>WAAD01011302.1:41912-53987 GCA_013389945.1 Fregata magnificens | reverse complement strand
TAATTTTATGAATGCTGTCACTTTCAGTTTCTCCACTTTGTCTGTAACTACTTTTTTTGTTGTATTTTCTCTTTATAATACGTTTCCGGTCTTGTTTTCTCTTGCTGTCATGTTGGTGTATCTCTATTTGAGACTTTTTTGAAATATAGTCTCCATACTGCCCATTTTCCTCGCTACAGTATTTTGCTCTGTTCATTTTAGAAGTGTTTTGAAAAGTTTTCCGGTTTATTTTTGGTCTGCTATGTTTCTCATTTGTATGCACAAAGTCCCACTGTATTTTGCTTTCCATGTCTTCAAACGCTTCTGAGAAAGTTTCTTTATTTGTCTCCTGTTTTCTTGGACTCATTAAGTTAAGCTGGTATGTCCTCCTCGTATCTTTAGCTTTACTTGGACAATTTTGTGCTTGATAACATTTGCTGGTATTTAGCAAACTCTGTTTGCTTACAGAATTTCCTGTAGGTAGCTGTTCTGTCTGACTTTGTAATAGTTGAGTTTGTGAGTCAGTAGTTTTTGAAATTTTACTATTGTCAGCCCTAGTGTGCCTTTCTTCTGCATACAAATTTGAACTGACTTCAGTCTTGCATTTAATTTTCTCTTTACCCTTCTTAGAATATTTTACTTTTCTGAAATTTCCTAACATTTTATCAGAACTGGCATTACTGTTTTTATTTCGGTGTAATTTATCTTTGTCTTTTGCTGTAACTGCGAGTAGTTCACCCACATCACTGGCGGTCAACTCCATATCAGCATCATAAACAGTTTCTTCAGGCTTCATCTTGTCAGTAAAAAGCATCTTCTTAAAATCTATCTTACTTTCATTGCTAAATTCAAGAGGTGAGGGAATAATGCAAGACAAGTCACTTGAACTTTCCTGCAAATTCATGTCATTGGTGTTGCTGCCGCTGTCGATACCATGATGAGGCAGACTATTTGAGCTACGTTTTTTATCAAAATCCTTTATATCAGGTTGAGTTTTTGACTTAGGAAGTACTGCATGTTTCATTCTTTCAGTCTCATTTCCACAGAATAGCAATGAACTACCATTATACTCTTTTGTAAGCTCCTGAGACTGTCTTAAAGATTGTGTATTTTTGACATCAGCCAGGGAGGCACTACTCCAAGTTAGTTCTGTGCATAATTGATTTTCTGCAAAGAGAAAAATTTCAGCAGCTTGGGAAAAGAGAGGATATAGTTATCAGAATAAGAGAGATTACTGAAGGCTGGACCAGAAGCATGGAAAACTATAAACTGCAATTTTTTTTTTTTTTTTTTTTTTTTTTTACTCAATACACACATTCTGTGGTTGGTCCTTAAAAATTTAGTTAACTAGAACTAATGCCATATTTTACCAAAGTTGGACTTTTGAAAATGTATTTTTCTATAACCACTTCAGTTATTGTTTGCCTATCTTATCAAAGTTCTATGCTGTTCACATCAATTTTATTACATTTCAGCTGTGTTATTTCAATAAACATTATTCTACAAGTGATTGTCAGGACACCTATACTTATGGGTGAGCATTCTATTTTTTATTAGTTTATTACAGTTTAGGAATCTTACTATACCTTCTGTATTGCATATCAAGTAATTAATTATTAAATACTAATTCTCAGATAGCTCTGAAAAATACATCACCTGTACAGAAATACATCATACCTTTGCAAACTATGTTTTTGTCAACGGTTGTTTCCACTGGGTCTATCTCAATTAACTTTCGATTATTTGTACCAGAAGGTAATGATAATGCAAACTTGACTTGATCTGAGTGCATTTCCTTTGACAAAATAGTGGCACGCTTATAAGAATTTGGTATTTCACACACAGAAGGGCTATCTTGCTGTTTTGCATTAGCTCTTGCAATTAAAGGAAGCTTCACTGGCAATTCTACAGATCTGAAAAGAGGAAATTTTACTGTGAAGATTTTGATTACATTTTATGCCATAACATTCTGTGCTGGTTTGGCTGGGATAGAGTTAATTTTTTTCATAGTAGCTAGCATGGGTCTATGTTTTGGATTTGTGCTAAAAACAGTGTTGATAATGTGAAGATGTTTTAGTTGTTGCTAGGTAGTGCTTACACTAGTCAAGGACTTTTTCAGCTTCCCATGCTCTGCCAGGTGCACAAGAAGCTGGGAGGGGACACAGCCAGGACAGCTGACCCCAACTGACCAAAGGGATATTCCAGACCATATGGCATCATGCTCAGTATATAAAGCTGGGGGAACAAGGAGGGGGGGGACATTCGGAGTGATGGCGTTTAGTCTTCCCAAGTAACCATTACATGTGACGGAGCCCTGCTTTCCTGGAGATGGCTGAACACCTGCCTGCCGATGGGAAGTAGTGCATGAATTCCTTGTTTTGCTTTGCTTGCGCGCAGCTTTTGCTTTACCTATTAAACTGTCTTTATCTCAACCCATGAGTTTTCTCACTTTTGCTCTTCTGATTCTCTCCCCCATCCCACCAGGGGGGAGTGAGCAAGCGGCTGTGTGATGCTTAGTTGCTGGCTGGGTTTAAACCATGACACATTCCATTGTTTAAAACATTCCCTTAAGAATGTATAAAAGCAGAAAACAAGAACTCAGGTATGAAATCTGATTCTCTCTTGGGGGCAAATGTATTTTTCCTGATAGAGAATCCTGCTTTGTGCTGGTGAGATCCCATGAAGAAAGAAGCAAGCTACTCAAACGCAAGTTTTGTTTACCACTCTCTCTATATATAAAATTCCAAGTTCCAAATAGGTAATTTCTGAATTACACAGGAAATTGTTTCTCATTACCTCAAAAATCCCTAGGACAATATACAAAAATGAGTTGTAAAAAAATCTACAGACACTTACTAACTTCTGCATTTAATATAACCACCTACCTAGCAGACTGATATGTACTCTTGAACTGGTGGCTGTCAGCAGGGCTACTTGGACCAGCTGACAGAGGAAGAGAACTCTGAAGATTCTTTCAAAAGAAGAACAGCGGGGAAGTAGAAACAGTTGAAAATTCTCGTATGTTTTAAGTATCAGAAATACCCACAGGAAAAAAAACAATGAATGGGCAAAAAATAGAAGTACTGATGAAAGGTGCATGATATTCAAACACACACAATAATTTAAAAAATATTTGTAGCGAAACTTACCAAGATCTGTAACCTACTTGCATCCCGAAGCAATGTATAGACTTTTTAAATGGAGCTGTAACTAATGCAAAGTGCATTATACATATAGAAGCACAGAGCAACACTAACCAACTGTTTAGAACAGACAATACAAATAATTTTTTTTTTAAATATTAACTGTAATTTTGCCATGACACAAGGACTAACATGGACTATGTTTTCTGGTAAAGTTTCCATATGCAAGACATCTACTGCAGCACTAAGCAAGGAAGGCAAGTAGCTCACTCATTGGTGAAGAATACCGCATACCCAAGTACTATGCTTTTTCTTTTTTTAAACCACATGACTTCATCAGGGCTAACTGATATTTAACTTTTAGAAACTTTGTAAACAAGATTAAATCCTAAATTTTTAGTGCAAGCAACTGCAAAATTTAATTGATTTCACTAGACTAGGGCTTCATCCCAAGTTTTAAGGAATTGGGGTAAATGTTTTAAAATGCATATATGATTTCAACATTGCACTCATTTAGATGCTTTGAAAATATTATCCTGGAAAATGAGTTCAATACAGTAATAGTTCAAAAAACGTCTTACCTCAGAAAGACTGCTTATTTCTATTGCACTTAAGAGGTTATCATTCAAAAATGCTTCTATTTCTCTAAGAGTTTTATTCTGCATGTAAAAGAGAAAGTAATTTAAAAATGTATTTTAAGTGGCTTCTGGCTTAAGAAGAGACAAGGTATAAAGGTGAATCTATATTGTAATCTATTTATTTATTTATTTACACTCAGTTGAGCACAAACTGATTTTTAATGCCATCTCAATACCTACAAAGGTGAAGCCAACACTAAAATAGCTGTGGATAGACATATACACTGATGGACAAAATAGTAAGTACAAAAAAATCCTATGAAAGAAAAATTCAGCTGGAATACTACACTATCAGGTGATCACAAATCTGAAATGTACATTTTAAATCACTGTTTTAAGAAGCAATATTAAGTTTCCAAAAAAGATAAAAGCTTGGTTTAGCTGATCTAAGTTTAAATGATATTATTTGCAGCATACCAAACAGTTTAGTTTTCGATGAAGCAAGATATTATGAAGCTGCAGCTTTTCTACTTCCTTCCGAAGAAAAATCTTCTCATTCTTTAGCTTCCGAGAATTTTCTTTCTCCACACTCAAAGCCACAGCTAATGCTTTATTATTTTGTTTTAAAGATACTTTAAACATAGATGAGTTATCTAAAGGAGACAAAATCATATTATTTTCAACAGCTTCAATTTCAGGCCCTCTGTGCATGAACTACCACTATGTAACAACATTTTTATCTGTTGGTTTTGGTGGAATAGCAAAGCCTAACACTTTCTAATATAAAACTGTTTCTGTTGGCTGTCATTCTGATGACTACTCTGTCAGCTTCAAGTTTATTTCATGCATGGATTCTGCTCTAGTCTGGATTTTTTAAAAATAAGATTATTTTAAGAAAGCATTTAAAAGTTTATAGTGTCACAGGCATAAAATGTTTCCAGATTTCTAAAAAACAAATATACATTTTACAAAGTTCAAACATTTTGAGCATGAGTTTTGACAACAGAAAGAAAAAAAGCTTTAAATGAGAAAAATACCTTCCACTGTCCCAATAAAAACCTGCCTACTCATATCTGTTACAGGATGTTTTAGGAACTTAAGTTCTTTTTTTTTTTTTTCCAGTGACACTGCATATTACCAAGATGATATTTTTGCCTCACATTCACAGTATACACAGAGTTAACTTGAACTCAAGGCAGAGACAAATCTGACCATATTCTTTTATAGTACAAAAAGGAGCAAGGTTAGCTTGAAATCTGCTCCAATCACATCTCTTCATTGTCTCATGTTATTACTTCTGTGATCTGTAATCCAAAATTTGCAAGGCCATACTTCTTTGCTTTGGGAAACAGGCAATAACAGTGGAACGTTGTTAATCCAAACATTACTATTTAGCTTTGAAATTACTATTTAGCTTACTGAATTATTTGGATTACTGCAGTGTGGAGATTTCTAAAGGACATTAGTATTATTCATCTATACTGTTTATTTTTCACTAAAAATTAGTATTTTTGACATAAAGCCACAGTAAGTTCAAATATATATACACAACCAACAAAAATTCTTGCTGCACCAACCACAGAAAGAGAAGCAGAAGTCAACATAACCATGGAGTCAACTTAACCATGCTGCTTGAATTAGAGAGCTCTGAAATAGCAGTGTTTCACTACATTTATAGTTTCCCTACTGTTTGCAGAAGATCTGAGATGTTCCAGAGTGTTGTTTTTGTCAGAGCCACAAACAAAACCCAGCCATCTACCATGACAAACCTATGTTTGAATTTAATCCTGACTTACTGGGAAAACAAAGTACCTTCTGGGAAGTGATTAAATCAGCAGATTAATATTTGTAATTTTCCTTGATTCAGTAAATGACTCAATGAAGAATTTTATATAAACCCCATTTTGCAAGTGGGAATACTAGGTATTTTACTATGGCAACTATATTTTCAAAAGTCATTGATTTTACTCATTTTGGTACCTCAGTTTTTAGATGCCCCAAATGGATGTGGACATGGATGTTAGAAATGCACTTGAATACACTCTTTTAAAATAACCACTGGCATGCCATAGAGCAAGCACTGAAAATACTCAGAGAATTAGATAAATAAACAACTTACAATCATGTGTTTTAACTTTCAGACTCTCCTAAAATTCTCAACATACCACATTAATATTTTTAACAGGCAGCAATTCAGCAAATCACATTAAATACAATTACTATGCAGTCATACATTCTAAGTACAGTAAATGGCTTCAGTTTTATTTTAACAGGACTTACTTATTAATTTAGTTTTTATTTTAGATGCTAAAGAAGCATTCCATTTTGCAGCTTGCAATGTTCCATCCCTCTTCTTCGTATGTCCTTTAACAGCGTCCGAGGTGAAAATGGTAGATGATTTAGCAGTTGCTTGTTTATCCATCATCAAAACGAACCTGTACATTGTTAAGAGGTATGCTCAAATAAGACATGATCTTTCTCACACTCTTTAAAATTAAGTTTCATTACCTCTTATCAGAATTTGTTATCTCTGAAGTTGAGAAAATTGCTTCAGCCTTTATCTTTGTCCAATTAATTCAAACAGGTTAATGAATCGTTCCTTGAGACTTAAGTCACACTATCAGAGTGGCAAAATATTTAACTAATAAACATGAAGACTAAAAGGATCACAGATTTTTTTATCTTGTCCATTCCGTCAAGTTAGGTATCCAAGTTTACACTTGGAACCAAGGTTCTATCACTTCACAATACGACCAGACCAGCTTTTGCTTTGTTAGGACAAATTTTAAATTGAAGTGTTAAACAAACTGCATTATAAATACTATAAATTTAAACAAACAGCGAGAGAGACCGCCCCACAAGCGCAGGTAGAACAGGGAGCGGCGTCCCAGCAAACCCCTCCGCGCAGGCAGGCCCCGCCGCCAGCCGCCCCTCGCGTCTCTCCGGCCCTCACAGGCNCGGCGCTGGGAGGGCAAGACCGGGCAGGGCTGCGGGCCCGGCGGGCGGGTGGGCGAACAGCCCCTGACTGAACCTCAGGCGGGAGGGATGGAGGGAGAGAGCGCGGCCTTAAACCTGCAAATTGATCCATGCCCACGTTTTACATTGTATGAAGAGATATTTAGAATTAAATCACTGGGTGACACCTGAATAAAACGATACACGAAAGCAAGAAGAGATGACAAACTTACCACAGAATCAATAACACGTTGTGCTTCATAATTCAAAGGCAAAATGCATAGCCAGGCCGTAACAGTTGGATACAAACCTGTCCCATATCTGCAGCTGGATTTATACCACAACCAACATCCACTGCTGTATCTTTTTCGATCCTTTGTTGGTAAAAGAGGAAAGGCACTGTAGCACTTTTGTCACGTACATGCAAAATCAACCATGTTAAAATAGTTCACATGTACTCTTAAATACGGTCACACACACTTCTTTTCAGAAATTAACCTTTAATCCACGGTTCCAGTTCTTTAGTGACATTCCTGGGCGTTTTAAAAAGAAGGAGTGGGATGCGTGTGACTTTACAACTACATGTCTTTGCAAAACCATTTTAAATACCAACCATTAATAATGCTAAAACGAAAAAATAAATATTAATTGTATAAACACTTAGCATCAATCCCAGTACACTGTGAGGAAGGGAGTAGGGAACTGCAGATGTTCCGCCTGGCTGTCAGAGATTTTTAGGAAGAGTTTGAGGTATTTGGCTTTGTGTTCAAAGAGTTCCTTTAGGTTAAAAGGAGAAATCCATGTAATTCCTTCTCAGTGGAAAGTTAAATTTCTTTTTGGCTGATCTTTAGCTCTTAGTAATAGATGAAATAACAAACAACTAATAGACAAGCATCACGACATTTAGGAAAACAAAACCGATAAATTTAAAAAACAATAGATTATAGCAAGTATGCATGCTGCCTGCATACTTACTGACTTGTAAGGGTAGGAGTCTCCAATGTCAGAATTTGAGCAAGCCCACTTTTTGTTTGGTTTAGGTAATATTAGGACTGGAAATTGTAAGGAAGTATTTTAGTCTAACAAAATGCTAACAAAATCTGTTCTGAGCCCAAAAGCCCTTGCTCTTTAACACTCCCCTCAGACACATTCTCTTTCACTGGCTATGTGAACATAGGACTGTGGCCCAGTCCTACCATTAGTTCAGGTGGACCTTAGTTCCTAAATTTGATCCAGGAATCAGTAAATTTATAGTAAACTTCATTTTATCAATTTATATTAAGATTTTCACAAAAGTGAAATTTACAAGAGTTAATGTTTTAATTTATTTGAAGATTTACAGAGATGTGGAAGGTTGAAATAAAAACCAGCATTATGTTCCATAATACAGTAATCATCATTAAAATCTTACTTTTCTGCATGCTAACATTACAATATGCTATAAAGCAAATCAAAGGAAGTGCACAACAAGTATCAGTGGCATTATTTGAAAGTGTATCTTTATTAACTTATTTTCATAATCTGCTGCAAACAGCATCTGGAGAGTCTCTCTTTCATACCTTTTCTTAATTTGTGTATGATATATGGCACAATTTCTCAGGGTGGCCCTGATGCTGCAAAACCTTATGCTTCTATGCAATCCCCTTAACATACAGATTTGATCCAGCACACCTTGTATACCTTTGGTACATTTCCCCTTACAAGGCAACTTGGAAGTGACTGGAGCCACTGTAAAACTCTGGCCACATAAAAGAGCAAATAACCTTACGTAACTTTAAAAATAGAAAACCAATCAAATAAAACTTACCTCTTATCCTTTCCAGAACACAGTGTTTTCCTCCAGATCCAACCATGAGTTTTCATTTCCTCCAGTTTTACAGCAGTCCCAAGTCCTGAAGGGGCAATCACCAATTTGCTTCCATTCAATGTTTATGTCACTACTGCGGGCAATAATTTTAAAACACAACATCAAGTATTGCGTTTCCACCTGTGGTCATACTTTCCTTTACACTCCACTGAGGAACTCCCACACTGTAACATTTCACATGTAAAAATCTCCAGTTAATTGCCATCCGCTCAAAGTGGGAAAGAGCTTAAAGCACTGCCAAGTTTCACAGCCTATATATCTTAAATATATATTAAGAGTGGAATTCTGGTTGTTGGTCATTTGGGATCCTATGACTGGTCTTTAAACTGAATAGAAATGAGAGGGAGCGAGAGAAAGGCAGACAGACCGACCTGTTGTAAAAGCCCTAACTACGAGGGAAGTGTTGTATTGGATTTGTATCTTACTAGATCCTTGCAAATCCATCTCTGAGAAAAAACTTGGTTGAGGAATTAATCCCATAGGGTCTAGCAAAGTGTAAGCTATGACTAAAGTACTTCCAGTGGCTAGATGATGTAGAACAGTTTCTCCCTCTGTGAATCCTCTGATGTCCAACAAGACTTGAGCTCATGCTACAGTTTTTCCTGAAATTATAGTATTAAGAACACATCTTCCTCTAATCACACCCTTTCTTGCACAAGCTTAATGAAAAGTCATTTCTTAATGCCTCTTCCCCTCTATCAAATTTGACTGAAATTAGTAAATTGAAACACAAATATAGAAGATGAGTGTGTAAGCCTGGCTTCCTTTGGAAACTAGCGACAAAAAAACCAAAGAGTCCCTGTGTTCATTTCCCAAGAACATGCAGCTCAAAAGGCAGTTTGCTTGTGCAGGTTGGTTATGCTGCATGCTTCTGTACCAAGTACCTGCTGTACTAAGCTTGAATAGTAATGATATTTCACATGGTTAAATCTGAGCTCCAAAACTTACCTATCGGTGGGGGTGGGATGGGTGTGGGAGTGTATGTACACACACACACGTTGACTGAAACCATGTATCTTGTTCTGATCTCCCAGTGCAGAAATACATGAAGGAACATTGTTTAGACTTTTGAGGCAAAACCAAGCCAGCTTAAAGGAGAAAACAAGCATGGAAAGTTGCAGCTTCATTAAGTGAATGTTTTAGAGTGAGAAAGACTGGCCGTTATGACTTAAAATATACTGTAACATATGACAACAGTGGCCACATTTAAGTTGCAATTGCCATGTATGAACTATTCCCAGTGAGTAAGGGACAACACACATTATATCCTCACTAAAGATTTAGTTAAACCAGACACTATTATTCCACAAAAAGAATCTATTATACTTATTTTCATTTATTTTATAGGAAGTCCAACATCCATCAATTATCAGTCTGTATTGCGTTCAGTGGCATGTTGTAACTTGTGTGCTTACTTAATTAATTAGATGTTAAGCATTAAAGACCTGGCCTCTGGGTACATTCTTCGCCAAGAACTGTTCAGAGAGCACATGAGAGCCATGGTGCTTGGCATGCCATTTCCTCTCTTTGCTGGAAGTGTAGCATGCTTAGTTGCTAAGGAAAATGAAACATCCGAAGTATTTACCATAGCTTTAACTGCCATTCTAATGCAAATTGGCATTAAGATAAAAAGAAGCGAGTTCTAAGTAGTAAGCGATCACTCAGAGTTACACAATTTCAGAGAGAATTTATTATCTTCCTACTAGGACCAGATGCAACATGATTTAGATGGCTCTTTCCTTTAATGTCCTTCACTTGGCTGAAGGGAAGTCTGAATTACAAGCTATGGTCCTAAATAGTAACTGAAAACACAGTAGCCTATGAATATTTAGGTATTCTCAAAATCAAAACGTAGTAACAGAGCAGAATACAGCAAGTTACGCAGTTGGAACTGTGGCTGCTCTGTGATTATTTGTTACATGTCCTTTGATTTGACCCTTCAGCAAGTGAACTTGTGGTTCAAGTTTTAAATACGGTAATAAAACACCTCCAAAGGGAAATGGTGAGTAAAAAACCAGCATGACACAAGATAAAAATCAACAGGAATTGTAGATATAACTGAGTTAATTTGCTAAGGTAAATACAGAGAAACTATTCAAATACAACACGGGCACATTTCTTATATGTGCAGTGTACAGTTAAATAACTGGATTTTTACTGGACTTCAGATAGCAATTAAAATATATTGTTAACATTTGGGATTTAGTTATCTCTTACTATATTTTCTAAGCATATAATTGGCTTATAACTTGAGAAAGTTTACAGAAACCTAGAGTTTGGCCCTGTTAACTTTTGCACCCAACTACTAGTCATTTGGCAGTTGTGTCCATAGGGATAGGTTCTTACTGTATGTTATGGCAAAAAAGAAATTCTTTATTTGCTTACAAATTAAGTGGGAACTAGACATACAAACTTCTTTTTTTAATATGGCTGCATCTTAGAACCATTTTTCATGTGTACGGAAGTTTTTCAGAACGACGCTGAGACAAAAGCATAATGAGAATCTAATTTTTTTCACCTTTCCATTGCTTATGCATGCATTTTGGTGAGCAAGCAACCATGTCAGACATAAGCAATTCCTTTTAATAGGACACTGTTTCTGCAAGTCTTTGTGAAATGGCTGTATGAGGGTGAAGCATCTTGCCTGCATCCACCCATGCTATTTTAATGCATTAATAGTTTGCTCTAAAAAAATGCATACAACTCTGAAGCAGAAAAACCCCATATTTCACAGGCAAGCAACAGGAAAGCAAATTAAAAGCTATGATGCCTGCATTCATATATATCAGCTAGAACTGAACAGACTGCTGCTGGCACACACAAGCTAGCAAGTTGGTCTGCTCAAAGGGACAAGCAGTCATGTCAAAGGAGGCCAGAAAACACCGGCTGACCTGAAGCTAATTTTTTCTGCGTTTGCACCCCATTTTAACCAAAGCAGACCTGTCCGCCTTCAGACTCAGAGCACGTACCAGCATCACATCATCCTTGTGAAAGCACCTGTCTCAGTGCTGCAGCTCGGGACGTGCAGCCGCAGGGGAAACCAGCGCCCACCACTCGGGCTTCCACCTTGGGTTGAAGCCACTGCCCTGGCCCAGGCTGACAAGAAAAGCTCTGAGAGCACTGTGAAGTAAAACGGCAGCATTGGGGGTTAGAAGAGTAACTCAAACTGCGATATTCTTGAGCCTACAGAAAAAGCAATTCAATCAAACCCAGTTCGAGGAAACACGTACTTGTAATTTAAAAAAAAAAAAAAAAACAACAAAAAAGGATTATCAGGAAAGGTTTCTGCCTTACAGAGTAGCCGAGTTCACGTGGGTCAGATTCACTTCAGAGGACGCAGACACCAAAGCCGTGCCTGAGGGACCCCCTCCGGGCAAAGCGGGGAAGGCAGGGGCAGCAGAGCCATGGGGGTCCCTACACCCGGCTGACCCGCCATACCCGAGGGTAGGGAAGCCCGGGGAGGGAGATGGCGCCGCTGGCACCCCGCGCCGCACGGGCACACGGGCTGCCCCTCTCCTCTCCCCGCTCGGCTCCGGCCCGGCCCTTCCTGCCG
>WAAD01011302.1:18218-28753 GCA_013389945.1 Fregata magnificens | reverse complement strand
AAGAGAAATAAAAATAATCAAAACCACCCATAAGGAATGCACCTCACTCTACACTTAGAGATTATTTTTCAAGGGCCACAGAGGAGAAGTAAGCCAGTCAGTACTAAGGAAGCGTGCAGTCAGCTAACAGAAATTAGTCAGAGGAAATTGGTAAAAAGCAATAGCAAACAATAACCTAGGAATAAACTTTTAAAGATACTCAGGTGTCCTGCTCTCACTGACCTCAGTGGGAGGTCAGTCTTTCTTACTGACCTTTAACACCTTTCTGATTCTGACACTTCGGCCACTAGTTTACTTGATGCCAGGTCTGGATTCTGACACCTATGTTAAATAATAACTTATATTAAAAGTATGTCCAGGATGGAGGCGGCTCTCATGGGAAGGTTCTGTTCCGTGCACTTGTGGCATTAGAATCTAGCTAAAAGCAAAAGCCCAATCCAATCCAAACTCAGCTGAAAGCCTCCCACTGATACCAGTTGAATTAAGCAAATACAGTTTGAATAAGATCACAAAGGTTAGGCACTGCAAAGCAGCAAACACCAGAATATTTTAGAAAGATTTTAATTTTTTGGAAGAAACACATTTTCTGAAATACAGAATCAGAACATTAAGACTAAGTAAGATTTTTACTTTAATAGAAAACTCGGAAGGATGTAGTATCTGCTCAAATATGTACCTCCACATTCTGCTGCATGTTGCTGTAACAAATTTATTAATCATAGCTCTCGTTATGGACAGATGGTTCCTACAGCAAAAATATAGAAAAATAATTTGGATTCAAGTCTAGAACACCTGCAACTTTTCATATGCAAAAAAATAAATCCAACTAGTCATAGAAAAGTGGCTGATAAGGATGGAGAATAGGGCTGTGCATCTGAATAGCCATGACTATATACATTCCAAACTTAAGAAATGAGCATTTTACCTCAGCCTCATAAAATAGTTTGTCAATGAAAAATACCAATATGTAATACATTTAATACAATTTATACTTGAATTTTAAGATCTCAGATTATGGAATAATAAGCTAAAATCAAATGTACTGGTTTTTCAGATGTTCTTGTATATAACAATACTTTCTGTGTATACAGTGTGCATGCATGTACGTGTATACACGCACAGAAAGAAAGAGGTGTATAGAGAGTTGCTGAAAAATTCTACAGGATTATCTGATTTCATTGCAGACCACAGCATACAGACTTCCTGGGATCCTTCTAACACAGGCTGCTCTAAAAAACAATAATGTTGACTGGTATAACCGCATATCTACAACAGGTTTTTGCTATTATGAATTTAATTATCAATTTATTTTTCCAATCTAGATTTCATTTTTCTAAGAAGCAAAAGCTGCTTTGGTAAGATTCTGTACTGTCATGACAAAATAACTGTGAACATATTGGGCAAAGCCTTGAAAGTATGAATTCATTTTGATAATTAGTAAGTAATAAAGATACCAACAAGTTTTAAGCAGCAACAGGTATAAAATGACTATGTTCTGACTTATTTTCTTCACCAACAAGCATCTTGAGCAAGAAACTAAAATGAAGAGATTAAATTTCTCTGCCTGCCATCACCGTGACATTTTAAGCCACCAAAGTTACAGCTGGCACTGAAAGAACAGTGGCATCAGCAGAGACCTCCATCCTTGCAGGACATAAATTGCATTGCGACACCCTGCCAACACTGCCTTGGAACGGCCTGTGATCTGCAGTGTCTGGTGTATGATGCTTTCGTCGGGTCTTTTCTGAATGTGTCAGATTCTCTGAGGTCCTTGAAGTTGTGGACTGCTCTTGATTTTTCATAGCTCCTTTATTTTTAGATCTGAAGCTGTTGTGCTGCTGTCTTCTGTGTTCAGACCTGGAACCACTCTTTATATTATTTTGATCTGCCTCATTAGCGGCACCTTGTGACTTAAGAGATCCATTGAGCCGGATGTTTTGGTGCTGTGGGTTGAATCTTCGTCTCTGGCTAGAAGGGCCATTCTACCCAGAAAGAAATTGGATACATTTTAGGTTATCTGAACCCTTTCAACAGGACAAGAAAAACAGCAATCAGAATTAACAAAAGTTGCAGAATAAAATTTTCAGTGTAACTACGAGAGGGAAAACACCACACAGTTTTGGTTGTTGCTGGAGCTCTCTATTTATAACGCTCAAAAACTAAACTATGAGTAACATGCTACATCTGAGTAGCGTGGAAATATAGATGGCAGGTTCACCACTGATGCCAAATTGAAATCTGCCATGGTTCAAGAGAATACAGAAAAGGGGATGAAATACTAGACATCTCAACGGCAGCAGTTAAGAAGCACTGAAGAACTTGATACTGACTGATTTCTTCCAAAATCTTGAAAATACCTTTCTTAGTATTGTGTAAATAGTACAGTAAGACTGAAGGAAGAACAGCAATTCACATGTAAATTAAAGTCAAGTTGAGAATCCATATGGTGGGAGAGATGTCCATTGTGATATCTTGCTCAGAAGAAGCTTTGATCCTTAGTGCGAAGTGGCTGAATTGCTTTATTTGCATGACTGCCAGGGCAGCTGATTCCATACATGCACTGACATTACGTAATGCTCCTATGTTTCCCTTCAGGCACCTACTTGAGCCTAAAATCCCTACTGGGACAAAATTCAGACCAACTTCAGTGGCAGCTTTACCTAAGCACAACCGTACAAGGACATTCTAAGGTGCTGTTATAATGAAATAGCTACCAATATAGCACAATACTATAAGCTGTATTATACAGCTTCTGAAATAATATGCTTTTAAACCTGGCAGGATTCCACTTTCAAAGTCTATCTAACAATCATGCTTCAACGGCACATCAACTAATCATTTGTCAAGGATCAGGAATAAATGTTTGTCCATCGTAGCATGTAGGGCAATTAGCTGTTACGGAGGGTTTTTCCTTTTCAGTCTATTAACTGCCACTAGTCATTTGTGAACACCAGACAGCAGCCTTTGCTGGTAGGGCACTTCTGGTATTTCCACCTTGTATGTTCACACTGCCTTGAAAATGAAGCTGGAAAATATATACTTGCATATTTTCAGAAATTATTAATTAAATATACAGACTGCAAACCAGTATTTGATTTTAACAACTTTCAATGCTGCACATTTTTCTGAAAATTTTGAAATAATTGAGTTTAGTTCATAACTGGTTTCTTACCTGCTTATTTGTTGGAATTCCTTGGGAATAAGATTCTGTAGGATTGGAAGAAAGATGACTTTGTACTTTAGTGCTGGCTGTTTTATTATCAGAGTTCTTGGCATTACTAGAGGACTTTCGGGTGTGCGTATTTTGCTTGCCAGTTGTTGCATGTGAGGTCATTGAAGACAGCACTGAACTACATGGTGTTCTTGAGGAATAGTTGTTCTTTGGATGAGAAACTATAAAAAAAAGTATTCTGTGTTATCAGTTAAATGATCAACATCTAAACATAAGGCTGTATTCTTACCCTGCTTACAGTTAATTTTGGTAGCATTGTTCCCGCCTTACTTTAAATAATGAAGTAAGCTAGATAACTAGGGTCAGAATTAGGCAATATTGTTTTACTTCTGTGAAACTGCCTCATCGTGAAGCACTTCTGGAGACAAAAGAGCCAATGTGGTGGAACTGTGCTAAAACTGGATGGAACCTGGCAGAAGGCTAAGCTTTGGTCATCCAAGAAAACTTTTCAAAATTCATGGCACCTACTGGTTTGCTTGTGAACTTTTAACCAGTTGAGCTGAACACGTGTGCCGTCAGGACTGCCCCACGCACTGCTGTCCTATCAATAATGCTCCTAACTGGAGTCTTCAGGCAACAGAGGAAGAAACAGGAAGGCAGCGAGTGGTATGCCAGTAACTCTCTTGACTGCTTGAGATCAAAGGAAGTTGTGCCTGCAGACACCACAGACTAAATTTGATTCCATTTTATTCTTTGATCATGGAAGACTGAAGAGGCTGACATTTGCTGTCTATATATGTACTCGCTACAACACAGGTGACAGCCATGAAAGCTTCCTTACTATGTCTAAACATTTTTTTAAGAAGAAAAGAAAAAGTCTAGTGCCTGTTGCTCATTCCTCTCTAAGGAGATGGTTAACAAAGGTGGTTCTTTGGTTCCATGGATATCTATCAAAACTGGAACTGAATACAATGCACTAATCCACTTCACATAGATCATGGCAGGCAGCACCATCAAGAACCACTGTTGCTCATCTCAGTATATTCCTGCTCCCTACTTCTTAGTATTTTGAGACTGCCCGATTTCTTAACCAATTCCATGTCTGGATGTGAAGTGCACCAAACAAGTCCTTGATTCCTACCTCTCTGCATTTCCACAAGCTCTTCAAGCTGCCTGCTTCTGTGCAATGGCCCCTAGGCAGTCTCAAAGAGGACTCTGAGGCTATTGAAGTAAAGTTCTTGATCTTAATTTGCTGTTCTGATTTTTCTGATTATAGAATTTTCCTCTTTCTTTCTGGTACAGATGACAAACCAGAGGCTCACTTCAGTGAGACACCTGTCGTTTTATTTAAGAGGTACTTCTATTTTACCACTTTTAATACAGAGAAAGAAGATGCGGAATAATTTTAGCAACTGAGCATCACCTGTTAGGTTTTTTGAGGCTCTTACTCACTTACACCAACATCAGCTATTTCTCCCACTAGGTCTTCTCTTCAGAAAAACGATGCAATGATCTGCACAATGAACTGAATTTTCTGTCCTAGGTTCAGTGAGGCCAGCTGTCACTGAATTCTACTGCTCTCTCTTGTCTAAAATAGACTGCTGCACATGGAAGCCCATATAAAAATCCAGGTGCTTGTCATAAAAATGTATTTTTAACAGAAGGGGTACAATCCACCATCGGGCATTCTGGATATATGTCAGTCCAATTATTTTTGTTTCTTCCTGTCCTTCATTGTGAGTGTATCCTGCCTACCCTCTTCTCGCGCTAGAACATGCCTTCCTTTGCACAAGCTCTGTGGTTTTGGTTATTGTTTTGTTAAAGCCCTCAACAGTGGCTGTTCTTAGTTGTAGGCCTGGTATAATTTCTGTTTGAGGGGTATTTACAGCTCCTAGCAAGGTATGGGCCTCATTGTGAGATGCTCCAAACAGAAACATCTTTTGCACTGAAGAGCTCTTATCAAAGACATGCCAACAGCATGAGTTGCTCATCTAAGGTCACTGAGGGCAGATTAGAGCTAAGTTCCTCAGACAGCCAGTGGACTATCAGTTGTTTGTAAGATGGCACTGCTTCCCGGCTAATAGCTGTTCTTTTGACTTCACTGACCTGATTTCAACAGGTCTGCATCAAACTATGCTTAAGTAATGCTTTACTGAAATGAGATATAAATAATTAACTTGCAGAATTAACTGCAGCTGGAAGTTATTTAGGAAAGTATTTCAATGAGTTTAAAAAAAATTGTCTATGGTTGTATCAATAGCAGCTGTAGTTATATTAGCCAGGATAATCTTTACAGAATTTCAATCTCTTAGGCTTCAGGGTATGAGATAGGGTCTATGAGGTGACTGTGAACAATTAGATGCATTACTGGGAAGCTTATGCCATCCTTTGAAACATCCTGGGTTGGCTTCAATGAGAGACAGGATATGGGGTTAGATGGATCTTCAAAGTGTTCTGCAAAAGCAATTCTTATGGTCTAATGAATTAAACTGGTTGCGCCTCAAAGGAGTCAGTTCTTTAGCTATGCAGTCAGAAGATCGTATTGTGCATGTTCAGCAAGCCTGCTGCATCCAGGTATACCATTCACATCAGGCTTGCTGCACACACACACACACTGGCAGTACACATACCATTATTTCTGCCGGCATTTTCTGAACAGGTATGTGGAACACTATGTTCCGAGAACTTCGGTGTGAGAAATCACCAGCACTTACTTTCTCCACAGAGCTGAATTTGGGTCTTCAGCTGTTCTGTATCACAGGAAAATCGGGCAGACCTGCCCAGCTCTTCATCATATTTCCGTTCACTCACAAAGTGCTGCAAAAATACAGACAAGTAAACAGTGATTGGCATTCTGAGCAAAAGACTATATGGATGGTACAGAAACCAATCAATACTTATCTTAAGTTCACTTTAAGACTCAGCAAACTCTTGACCCTGCCCTGTACACAGGATCTCTATGCAGAACCAAGTATTTTCCCATCCTTACCAAATTACGCGTCTCACAGCCCAGTGATGGGTGGATCACTCCCGCCCTTGGGAAGTGGGTCATTTCATCGGAGTATATGCATTTGATCACTGAACCTGAAGCTATCAGGTTTACTTGTTAACTGACTCTGATAAATGATACACAAACAGCAAAACTCCCCACTGCTCCACTTGAGGGGATAGCTTACACTTCTCTGACAGCATCTGTACACTGCTCAGAGGTGCTATAATGCTTTAAGAACGTATGCTTTCCCCAGGGAAAACTAGTTACCCTTTGGCCCATAGCAGGAATGAACAGCCTGGGCATGTTAACATGACAGCTCGCTCTTGGATTTATGCAAACAGCTAAAATACCCAAGCAGAAGTGAATGCCTGACCTTAATTTCAGCCCTGAGTTCAGAGAGTTGTGCTTCAGCCATCTGACTGGCTAGGTCCGTCAGTCTCTTCAGCTCCTCAGCTTTTTTCTGCCGAGCAGTCAGGATTTCCACTGCCAAATACCAATAGTCAATAATTAATGCTAGGAAGGTAAATTGCTCTGTAATTCATTACTCTTTGGGCATTAACACTGTACATCACGTGAGACAAACACACACATCTCAGACCCCTGACTGCAACTGGGCTTCCAATGTGCTGCTAGCACAGATTAAGTCAATCAGCGTATTTAACTCAACTGATGTTGAAAAAGATCTGGAAATGGGATAGCTGTCAGAAAATCAAAGTTAAACCAATCCTTCAACATTTAGACAAACAGGGGCAGAGACGTGTTGTTTTGACTTTTCCAGTACTTTATTTTTAAGCACAAATCAGGAAGCCTTCCATGGAGACATGGAAAGAAGCATTACATTGAGTCAACAGCCTATTTCTGAAGACATGCTATATTTTATTTGCATAGGGGCATTTCAGCTCCTCTGAAAAAAATCTGTTCATATATTGTTTATGTTAAAATCACCAGCATTGCAATTTTGCTTTCAAGTACAGAATATACCCAGTTGCCATTTCTACAGCAAAGCAGCATTACAAAGGCCAAGAGTCTTCATGAAAAAATACTAAATATTCACTACTGCCCATCTTTTATATTTTATATAAGGAAGGAGTGAATAGTTATGTTCTTATAGGAAAAGATTAACCATGAACCACAAAACAACGGTCCACTTACACGCAGGATAATATGACATTACAATTTTGGTGGGAAATTAAATATATGCAAACTGTACTACCTACATGGTGACTCAATGTAAAAGCAACAACTGATTAATTGGCTGGTGGGATCAGCACGTATGACAGAGAGGAAAGATAGTATCTAAATGTAAAATAATAACAATCATAGTCTTTTGTCTAGAGCTTATGCCTACAGGCAGGGTGAATGGTAGTTATTGTAAACTATCCTATGGCCACAGACTCCGTTACAGCTGTGGAGACTTTGGCTTCTTTGCCTTCTTTTGCCACAAATTTCCAGAGCACACTTGGCAAGTCACCTAACCAGCTCATACTTTGTAACGCCATTTTTAAGGTGAGAATTAATGATATTCCACAGAGAGTTTGTTTCTCAACCCATTATCATTTATTTAATCAGGTGGCACCTTCTTTTGAAAGTATTATAGAGTCATAAAATAGTTTGGGTTGGAAGGGACCTTTAAAGGTCATCTAATCCAACCCCCTGCAATGAGCAGGGACATCTTCAACTAGATCAGGTTGCTCAGAGCCCCATCCAACCTGATGTTGAATGTTTCTAGGGATGGGGCATCTACCACCTCTCTGGGCAACTTGTTCCAATGTTTCACCAAGTACAGCATAGTCCAGCAGGCACAGGGAGACAGAGCTGCGGCTGTACAGTTGTGTGGGAGCAACCAAACCATACGACAGAGGAGCGTGTGTCACACAGGGCAGGGAAGGCAGAGGATGGCTACAGTTCCGTTAGCCCTGTTGGTAAATCTGTGCCTACATTATTACTTATACTAAGAACAGATCTGTATCTATCTCTCTAGCTGATCTTTTAATTTAATTTTTGTGGAATATGGTCTGCAAGTCTGAGAGACTTTTATCAGATTAAATGAACAGTTTACTAGCTGTTTTTCTTTGTCCAATAGTTCTGCTTTATTGCTTATTCTAGGTAATGCTAATATTGTTTCTCCCCAAGGTCAGCATCCCCTTTGTCGAAGTGACTGCCCAAACCATATCATCTCATCTCACACTGGCAATTAACCGCCGCATGAGATGCCAGCCAAATACCCATTTTTAAAAAAAGCTGAAATTATCGTATTTGGAAATTTCCCCAGTATTGACAGTAAGAGTAAGATTACCCACTGTAAAATAGTCCTCCAGTGCAGCAAAGAGATGTGAAAATAAATAATAATGTAAATCTTGGTTAGCATGTTAGAGTCCTATAACAACTTTCTGCCTAAAGTTCTGAAGGCACTTTACAAGCCTACAAGAGCCTTGAGAGACAGCAGAAACTATACTGTTAAAGACAGGTACAGGGGCCATCCAGTGTCACATGTGGAGTCGGCATGTAAGCAGAGAAATAGAACCTGCCATATGCAAATGCAACACTTTCCATGCCTGTAGAGAAGAATTAGGTTTACTTTCCACAAAAGTTACTACTATACGTGGCCAAGATTAATGAAGGGGCCCTATGACACCATCAGCCCTGGACAGTGGATTTTCAAAATGTGTTCTTGTTTATGCAGTTAGGGCTTAGATCAATGTCTGCTGATATCAATAGGAATTTTACCATTGGTTTCCTGGGAGCGAGTGCATGCCCTGTAGCTGATTATGGCTACCTGGTCTCTGCAGGTAACCAAAAAGCTGCTGCTATGTTTCCATCCACAACTCCTCCCCAGAATAACACAGAACTCCAAATCCACATCTATTTCATGTTACTACTAGAAAAGTTAGCATAGAAAATTCCAAACACAAACTAATGCCAATCTTTGCTGTAACAACTCACACCTTTTAGTTTTCACACATGTACAACTGCAAGGGACTTAGCTAGCAATGGAGGATTTAAATAATTTTTTTAAAATAAAAATTTAACCAGTATACATTTGTGAACTAAGTGAGAGTTCTAAATGCAAATGAAGCATTCAAGAATGTTACATATATTTGTGACCCTCCTTGGAAGGACCTTAAATTCACAAATCAATAAAAGGATTGTATGCATACATAGCACTGATATTTTCATCTGCCAGGCAAAGTATCATTCTAACAATACTTCCGTTATTCTTCAGTTTCTTGCTTAGCGCTCTCTGTTGAAACACATCCCCTTGATTACTGGGCCATGAATACCATATCTCAGATGGGGTATGACAGATATTGTGGTATCCTAATACATGGCTCATCTTGCCTTTCTTTTCCCAAACCACACAGGTGGTGGAGGAACCAACGAGACGAGATGTGCTGCTGGACCTTATACTAACAAAGAAAGAAGGTCTGGTTGAGGATGTGAGGGTTGGGGGTAGCCTTGGCTGCAGTGACCACGAGATAGTGGACTTCAGGATCCTGCGTGGTAGAAGCAGGGCAACAAGTAGGATTACAACCCCGGACTTCAGGAGAGCCAACTTTGGCCTCTTCAAAGACTTGCCTAGAGGAATCCCATGGGTTAGGGCTCTAGAAGATAGGGGGGTTCAAGAGAACTGGTCAATATGCAAGTACCACTTCCTCCAAGCTCAAGATCAGTGCATCCCTAGGAGGAAGTCATCAAGCAAAGGAAGCAGGAGACCCGTATGGATGAGCAAAGAGCTTCTAGAAAAACTCAAATGGAAGACAGAGGTTTACAGTATGTGGAAAAAGGGACTGGCCACTTGGGAGGAATATAGGAATGTTGTCAGGGTATGCAGAGATGCAACGAGGAAGGCCAAGGCCCACTTGGAACTAAATCTAGCAAGGGATGTCAAGGATAACAAGAAGGGCTTCTTCAAATACATCAGCAGTAAAAGGAAGACTGGGGAAACTGTGGGCCCACTGCTGAACAAGGTGGGGGCCCTGGTGATGCAGGATGCAGAGGAGACAGAATTATTGAATGCCTTCTTTGCTTCAGTCTTACTGCTAAGGCTGGTCCTCAGGCATCCCAGCCCTCAGAGGTGAGAGAGACAATCTGGAGTAAGGAGGACTTCCCCTTGGTTAAGGAGGATTGGGTTAGGGATCATCTAGGCAAACTGGATCCTCACAAATCCACAGGCCCCAATGAGATGAACCCGTGAGTGCTGAGGGAGCTGGCGGATGTTATTCCTAAGCCATTCTCCATCATCTTTGAAAGGTCATGGAAGACAGGAGAGGTGCCCGAGGACTGGAGGAAAGCAAATGTCACACCAATCTTCAAAAAGGGCAGGAAGGAGGACCCAGGGAACTATAGGCCAGTCAGCCTCACCTCCATCCC
>WAAD01011302.1:1731-17767 GCA_013389945.1 Fregata magnificens | reverse complement strand
TAGCTCTGCTGAGAAGGACCTGGGAGTGCTGGTGGACAGCAAGTTGACCATGAGCCAGCATTGTGCCCTTGTGGCCAAGAAGGCCAATGGCATCCTGGGTTGCATCAAAAGGAATGTGGCCAGCAGGTCGAGGGAGGTTATCCTCCCCCTCTACTCCACCCTGGTGAGGCCACATCTGGAGCACTGTGTCCAGGTCTGGGCTCCCCAGTTCAAGAAGGACAGGGAACTGCTGGAGCAAGTCCAGCGGAGAGCCACAAAGATGATCAGGGGACTGGAGCACCTCTCTTATGAGGAAAGGCTGAGAGACCTGGGTCTGTTCAGCCTGGAGAAGAGAAGACTGAGGGGGGATCTTGTTACTGCTTACAAATATCTGAAGGGTGGGTGTCAAGAGGATGGGGCCAGACTCTTTTCAGTGGTGCCCAACAACAGGACAAGGGGAAATGGGCACAAATTGGAACACAGGAAGTTCCAGCTGAACATGAGAAAAAACTTCTTTACTGTGAGGGTGACAGAGCACTGGAACAGGCTGCTCAGAGAGGTTGTGGAGTCTCCTTCTCTGGAAATACTCAAAACCCACCTGGACACAGTCCTGTGCACCCTGCTCTAGGTGAACCTGCTCAAGCAGGGGGGTTGGACAAGATGATGTCCAGAGGTCCCTTCCAACCCCTACCATTCTGTGATTCTGTGATATATACCTTACCTGTGCAAAAAACAGAGATGACATGAAAGCCTGGAATCAGATCAACTCTCACAAATTATTAAGAAAACAGATTCCAGTAAACAGCTGTTTTTTGATTTTTTTTATTGTTCTAATTCATAAGCTTGATCACTATCCCTTAAAGCTATGCAAGGCCATGCAATAACCTATTCCCCTAGTAATTTCCAGTATTCTAACTTATATATATAAGCAAGCAAACAGTGATTAAGAAATGGAAAGGAAGTAATTGACAAACCACAGAAATAAGAAAAAAAAAGAGTGCTCAAAAAGCTCAGATAAGTAAGCAGAAGGAATAAATAATTTAAATCTAACTTCATATGAACTCTTGGTTTACCTTAATTTCATAATATTGAAATTTTGATGCACAATCCTTATAGGTGGAAACTATACAGAAACTATCCTGGAACATCAAAGACTTATTTGATTGTATACGTATACAATGAAACATGCTGGAATGCTGCTAACCAAATTTATGTACTGTGTAATTTTCTGCCAAACAAAACGTTTCCACGACTATTCCAAAAGTTCCCTGCATATTTTTTTTACTTACTGGCTTCTTCTTTAACTTTATCAATTTCTGCCATTAATGACACTTCTTTGTCTACGATGCTAAAAAAGGAAAAAAAAAAAGAAAGAAAAAAACCACAATTTAATCCATGCTAGAACTCCTTCAAAATGAAAAGCTATAACTACACAAAGACTTCAGACCTTAGTTATGGGCAGTTTTGAAATTAATAAGACTTAAAAAATGGAAGCTAAAGAAACAGCTAGGCAAATTGACTACAAAAAATTAGCGATAATCAGTGTATGTTGATTTACACAAACATCTCACTGGCCTGTCCACATGTCTGCACAGATGTGGAAGTCACTCTGATTTACCTCTTCAGCATGGCCTGGGCACAGCAGTCCTCAAATGACTAAACAGTCTCTTTCCTAATTAAGCCAGATATACCATTGCTGCTGCCCCAGTTAATACAGCTTAGCTCTCAGTGCAATATTAAGAATAAAACAGAATTAAAACCACGTGGAAAGAGGTCCTTCTCTTCCTTAAATAGAGATATTCTTGCAAAATATGTCAGGGTAAACAAGAAAATCGTTTGTGATGTAAATAAGCATTAATGTATCTCCATAATAGAGGTCAGCTTCCTTGCCCTGCATTCTCTCCAGGACTGGGAAGGTATGGTTCCACTTTTACCTGGCCTTCCTAAAGGTCTCGTGTGCCTCTCCTTTCACAAACCTCTGGTGCGCAATCCCTGACAGTGCTTTTAAGCTGTCAAAGTGCAAACTGATCAGGTGGGTCTACTGACAGCAGACAGTGGATCTGGTAAATTGTTCACATTGTCAACCCAGCGACATTGTTCAGTGAAATAACACCACTGCAGAATGCTCTCCAGTGGATAGTGCTCTGGTGTGCCACTTCATTTTCCCCTCATTAGATTATTCTTAATCATGCTCACATTTAATAGACACCACCAATGTTAATGTTTGTGTTTGCATAAGTGAGTAAACTCAAGCAGCTGGGGGGAAATTGCAAAAAGTAGGTCAAACACCAGGAGTAAATCCAGGCACACACTCAAGGGAAGAGCGAAGTTCTCAACCCTTTCAGTAAAATCATCCTTAAATGTAAGCTTTTGTACTCAGTGAAGACACCGAGTTATATGTGAACTAGCTTCCATCAGAAGGAATACATTATATAGAAAACTCAACAACAAAACATTTGTCTAGAATGCCCTTAGCAAGAAAGGAAAGATCCTACAGAGTTCAGTGGGCAGCAATCAAAGACAAGACTTAGGGAGAAGGACTGATGGGTTGTTAACTAAAACAGGGAAAATTTAGGGAGCGGGCAGCATGAGGAACCCGTGGCAGATATACAGCTGACTCAACCAGACATTTACCAGCTAGAACATGTTCAAATGCCATGCAGCCTTCCTTGAAATCTTCCCATAAATTAACCAAGCTCATACAGGAGGGTTGCAACAGATGTTCTGCAGAGTCCTACCCTCAGGTTTTACCAATCAACCATGCCACCTTTAGAGGAGGAGAGGCTACTACCTTCACACTGCCAACAATACTTCCAATAGCCAACAAGAGGGACAGAGACAGGTTGGCTGATAGCAAAGGATACAGCAAGACAATAAAATTGCAGCATAACACTTTTTTCTTTCATACATATAAACAAGACTGAAAATATTGTTTTGGCCTGACAGATCAATTTAGTGTGACCTACACACTAGAGAAAATAAAACAGCAGTGTTTTTTACAGTAGAGCAAATCAGGTAAGATGCATGCTCTCACAATGAAAGGACACACTTGTTCCAGTTGGCCCTCAATATTCTCCAGGCATAAGCATTAAGCTTGGACTCCAAATAGGCAGGTGATGATTCCAGCTTGCTAATGCAAATAGATTAATTCTGAAAAGCTATTGCTATTTTCAATTAGCTTTTGTAACTACATGGTATAACAAACTTCCTTGGCTTTCACAGCAGGTGGCTGAAATGAGTCTTGTAAGTTCTCACCTGTTTCTACCCTCCACAAAAAAAAAAGGGATTTTTAATGGTTTTAGTATTTTCCCCTGAATTTGAAGAGTTTTCATGTTTTTGCTTTTGCTGTCTCTGTTACAAAAGTGCCTCCCTAGTGTACTACATAGGTTATATAAACATAAACTTTTGGCTGGAAAAAATATTCAAGCAACAAGCTCACAACAGCAGAGCTCATCAGAACTGTGTTTTGGCCCAGTTCATTCCATGACTGTCCTCTCCCCACTGCAACAACAGATCCTTGCTAAACTGCTTGGCCCCTAACTTTTTATTTTGATGCCAAATAAAAACACTTTTAATACCAGAATGAGAACAAGGCCATAGCAGTCCTATATTTATCATATTTTATAGTCAGATCTCATCTGTTACTAGACAGTTTTCCACTCCTAATGTTTTAGTGTGGTCTCTGATGAACGTTTCAGGGAAGTGTTTGGATGTTGTAGTAGTAGAGGCCAGGACTCTGATGAATTTGATGGAGAACAACCACCTGAGTACTTCCCTTGTAGTTACAAACTAACATTACAAAAACTAAAGAATAAAACAAGAGAAAAAGTGTTTGGTGCCTTTGTCAATATGAGACTAGTTAATGTGATAAACTAAGTTTCTTTAACAGACTGATCTTCATAGGGTTGCCCTTCCCTGAAGACAATGCAGCTGTAGTAACTTATACCAGCTGAGGACACTGTGTGTGTCTCCCCCTGCCAAAGGAAAGGAATGTACTAATTCTCATCTGGAATTTCTCAGCTTGGAAATCATGAACTACCATATGTCATGGAATAATGGGAGAAGTTAATGTTTCTTTAGGAACGTCATAGGCCAACCAGTGCTAGGAAATGCGACGTTTCTTCTCAGTTCACATAAGGGTCAATTATTAAGGAAACAGAGTAAGAATCAATTTAATTCCTTTCTAGTCACATAGAGCACTTCAATGCAAAACTGACGAACTCCTCCTCCATCAAGAACTTGGCAAAGTTATAAATAAACAAAAATGACAGAGAGAAAGCTGGAAATCTGGATTGGAAAAAAAGACGACGAAAGACAAAACAAATGCAAAAAGAAAACTAAATGCTACCAGATATAGAAGGAGAAAGAACAAGAACACCATGGAAAAATCAATGGATCAAATCTTGTCTCTTGTTCCTGCTAAGATCCCACTGTTTTCACATGAAGCTCAGAGAGCCACTTAAGCTGAACAGCTTCTTAACTCATGAAAAGTCTAACTAGTTTTAATGTATTTTCTGGAATAATGCCCTACTCAGCCTCAATAGGATGATCATGATCAGACCACAGTGATTGAGAACTGCTCAAAGCTCAGCTCAGCAATGCCTCCTGGGAATACATTTTCTTTCAATGCTTCTTAGTGTCCACTTGATACCCAAAAATGTTATATCAAGCTGGTACACTCCAGTGCACAGCCTGCAGCCATTGGTGTGCTACAGGAACTTTCTGCACACTCACGTATCACCAGATTTGGGCTCTAGCAAAGCAAGGAACAGAATACATTTCAGATCTAAAGAATCCTCAGGGAAAACATTCTGCTAATTCCTTCCTCTCTAGTTATGCTGTTTCTCTTTGGTCTTCTATAGATGTTAGGAACCAGGCTTAAAATCATAAACATGCTTCTTTAGCTGAGGTTCTGGAGAAGTCATACCCTTATCAATTTATCTGATTACTCCCAGCACTAACATTCTATCAGGCTTCAGCCATCCCTTCTCCTTCCCTTCAATATCAGCACTTAAGTATATTCCATATTGAGTATATTCCATATACCATTTGAGACTCCTGTGATAAACACACAACTCAGCACCATCACTTCCCTCTCTGCATGTGCCTGAATCCATGCCCTAATCATCAGTCTGTAGGATCCCCTGCTGTAGTAGTATTTGCAGTTCTGCTATAAGTGTTCAGGTTTTAATGATACATTTATAATACTCACTGGAGCAAATACTGGGACTCAAATCCCCTCTCCCATTGTCCAGGCTCAAGGGCAGATCTGAATTGAGTGAGTCTTACGTCAGTGAGTCATGACTGATGCTGGAGCTAAAACAGAGTAACACTACTACCTCTTTCTTTTCTGTCTCCCTTTGCAACACCTCTCTTCTGAATGGACTGATTCTGTTCTTCTCTTACCCCTCACTTGTTCAGGATCAGGGCCTGGGTACCAAGCTCAAGCTATCAGCATCATATCATTGTTTACCACAGGTGAGTATCGGTAGTTTGGAGCACCAGATTCAGCATTGTTCGATTTTAACATCCAGACAAAATTTTGAGGCGGCGTTCAGGAAGGAGACAATTTTGTTGAAAAAACACAGCAAGGCAGAGGCTTATCATAGGGGACATGCAAATGGACACAGCCAGTGCTTGTGCTGTAGAGATACGACATGCAGCAGGAGACATAGCAGCTCTCTAGGATTCATTTTGTTGAAGTGATTCTGAAGGCAAGAGCATAATTGTCCTATTCCTGTTCAAATGGACAGTACTTGTGCCTTGGACTTATGCAGGCTGGCAGACAGAATTCACGCTAGAATACAATAGGAAAAGAGCTGCAAACACCAAATTGCAATGAGTTGCCGGCACAGCAATGATAGGGGTAAATTATGCTGACAGCTGCCTCATTTCACAGTTTCATACTCAGAACAAATTCTGAATTTGTTCTGACATTAGTGGAAACAAATTAATCTTCCTCTGGTTTACTGCATGAAATTTAGCGCTTGCACAGTGAAAAAGAAAAGATATTTTCAGTCAGCTGCAATACCTCAAAATCCCACTAAAATGATTAAAGTTATTAGTGCCTCTTCAGAAAAGCTGCTTCAGATTGCCAGGCTGGCTGATTTATAGCTTTACTGATGAGAATCAGTAGGGTTCCAGATGACCACAGTCTTCTCTTTCCTTCTGCCTCTTCTAGGCATTATGATAAACCTTATTGTGCCTGAAGAGACGGGGAAATAAAAAGACCAAGCTGACATGGAGGCAAACATGCTGACACAACTCACAAAGGTAAGCCACAGCTGCATGGCACAGAGGTTACTGTTAAGAGTGTAATTCAAATGATTCCTTTCAAAACCCTATTAAACCCCCGCAAAATGCCAATTTTCTCCCTGAGGTGGTTAATAAGCTTCACTCTCCCCTGAACCAGCTTTATGCACAGTTTGAGAATGAATGTTGTTTTGGAGACTGAGGAAGACACAGTCAGCTGTGGCATGCTGAATGACTGCAGCAGGGCTCTTCATCTGGAAGGGGGAAAGAGCTATTTTTTCATGGACACCCTCTGGGGTCTGGTTCAGCAGGTGAGATGCTGGAACACTGAGGTACAATTTGAGTCCTTTTTTCATGAGGAAGGGAGTTAGTTGTGGGACACTGCTGGAGTTTGACAGCTTAGGCTTCAAAAAATACAACACACCATTCCCCAGTGACTTTGCTCTGTCAGTGGGCTTTGGAACAGACCCCAGTAGCTCCTTAAAGTTGCACTGGTTAACAATCTGCTGACAAACTCAATTAAGTTTGAGGGACATTAGTCCTGTCACAGTCTCTGCTATATCTAAGCTGCGATTACGTGCAAATTCAAGGGATAGTCCTGATAAGCTCAGCGTTGGTCTTTAAGCATTATGCCTTATTTTATGTACACATTTCCCTTCTAGCATGAACGTATTTGACCCACAGGTGGGGTGAAAAGACAACTGATAAGAATCTCTAAGCCAATTGTGTATTTCACAAAAGAATCCCCCACCTCAACCCAAAAAACCCAGAACTGTCTCTGCCAAACTTTCAGCACAAGGAACTAGAATGATGTGATGAGAATGTAAATATAAAGCCCAATCACCTGTAATGGGTGATTACAAGCTTTACAGCATTACTGAATAGCCATGCTATTTTGTAATTGGAGAAATGATACTTCAAGTTTTCTTTATATTAATAAACTTGTAGGAAAAGCTGTTGTTACATTACATATTTTGCAATGTCTCAGTAAATTATATTCTTCCAGTATTAGCTCAATAGTATTTAAATGTTCATGGTGCTCGAAGGTTGTTATTTGATTGCGGTATTAGCATATGCACAATGTTTACACAGCAAGCCAGATTACATGAATTTTCATTCTGACCACAAATACAGTCTGACTATAAGCAGGTAAACAAAAGACAGAATAAATCAATTTCACTGAAATCCTCCCCTCTGCAGTGTAAAAGTACCTGAAGGCTTTTAGTTATTCAACTTCATTTTGTGTTATTCTTTACCTACCTTCACTAATATTGTTCTCTTTAGCAGCCAGCTAGCACAGTGGAGCCTGGTAAAGCCACCATAATTAAAGGTCTATTTGCATTTTTCTTTTAAGATCTCTTTACAAACAATAAGAAATTTATTGCCTGATCATAAAAACTTGTTTAAGCTGAAAACTGACATGGAAAACCTTTTCCTGAAAGAACACTTCTAAATTTTATTTATTTAGAAATGAAGGCTCCACATCAGGATTTGGCAGAGTTTTAACAATTGTGAGTATGAGTTGTACCATGGCTTGTTAGCATCCTGCACATTTTTACATAAATTTGTAAAGTATTTCTTTCCTATTTGAGTGTCAGTCCTAATCCGACTACTGAGGTATCTGAGTATCTTACTGGTTTTATATATTTCAGCCTAAACACACTCTGGCAAGGCACATGACTGTCGTCCCTGTTGTTGGGCTCCTGCTACAGAGGAGCGGGAGCTTTCCCAAAAGCATCCTGGAAAGTGGCCACAAAGAAAGGAGAAGAGTCTGGCTCTTCGGTCTAACACCTGTTGAATTTTTTTGAGATAATTATTCCCTATATATGTGTAATAAGTTAGATTTCTCCTTAGTCTGACAACAATGATATCAGAAAGGATATATTCACTTTTCATCCACAATGACATCCACGAAAGCAACAATCTACCTGCATGGCCCCAAAAAACACACGTGCTTGTGTTTTACTGAGGATGACAAACACACCTATGAATGACTGGGAGGGAAGAGGGGAGATGCAAGGCCATGAAGCATGAACAACAGGCTAAGAGACAGTGTAATCCACCTTTGGATTTCTCCTCTGTAATCCATCTTTGCAAGCTTAGTAAAAAATACAGGGATGAAGCAATTATCTGTAAAAGACAAAGGGGCCTGAAGTGGAACATTATGTTTCTCACTGAAACCTAACGCCCCCACCCCCTGCAATTTCATGAGCTCCATCTGTTCTCTCCACTAATATACAGCAAGGGTAATCCCAAACTGCTGGAGGTTGTGAAAAGAGAGCAAGCACAAACCCCTCTCTCAGTGCTGCAGCTCTGCAGGCAAGTAACCAGCCTGATGCCAGAGCTGTTGGATCAGGTCATCCCAGACCCCACGAGGCAGTAGGGGCAGGGCCCAGGGGCCCTGGTAAAAGCACTGGTCTTTGAAGGTACCTGAAAACCCAGCTGGGCCTGAGGAAACCTAAATGCTTGGGAAGCTGTTTTTTCCTTCTCTGCACTGGCAAGGTTATGGACTGGATCGTGTGACTGATGGGCAAACAAATATCAGAACAAACTGCAAGAGGATTTGAAAATCTGTACTTTAGAGGCATAAGGACTACCAAAGGTCAGCTGGCAGACAGACACAGACAGAAAGCTAATAAGGACTGCCTGGGAATGCAGAGAGAAACAGCACAGGAACTCTGTTCAGTGTAAAGCAGTACCAGTCCTGGCCTTTCCAGCCATCTGCCCATGCTCTAAACTACCACATTGCTAACCCAGAGAGGCAGCTCTTCATCTGGTCTGGCCACTGGTTCTGGGCTATAGAATCATAGAATCATTAAGGTTGGAAAAGACCTCTAAGATCATCAAGTCCAACCATCAACTAACACCACCATGCCTCCTAAACCAGGCCCTGGAGTGCCACGTCCACACCTTCTTTGAAGACCTCCAGGGATGATGACTCCACCACCTCTCTGGGCAGCCTGTTCCAATGCTTAACCACTCTTTCCGTAAAGAAATTTTTCCTGATGTCCAATCTAAACTTCCCCCAATGCAACTTGAGGCCATTTCCTCTTGTCCTGTCGCTAGTTACTTGGGAGGAGAGTCCAACACCCGCTTCACTACAACCTCCTTTCAGGTAGTTGTAGAGAGCGACAAGGTCTCCCCTCAGCCTCCTCTTCTCCAGACTAAACAGCCCCAGTTCCCTCAGCCGCTCCTCCTAAGACTTGTTTTCTAGACCCCTCACCAGCTTTGTTGCCCTTCTCTGGACATGCTCCAGCACCTCAATGTCCTTATTGTACTGAAGGGTATGGGAAACAGAAAACCATCACCTTAACAGTTTGCCAAGTCGCGGTCCCAGATAGGGGATGACTCTGTTCACTCACTGCTCTTCAACTGTGAGCACTGGCAGCGTTGCTCATCACCCAGCACTGAGTTAGTACAGACACAACTATGTTCTTTTAAAGGGCTTCTTCCTCTATTCAACCACTCCTCTGCTTTGACTTTAACTTAGAAAACAATAGAAAAAACTGTTTTATCTTCCCTAAATATACAGTACATGCTTCCTAGTTGTTCCCTGAATGTATTTTAATATATTTTTAAATTGTTAGTATCGCCAAACTCCAGTTTTCCAGCATTATGTCAGAGTCAATTTTTTATCCAGCCTATGGTGGAGCTTTCAAGTGCTTTTTGTTCACTCAAAATCATTGACTGTGTTGGTTTTCATGTTCTTTATAAAGCATTGGGCATACCAATATGTTTGAGATGCAAAGAGTAGAGGAGGCTTGTCTGTCTTTGGTCCAGTCCTGCATGCCATGTAATTAAGCCTGGCCCTTACTACTTTCTACAGACTATTTTCCATTCATGGTTGGAAGCAGACTATATGGGCAAGTAGCAGATGTTTCCTTTTAGTTCTCCATATGACTGTGCGGATGCCCGATATGTGAAAATGATTTTCTGGCAAGAGGTGTTATGAGGAACTGTGGCTCCTTTTGTCCTCTACACATTTCACTCAGATTTCCTGGGGCTCTCTTTTTATCCCCAAGATCATTATTCAGTCTCTTGGTGGAAAAGTGAAACACAATTATAGCATACGGGTTTTAACCATGGCAACAAATGTCTCAAGCACACTCTAGTGAGAAGGGAGTTCATCTAGCTTTTCTGACCTTCCCCTGCAACTTAAGCACTATTTGGTATTCTTCTTTTCCTTGCCCTACACTACTGTGAGACATGGCTATGCTCCGACATGTTTTACATCCAAGCAATAAGTGGAACAGCTTATGTTCTCACTCACACAGAAGTATTCCTGACAACCATACACCAAAGCTGGATGTAACGAGGAGAAATACTGGCTCAGGGAGTACTGTTAGAAGGATTTTCCTCATAACTTTCAGGTGCACATGAGTCTGAGAAACAGTGCCCTTCAGCTTGCTCTGCCCAGTGCTCTCATAGCCTTGGGGAAAGCAATGGCATAGAAAGCCCTGCAAGAGCAGGGGTGACGAGAGTGCTAGGTCACAGCAGAAGCACAATCCACATGAGACTGCAAAAGACTTCTTGCAGAGTGGGGCAAAGTGCCCTGCCTGGTCCAGCCCATGGCCTGTAAAATGCTCTGGTGTCTTCTGGCATGGAAAGCACTGTATAAAAGCAAGTCATTATCACTTGTTCTGAGCATGCAGAGAATTACTCCAGTTGGCAGGAACTCCTGGGAGGCTCTTTAAGAAAGTGAGCCCACTGCAGTGTTTTTAAATAAACATCTTTCTGCGATTGGTTTTTTGGCCCCATTTGATTAAAAAGTTAAATCCAGAAGCAAGCACTGCATTTTTTTCCCAAGCATTTACAGGTGTTCACAGCACACCTACTCCATACCACGCCTTTTTTTTTAGATTGTGGGAGGGTGGTATGCACTGTTTTGCTGGATAGGTGACTTTTTAAATAGCAGCATAGTACTGACTGAGCATGTTCAGGAGTAACTTCCCTTCATCAGTTAGGTCAAGTTGTGAAATACTGAGCCAGAGACATGGACTTCCACTGGTAACTATCACTCAACAGTTTCTGCTCCTAAAAGGAAAAGTTCTTGTTAATCTTTCTGCTGAAGCTTTCAGGACATCTTAGGCCACATGTGATATTCATTTATCTCCATAATAATGGTTTCATATGCTATCTGGAGGTAGGAGGAAGATATATATTGTTATCTTTGCACTTCTTCATCCTTTCAGTGATTGGTAAAATCATGAAAAGATTAAAAAAAAGATTATTAGAAAGTCCAAAAGATTACTGACTCTTGAAATGCAGTTTTGATTCTGACCTTGATGGTAAATGCAAAAAGAACGACACAAAAAGGGTCTTTTGTCCTATTGCCAAAGGAAGAAAAAGAGAAACAAACCCAAGAGGGACAACAGAAAGTAGTATATTTTTCAGCATTCAGCTGCAATGCAAGATTAAAGCTGACTTCATGTAGCTTCACTAAAACTCCTTAGGTGGTGACAGCTGTGTGTAACAGGAACCAGTTAAGCTCCCATCTAGGTTATGGTATTGAGCCCATTCAACTACCCCCTGCAGTTCTGATCACAGACAGCACTTAGTTGCTGTTGTATATTTATCTGTTGTACATCTCAACCAGTCCACACTCCAGCAGCAACTGGGAGAACAACTTGCAAAAAGCTTTGGAATCACTATCACAAAGGAGACCAGATATCATTGTCATGCCCTTGCTTCTGGTTACTCCATAGATTTCTGGGAGCACCAGTTTAGCTGAATTGCTTCATTTTCCCTTGACAGACAAGTTGACTGTGCCACAGCAAAATTCCCATGCTCAAGGAGGGTGATAAATATGCAAGAGGCTGAGCGCTCACTTAATTACCTTATCCTCCCGCTACCACTAGCAATGCTTTGTTCAACTTTGAAGCAAGGAAACTGCCACATAAATAACACAAACTAAACCATTCTGTCCAGGAATACGATGTGCTGACTGTATGAGGTCTGAAGCTGTATCACTGGTTTTGGTGATTTCTACTCAAATCCAGTGAATCTACAGCAGTTGGCAGCAAGTTTTTGTAAATGAGGCACTAGAGACAGCTCTTCCCATCTTTTTCAAAGTTTAAGCCACAAGGTCATATGAAATATCCCAAAACTGTTTTTAATTTTAGCGAAGAAAGTGTTAAGTCATGCATTTTACTGTTTAAACCAAATTTTCCCTTCATTCATTTGAAGAAAAATCTAAATATTATGCTTATGAGCAGCCAAAAGCAATGTAGCCTGCATTGAGATTTCCATAAACATGCCCTGACACTATACTGTCCTTGTTGCAACGTTATACTACGTGCATGAAATTGCTTTGTGAGGCCTGAATATTTAGAGCACAGATCTGCTACATTCTAGAGCTTCTGGCAGACTCCACTCCAATCATTTAGGCACTGAAGCTGGTAGGAGGTAGAGTTAAATGAAGCCTATTCAAAAGTTTTCCAGGCTATTTTTCATCATTTTAAGCCTACTTGCATTTACATACTCTTTTGGGGTAATTTTGTCTTTTCCCCTATTAAGTAACACATTTTAGCATTAGGCAATACACTTCAGTGTTTTTCAAGCTAAAGCATGAACACATGAAAAATGAAGAATTTCAGTTCTGAATTTACTAACATAGCGCCTCCCCCTGCCTTTTTAGATCATGATAGAGTTCTAAGCCTTTTTCATGACCAGAGCAACTATCATTGAACGATTGAATTGACTGTGACTACCTGCAAACAAGATTAGACATACAAGTGACATTATATATTTTTAACACTGTTACAAAAAAAATTTGAGTGAGAACTACACAGCAAATGAGACCCAACTATGAGCTTACACAGAGAAAAGGTCTTAGCAGAAACCACAAATATTTTAAAAGTTTTCTAAAATCATACAAAAACACCTCTGAGAAGTACCAAAAAAAGGTACAAGGGGTTGATGAACTTTACTTAATTTTTGTATACCAACAATATAATTACTGCATTTTAGTTTGCAAGCAAACATCACTGTACTGGCTCTAGAGCACTCCTGACAACAATATGCAGTTTAGTACAACTGGTGATCACACCCCATCTTCATTGGAGTACAGAGACAGAAACAAAGTTCTCCCTACTACACAGTAAGGTACGCCGGTGGCTCAGTGCAACAGAATCTTCCACAAAAATCAGCTCAGAAGCACTTGGACTTTCTGCCCATACAGAAGCAGAGCCCCGGTTGCACTGAAGTCACTTCAGATGCATCACTGAAGACAATGAATACACCACTGAAGTTCAGAGTTAAACTTCTGCCAATACTACAGCACTTTCGTAAGATATGCTCATAAAAATACCGACAAATATTGTGGACAAGTTAAGGGTGAAAGGTTTTTGTACTCTTTTGTGATTTGTAACTGAATCTTGTACATTTTAATATGATTTTTTCTGTTTAATGCAACACTGTATAATACACAGGTTTTATATGGCATCTATGCTTAACAAAAGGCCAAGTAAAACTCAAACCAGAAAATATTTTTCGATGGTATGTATATAAAAAATATGCAACTTGCTACTACAGCAATTATTTCTGCTACAAATTTTCAAAGGGCGTAGACATATATGCCAAAGATCAGCAATAACCAAAATTGTAATGGAAAAAATTCAGAAGAAAATAAGAGATAAAAGAATGAGGCAAAAGAATAAACTAGAGATAAGAACTGGAAATGAAGTGATGGATGGGAAAGTTAGAAGAAACTATGAGGGAAAGAAAAAACAAGAGTGGTGGGATAAGAAGCAAAGATGATGGGAAATGAAGAGACAGTAAAGGACTGGCTGCCAAAGAAGATAAGATCAAAGTAGTAGTATAAAAAGAAGAGATTTAAAGAAGAGACTTCAGAAAGCCCCACAGACAGGATTTTTGGAAGAGCTTTCTTTTGCTCAGATACACTGCCACTGAACTTGATATAAAAGAATTAGGTCAAGATGGATCACTTAGGGAAAAAAAAACACCCACAGTGAGATTTTTTTCAAAGAACTCTAGTTTTGTCCCTCTTTATGTATGTACCTAAACGTACACTTATGCATATATTACTTCTTGGTTGGTGAGGAATTACTTAATGGCACCATGTATCTTTTTGATGAAACCAAATGCTGCAAACAAACAGGGTGTAAGTGACCCCTCCCCACCAATACCTAGTGGCCTAATTTGCCCCTCTTTTCTCAGGTGGTGCTGATGGATCTCAAGCTGATTTACCTACCAGCTGTGTAATTCTGCAAAAGCAGCTTTGATCTTCTTCACTGAATTATCCACTTCCTCTTTGATCATCATACGATATCTGGTTAGAGAAACAGTGCAACGCTGCAAGTCTTTTACTGATTTTTCAATATTCGGCCCTAAAATAAAAAAACAAAAATTGCACATAAGTCAGAAAGCTGGTTTTGGCTTTTCTGAATGGGGGAGCAGGAATAGTTAACATGTTATTTGCCCAGATTAGGATGAAGTGGTTACCCTATTGAAGTCCATAAATCCAACTTTTCCATAGTCTTTCTGTGGTGCTCTTCAGTTTTTAAACATGTTTGCTTAAATTCATTCCCCAGATCAAATAAATGTTAAAACAGCACTATTATTTCAAATTATTTATTTTAAATTTCATTTAATATAATGTTAAATAGACCATAAATTGTTCTACTCATTTTTGTTATGCTGAACATGATTCTGCTCTCACTTTCCAACACATCTTTTCCTCACATATGTGCTTTTTTTTTCCTGGAGGCCTCAGCTGTCTGATCACCTCAGCACACAGCAACCAGGAATCCAATTTACCTCTTTTTTTGACTGAATCATCTGTCTTTGTTTCAAGTTGGGTTGTAGCACTGGATGATTTACTTGAGGAAGATTTTGACTTTGGCCTGCCTAGGTTACACTGGAGTTGAACTGATGACTGAAGAGATTCATGCTGTTCTACACCATTCATAGTCTTTGGGCTTAANGAAGAGATTCATGCTGTTCTACTCCATTCATAGTCTTTGGGCTTAATTCCACAGATACTCTCTGGAGTTCTCGTTCTTTGTCTGCAAGAAAACATTAAGGTAGAAAATAGGGAGTTATAAGATTAAGAACAATATGAAGCCTTATTGTTGAGTCTGAATGACTTTATGCTTATACACTGGAAAAACCAAGGGTTTTTTTTCACTGGCACGCATTTTACAGAACCTCAGAAAGCAATGACAGAACAGAAACAAAATGGTTTTGGTTATTAAACACCAATCTGAACACATCTATGTTTCAACAATCTAAAAAGAAAAACCCATTAAAAAAATCAACTCTTCCATGCTGATATGAAAAAATACCTCATAACATAGAAAGCATACTACCAACTGTAATCTTTGCCCAAATATTAGAGAACAGAACTAGAGAGGAAGTCTGCTATGGAAAGCATGAAACTTTAATGTTGATACATACATACACATATATATATCTTACATATCTCTCTCTCACACACAAAAAGTGTTCGTCATTTAATCAGCATTTTAAAAGCACTGATTAAACATTCCTACCTGAAATACTTACCGTATTACAGATTTCTATCAAAAGCAGCTGCTAAGAGAGACCAAGCAGGAAATGAAAAAACATCAAAGATTAGGCTCCTGGGTTCAACAGCTTCAGAGGGATAAGGTAACAATGCCTGAGCCTGTTTGGCTGCCACAAGATGATCTGGTTTACTCCTTCCAAGACTCCAGAGGGATTCAAGGTATCAGCATCATGACAGAGGGACAAGCAGCCAAAGAATGGTTATGAAAATGGACAGGTAAGGCCAGCTATTACTGCCACTGTGAATTTTAGTTAAGGA
>WAAD01011301.1:262898-302897 GCA_013389945.1 Fregata magnificens | reverse complement strand
GGGGGGGGGGGGGGGGGGGGGAACCCGTGTTTTCTTCTGGATTCTTTTCAAGGCAGTTTGCAGATGGAAACATTACGGCCTCGCCCTAGCAAGCCTTCCTCGTTTCTGTCAGGGCGAGGGAGTTGCTGCCGAGCAGCCTGCCAGCCAGCCGGAGGAACAAGGCACCCCTATTTCGTCAGGCAGCGAACACCGCAGGAATGAGGATGCTGCTGAAGTACAGGCTCTCGTCTGCCTGGTGGCTTTCGGACGGTGCTTTCAGGTGGCTGAGAGGCAGGTCCATCTTCTCTGGATTTCTGTGGAACACCTGTTTTGTTGTAGAAATGTCAAATTGGGTTTTTCATTGCCCTGCTTGATTATAAAGCGTTCCAGGGAAATCGGTGTTGCTTGGATGTGGACGATGGCAATATCAGCCTCTGAGACTGGTGGACAGTCACTGACGGGCTATGGCACCTCTGCCTGTCAGGGCAGGGGCTCGAAAGTTCGTGCTCTAGATCTCTTTGTCCTGTCTGTCTACGGGTGTGAGTTTGATTTATTATTCTGAAAATATCCTCCTGATGGCTTGTCAGACTAAATAATTCTCAGTCCTAAGTATCTGCCCCGTTTGCTTCCACAGCGGTCAGGGAGCTCTAAACCCATTTCCAGCTGGTCGCTAGTTGGAACTTCAAAGCACAAAACAAAGCCAAGAGTGCCATAGGTAATGCCCCAGAAAAATAAAAATGTAAGCATTTACTTTAAGAAATATATATAGTGTCACACTTGAAAATAGCTGTCATTATTTATGCAAATTAATCTCATCTGAGATCTGATTTTACGTTGCTAATGCTGAAATGGACTTTGTCCACCTTTTGATTTAGATCAAAAAGGAACTTAAGAGGAACAAGCTGCAAGAGGGCAGGAAAACATTGGTTTTGTGCTCTTCCTATGACTTTTCTTTCTTTTGCTTCCCAACGAGGTCCACATAACAACAGCAGAATTTGTACAGTGCAACAATAACCATTTCCACCTATGGAGCTGGACTGACCTGGTACGAAGTTTAGGCACTGGTCTAGTCTGAAACAATCAACTTTACCTGCGGTACATAGTTCGCATACATTTAATACACTGAAGTACGTAATACTTGCCTCTTGGCTAGTGGTAGCTGGTTACAGAAACCTGTTGCGCATTAGATTTTATTAAAAGAGTCCTGCGGGGCTGCATGCCAAGGAATTACGAAAGTCTCCTCTTTGTGTTTTGTCTTTGAGAGGCATAGGTGAAAAAGAAAGAAGTGCTCCCTTTCCAATGTTGAATCAGAACGATGGCACTTCTGGAGCGCACGGTGGTAGTGGAAGAGGCCAAAGGCTTCCGTACAAACTGCAAGGAGCTTTGTGAAGGCTAGTGCACTGAAACCCCAATTTTTTCTGCTTCCCGACATGAAATCCTCATCCTCCTCCTCCTCACAGCTGCATCTAAGATCACAGAAAGGGCAATGCAGCAGGGACAAAACTGACCCCAAATTATTATATAGGATGTGCCTTTCCTGAATTTTATTATCTACCAATTTAAGATTATTTGAAGTATTTCAAATAGAGAAAACTTGCCTCAAGCGTATTTTGTAGCTAACACTGATATGTTTCACAAAACATAGTGGTAAGTAGAAGTTTATTTTCCATACATTCCATCTACATAACTATTAAAAAATTTTTGTATACTGAAATTATGTTTTTACTCTTGATAAATACATTTTAACATGGATCAAACAATATATCCATGTCTCCAGAAAAGGAGAACCTCTGCATCTGTCCTAGATTCAGGCTACTGGTGCGACATTCTCTGTGGCTCCTTGGTACCATATTGCAAGCAACTGCAAGGCTTATTTTGGGTTTCACTGCAGCTTGGGAACATGTCTCTCAGGTCGATCTGGGCAGTACTTTCTGAGTGGCTGTGCTGAACAACATAACAGCTCCAGTCTGTCATCTTTTTATTCCAGCACAGACAGCTGCTATACCCAGTATTTTTTTCCAACATTTCCTTCCCTTGCTGTATCTTGCACAGCTGAACCCCAGCTCATACCTTCAGCCTTGCCAGCCTAAATGAGAAATTTTGCACCCTTCCATTTCTGGTCCTAGCCCTTCTGTGGAAAGCCAAATAATAATAATAATTTCTAAGAGGTTACAAATGTGTATTCTAACAAGAGTTCAAATGAATGGCAGGATAAACTTAACCTAAAACAGGAGGCAGCAGAATGTCTGTCCTCTATACTGATAAGCCATTACAGACAGGAGAGATGCGAATGGCCTGTGGTGACCTGCCATAGTATGTGGTGGGTGAGTGGTGCTTTGTAGCGAGAGAAATTTCATGTTGATTCATCTGGTTTTGCTACAAATGAAAATTAAAACAAATTTAAAAATGCATATTACTTAATTGAAGATTCCTCCCATTCATAACTTGTTCAATACTAGATGGTAATTATTCTTAGCAAATATATCATTGATCATTTCTTTAAAAATATCTTTCTACACTGAGCATGTTTATGGCACTGTGATCTGCAAGACTTCCCAAGAAAAAGCTGAAAATCTTCATTCCCTTACAACATTTGTACCTTTGTATTTTGAATAAGAAGCACATGTAAAGCTTTCTAGTCACCACTGAACATAAGCAAAAAATTATTTAACTTTGAAGTAAAAAAAATTACTTCAAGCTTTGGGCAAGGCTAAATACATCTGTCAGAAAATACGGATTGGTTTGTATTTGTCATTATTTATGCATACATTTTTAAGACATAACAAAAATACCTATAAGTTAAAGCATTTGTGCATAATGTAAAAAATATTTTTTGCGTAAAAATGCATGAAACTTAAAAGCTTCAGAACAGAAATAAAAAAAGTTTCTTGTATTTAGCATGCCATTTGATTACACTCCTGAATAGCTTTCAACACTTGAAAATTCTGTTACAATAATAGTCTCATCCATTGTGGTTGATGACTTTGTTAGCTCTAATTCCACAATTAACAGACATTCCCATGTATGAACAGAGATATTCCCTTATATTTGTCTCCAAATATTGATCTTTTCCTGGTTATCTGTACAAATTCTGTCCTTTCCGTAGAGGGTTAATGATAACTCAAAACTTTAATTTTGCTCTAATACATTTTAGTAAGGAATTCCTAAAAGTGACCAAGTTGCTTGTTACAGAACAATGGAGTGATGTTTACAAATGCAGTTTAGACTGCAATACTGAGGAAAGCTGTAGACAAATAATTAGTAGAGATGATTTCCCTAGAGGGGGATATTAGTGTTTACTTTTTTTCTGTGTTTTTAATCCAAATCCTAAACCCTTACTCCTGATCTTCTTGAGCAAGCTGTTTGCTGGGTTCATTGGCAACGATGTCTAAGTATGTTCAGGCTCATAGTAAATAATTAGTACCTAATGTCAATTCCTTCCACTAATTGTATTTCTTCTGCTTATTTCTGTTTGTGCTGTGGAATGTCTTAAAAAGTATCTCTTAGTAAAAAAGCTTTGGCTTTTCTTCAGTGCTTGGTTCTGCCATTCATTTTCTGCATGACCTCTGTGAAAGTGCTTAATCACTCTTAATAGCATGAGTGGAACAAGAATGCATTCATTAATATTTGTGAGCCTGCCAGATACTATGCTATTGCAAGCATTTACAGTACCTTAAAAAAATTATAATTGCACTATCCAGCTGGTTAATGTTTATCCAGTTACTGAACAGCTAAACAAAAAGCAGAGAGGCAGACCTACTGTTTGCTTTCCATTGGTATTGAATTTAAAAGGAATTTTTCCATGTTAAAGCTGTAGAATTAGGCAGTAGATGAAATGCCATTAGCAGGCCTCTGTAGAGAATAATGAGCTGAAAGCATGGCCGGTGCTAGTCTGCAATTAGGGTGAAAAGTGAAATATGGCAAGAATCAGAATACCATTTTCGAATCTCACTTTTCAGAGTATAACCTTTTTATCCCCACCAGGGGGAGTGTGCTTGGAGATAATAATTAGTAGGCGCCACAAATAGTGCGTTTGAAGAGGATGGTTTCTTTTGCCACTTTCTTGAAATAGAAAGGTTCTTTGTGAGCAATTTTTTTCCCCCTGAAATTCCTTCAGCTATCACGTTATGGCGAAGAAGCAGCATGAGTGTTTTTCTACATCCTGGGCTTTGAACATATTTTGAACACTTCTTTTTTTAAGCATTGATGTCAAGTACAAGATTTAGCTCAGAGTTTACCTAGAACAGGATGCTAAACAGCAAAGGAAAGTCTCCTACATAATGGCATACACAGTTATTAACATTGCACATGCAGCGTAGGTACTGGCGTAGTCAAAGAGAGGTGCGAGTCTACATCTGTTCATCTTGGGTGCAACTGCCCAGGTAGTCCCTACTGCTCCTGATGGTAACTCAGGCATAACTGACTATTCTCAGCAAATTTTTGTATTTCCCTTATACTCTGCCTCTGGACTGCTCCTCTTCTCTATCTAGTTCACCACCAGTCAAACCTGAAAGACCGTTAAACTCCGCAGTGCTTAAAATCAAGCTCGTATAGAGGGACTAGTCCACCGTTGTTGGATAGCAGGAGATGGGCAGGCAGCAGGTCTCATGATTTGTTTGCATAAGCAAATTTGCAGCTTTAGCATGTGGATATATTATTGTAAATCCTTCAGTTTTTCTTTGAAATAATAATTTGGCCCTTTGTGTCTAAAGAAAGATATAGCCTCATTTGAAACCAAGATTTAAACATACTGTTAGTAAATGCCTATTCAGCTTTTCAGCACTTAACAATAAAATCTGACATATTTTATGGTCTGCTGCATATGAAAAAAATTCATGTAAGTCCTGTTGGAACAAATGGAGCCACACATATTCTTTGCAAGTGGTGGCATCAACATTTTTATAGATGTCTAAAGGTATTTTCTCTTTGAAATATAGTTGATATCTGTCCCAGCCCATGGGAGCACATAAAGTACTTTAGACTCATTGTAGGGATCTGAAGAAGGGAGTGCCCTCTGCTGCGCTATATGCAGATAGGAGTTTCAATCAAATTGTTAAAGGGGAAAGATTACACTTGAAGGACTATCATCAAATTCACTGTCAATATTCTCAGCATTCTGTCTGGTTTTGCCCAAAGTGACATTGTTGTTTTCAGTCATTCAATGAGATAAAATTCAATAATAATTTATTATCATGGACTACTTCGAAGTGGAGAATTTCTTCTCAGTACATATGAAGCAAATGAAGCAAATGATACAGGTTATGGTGTGGCATTCAGGTACTATTACTAGCCACAATGAGGCAGGGCTGAAAAAGATTATAATGGATAGTTTCAAGAGGAATGGCTGGCGAGGGGGAAATAAATGTGAATCATTGAGAGTAAACCACACATCTTGTAAGTGGAAAAACAGTAGTCACAAACCGCGAGCAAGAGAGAATTTTACAGCTGGGAATACAGCGCTGGGAAGCTATTGCCACTGGTCTGGGCAGCTCATCGGAAAGGCACTGCCTCCGCAGACGGGAGCGTGCTGCGGTGGTGAGGAGAGCAGGAGAAACAAGCCCTCTGAGCGCCGGAGTGCAGAAGTGCTGCTGGATTGGAGTCTCAAACAGATAGGACATCTCTAGATATTCCTGGGAGGAACTCGAGTGGTTTCTCTTGTGTTTATGTGGCTGCTGAAGGCACCAGGGTGGAGGCAGCTATTGGGAAGAAGATTGTTGGGAAAGGGAGGCAATCAGAGAAGCAGATGGAGGGGAAGAATAGCTTCTGTTTGTGATATTCATTGCTTACTTTCCTTGCTCTGTAGTTGTATCCCTTTCAGACTAGACTTTCAAAGTAGAGAGCTAGCAGAAAAATGGAAATGTAGAAATATAGCAAATATCTATAACCAAAAGTATTTCTCTCTCCCACACCAACCTTGAGCTCGCTTGTGCTGTAGAAAGTGCAGGAAGCACAGAGATCAGTATAGAGTAGTGCACTGCATGTTTTTTTCCATAAAACCCTTTAGAAAGTCTTCAGAAAAGATGTTCAAGGTCTCAAATGTGTGGCGGGAGCAGTGTAAATTTTACTGAAATTTTTATCTCTACATTTTTTTTTGCAGAATAATACTTGACAATGTATTGGCAATAAGCATCAAAAGGAGAGGACTGGATTCTCCTCTTCATTCTCCTTCTGCAATCTTTTTTTTCTTTCCTTTCTTTTTTTCCCTCTTTTTTTTTATTTTAATCTTTTTTTTTCTATTTATGGCAAACTGACACGATAATTTCTGGGAGTTGGTGGTGTTCCCATAGAAACAGCCTTGATTTGATGATATCACTGCAGGTTGCTGCTGTTATTCTGCTATGTTCTAATTAAAATAAAATCTTCCTAGATAAATTGCATTTAAATCTTCAGACATTTTTCTAGGTAATTGGACTGGTATAATCTCCATTTTTCTTTTGACCATGTCTGTGTGGGGGCCAAAAGACTTATGATGATCAAGACACCATTCTTTTTGAAGCAATCTTTTTGTCTCAGTTCTCCAGCGTTCATAAAACCCAAATGGGCTTTTATAGCTAATAATAGTAGTTATAAGTGGCTTTAAGTGATTTGTGGAACAAGAGCTGTAACTATTACATGCCACTGAGGAGCTGCTTCTTTTACTCAGCATTTAATAGTTTGCAATAACAACTGTTTTTGTTTCAGATCTCAGTGCACTTTCCGTTATTATGACTTAAAGTGCTAATGAATTCTGCATTAAAAGCCAGATGTTTAAGTATATGGGATAAAACTCTCCAGAGAAGGAGTTCGATTGCCTTGCAGTAACTGTCCTGGAAGTGTTGTTAAAAGGCACGGTGGTGTCAAAAACACTCTTTTTCGCCTTCTTGTTTGCATCCACTTCCCCTGTAGGGCACAGAAAAGGCTTAATTGCCAACTCATCTTTTCTAGATACTGAGATGAAAATAAAATTCTGCGTTTTTTCTAGTCGTGAAGTGACTGACGTTAGAGGATGGAAGGGCAAGCAGAATGTGGTTACTGAAGCAGCAGGACTGCTTTGAGTTTGTGTGAGTTTGAGAGAGCCCCGGTGCAATTACTGATGCAGACAAAGATGCCTCACCTTCTTTGGCAAGAGAAAACTGCTGTTGTGAGATTTGCTGCCATCCTGTTTGAGGAGACAAAAGACAAAGAAAATAACCCAGCTCTCCTTCTCTGATTTCTCTACCTGTGGCAACCTAACCCACATAATCACAAGCATTAGTACTTCTTAGCAAAAGGCAACATGATTAACACTGCAACTTTCACCTCTCCCTAGAAAAAATAAGATTAATAAGTCTTTTGCAGAGGAGATGGTAATTTATAAAAATGTAGAAGTCCCACAGCTGGAAAATCTAAGAACAGAATTTAGGGCAAGATCTTTTTTTCCACTTCCTTTATTACAAACTTGCCATCAAATTCCCTTTCATTTAGTGCTATTATTGTGCTTTGTCATTTGTTTTTGATCATATATTTATCAGGTGACTATGTTCATTGTCAGATAAACTCTTACGAATAAAATTTACCTGAACATGAGGTAAAATGGGCCAAAGATGAACACATTTTTAGAAACTACTGGGAGATGAAATGTATCAAGGATCAAGATCACCTTTTTATTGTGAGGCTGGAGTGTGCTGTTTATGGTAGGGTCAGAGAAGGCTGTCTGAGGATCCTAGATACTGCAACAGTAAAAAAAAATCAGAATATTTGTCCTCTTAGAAAGTGTTGCAGTATGCAGAACTGCAGAATCAGCTCATCTCATGAGCATGGCATGCACTCCAGCTCACAAACTAACTGAATAAATAAACAGAACAAGCCCAGATGAAGTAATTCCTAATTGAGTTTCCAACGTTAGCAAAGACAGACCGTGCAGAGGAGCAGCTCAGCACTAATCAGGCTGATGATTCTGGTGTTTAGCACAAGAGGGCTGCAGAACGAGGAAGTCTTCCCCTGAAGCCGCCCAGGTAGCCCGCAGTTCCCTTTCCCTCTAGAAAACTGCAGCAGGCTGGGTGCCAAACTCCGCAGGTGCTCTGCAGCAGCAAACCTCGTGCAGCACATTTCACCAGCTGAATTAGCCTTGATGATACAAAGGGCAGAATGACCCTGCAGAAAACAAGCTGCCTGTGCGTTGCTAGCAATCAGCCAACACCTCTGGGTTGTACTGGGCTGCCAAGTCTACCCCAGCCAACTGGAAAGTCACTAACAAAACATGCTTTAAATGTTTCTAGGCAACAAGGTCACCATGTCTTCACTGGTTATGCCATTTGCTTTTTACCCAGCAGGCAGCTGCTTTGTCTTGACAGCTAATTTCTGCCTTTTCTTTGCCTTCTAGTGCTCTCCAGCATATTGAATACCACGCTCTTCTGTTGGGGGCCAGTTTTGGAGTCCCGACTAAAAAGGAGGGATTTTGATGCAGAATTTGCTGAAATCAGAGGTTTCACACCAAGTGGCTTCTACCACAGCTATTGCTTTTAATGTAGTTAGTGATCTGTCTTTCATAGATCTTTTTCTCTACTCATCTTTGAGGCCATCTATGTCTCTTTCATGCTGATTTATAACAGATTGCCCCTTTATGTCACTTCTTTCTAAGATATCCAAGTTTTTAGTTTGTTATTTGAAGCAAAGACAGAAAAAAAATCCTTTCGGTTTGACTAGAAATCTTTACTTTTTTAATTTTCAGTTCATAAATATCCTGTGAATTAAACAAAACTCTCTTCCTTTTTGGAGGATGGTACCTTTCTTTGTGAGTTTTGATAGAAGTATATACAGTTTGGAATAAAATCAGATTTATTAGGCAAAAGTGTTGTGCTTACACCAGATTCAGCTTAAGGCATCTTAGCAGCATCAATAAAAATGAATTTTGCTGCCTGGAGAAGAAGTCTGGGTTGTTCCTACCACAGGAAAGGAGGAAGGGAGGGAGGGGAAGGATAGAGCTATGGTGAAGAGCAGCGAGGACAGTTCAGGAGAGCCAGACTTGCTGCTGCCAGAGGAATGGGTGAGGACAACAACTGCTTATTCTGAAATGGTTCATTCCCTGTCCTAAGCAACAGCCCTGACTGGGTTTTCAGGCTCCAGCTTTGACAATTCTGCCCATGTAGCTCTCATTGTCTTCTGCTTATAGTTGACCTATGTACATATCCAGCTTGCACTTAGGGTACAGGAAGATGATGTTCAGATCCTTTCCTTGCCTGATTTGGAGCAAGGAATTATATTTAGGTCTGGTGTTTTAGGAGAGTACCTTGGTCATTGACTTAGGGAGTGTTTGAACATCTGCTCTTGAAACTGTCCACTTTGTTTAACTCTGGTCATCAGAGCTGGCCCTGGAAGTCACAGATGAATGCCCTGCAGAGCATCGTTGCTCATTATCTGGCCCAAAGAACAGTTGAAGTATGTGAACAACTCCTGCGGGAAAGACTGTGAGAAAACAGTCCTGTTGCCATGTCTCTGGCACTAAACCTGGATGTGGTTCCTGGTTCCCAAAGCATGGAATTATTCTTGATTCTCACCAAAATTCCCATTTTTCCATTCTGTTTTTCACCCCATTCAGCACACAACTGAAATTCATATTTAGTTTTACATTATTTTAACTACAATATACCTTCACATCATCAGCTCCCGCCCTTATTGTAGCAGTTCCCTTCTTATACGTCACAGTACTGCAAGATTCAGGTGTTGTAGAAATTTGAACTGAACTACAAAAGACAGAAGAAAGTTATTTTCTTTCTGTTTCTGAATCAAATTCTGTTTTCCTTTCCTAGTTTTTGAAGTTCTGCATGTTTTTATGGAACTCTGCCAATCTGATCCGATGTGTTTCTGCAACCTTAGGGCTCACACATGTGATTGAGGTACGAGAGCTTAAGAAGCTACTGCACATCAGCTAAGCCATGGCAACTGTCCTGTGTTCAGGCTTAGCCCACAGTAAATGCAACGTAATGTGAGTTATCTTAAGCCTCTTTCATGATGGACTTATCTCTCCTCTGTACTTTGCTGGGAGGCTGCTGGGTGTCGTTATTCCGGTTGCACTGATTTGTCTATTCGGGCTCTCTATCCCCCTATCCTGTAAGTAATTAAATCACCTCCTGCTATACATTTAACCTTTAAAATCTTTCCTTTTTTACTTCACTTTAATTGGCTGCTGCTGCACATACCTTATCATACTTCACTCTTATGTGGAAGTCTGTACTAAACATTACAGGCTGGTTAGAGGAAGGTTTTCAGTACAGAAGAGAAAAAGAGCAAGGGTAAATGCAAACAAGTCTGTACACAATGGCAGCAAATCCATTTCTAAATGAATGCCTGCTGTATAACAGACCTCTCATCTTACCTGACTGCTGATGCACGAGACTTCAAAGGTCTGACCAAAAATGATGGATGAAGCAGGAGGTATAATGGGTGCACCCAAGAGCTTGAGGCCGCCCAACAGATGCGAGACCGGGTGTGTGGCTACTGCTTGGGGGTGACCTTGGTGCAATCCTTCTTTGGTTATGGGGCAACTGTCAGAGACACTGCCAGAGCTGCAGGCTGCACGTCAGGTGCATTTGTATTGCAAATGCTAGAGACGCAGGCTCTGCAGCAAGGCATAGGTTAATGCAATGCAAAAAGGACTTGGAAAACAGCAAGTCTAATTATTGCAGTTGTGCAACTGAAGTAAAGAGGAGAGTGTGACTGCTAAGGGCTCAGATACCAGGCAAATGAGCAGAATGTCTGTAGTCCATCCAGGGACTAAGAATGGTCTGCAAAAGATACCTGTGGTATTGCGTCTGCAGACCGGGACAAGTCCAGCTACAGCATTAAAAGAAACATAGCCTGACCTGAGTACCCATCATTGCTGAGGCCTGGAGCTTGTGTGCCTCCTTAGGGGTTGGGTTAAGTATGTAACCATTTAGAAAGGGCATGATAAAAGATAATACCCAACAATATGCTACAAGATATAAGGAACTAAATAAATGTATACAAAAGAGACTTGCAGCTTGAGGGTTATGCCATTCAGGTAGCTTGTCAACTGACCACTGCTTGGTTGACAGTAAACCATTGCTGTTTGTTGTCCTGTCTTAATAAAGTAAAGGCTAGTGATAAATCTGGTGTCAAGTTGAGCTCTGTGGCTGAGCAAGGCTAGGAGTCAATTTGGTTCCTGGAAGAAATAGGATTTAAAATCAATTTAGGAGCAGCCAATTGTGGCTTAGCAGCTGCACCCTGAAGAGCCAGGAGCAGGAGTGAGGCGTACCTTGGGGGAGCAGCCAGTGCAGCGGGGCCTGTGGGAGGAATTCAGCTGAGAGCGCTTTGTTCTCATGGCATGAAACACAACAGGTCTCAAACAAATCAACAGAATTGTTTTTGAACAAATGTCTTCTTATCCACATTTTCAGCCTTTGGGGCTTGGCTTGCCCTGGTAACACACAGAGGTGGAACTAAAGCAATCCCGATATCCAAGTCTCACTAGAGTCCAAACTCAGCCTTCTTTCCAAAATGAGCTAAATATGGACCGAATGTGGATTGGATTTTTGAATCTCTGGGTCTTCCCTGCAGTTAATAACTCCAGGAATAATCTTCCCTCATTGTTTGTGTAATGAAATGCAGCAGTTACTGGCCTACTGTGAAATGAAGAACGAGACCACCTGTCAAAGGCTGGTGGAGCTGGGTGCGGCAAAATTGTCCTGCCAAGTCACCAGGAGGCTGCCACATGTTCAGAAGAGATTAGTGCAATCATGGGACACCTATAAAATCTGCCCTGAATGTCTGCAGTCAGGTGATTACTTTCTATAAGAGTTTTTATCTCTTTGACAGATTGTTCATTGCAGCATTGGGTCTGTGAAGAGAAGACAGTTGGCCTACTTCACTATTTCATTAACATTAATGAAATTGTATAAACACATTATAATCAAGGGAGTTGCACAGATTAAATGGGAACAACCAAACATTGCCTTAGAACCATGAACAGATCTTTATATTCTGAGACAGTTGCCAAAATTGTGACTATTTTCATCATACTCTCCTACACAGAGAAATAAAATCTGTGCTAAACATGTTAAATTACCATTAATGTATATGAATATGTAAAAAGAAAAAGAGTTTGGTTTGATATAAATGTGATTGATTGTCATTACTGTAGCAAAGCATATACACACCCAAACACAGGAGGATGCTGGTAAAGAAAGCTAAACCTCGTTTTCTGCTTCGGTCTCTCAACATGGCTTAAACTGACAAAAGGATTAATAACCTTGTCACATCACAGAGGTTAGAAGCCACAAACTGACACTGCTCCTATTGCAATAACTGTATAAATGAGAATAAAGGCAAAGAGACTAAGAGACCATTTTGATAGTGTTGTTCATAGCTATTTATTCATTAAACCAGTAGAAGTTTAAACACACCAGTTCATTGTTCAACCCCCTGGCCAAATGTAATCTGATTGAGGTAGCCAGAGTTGGCTGAATCGAAGTGCAAACCCCTTGTGGTATGTGATACAGATCCCATCTGTGCTGATTCACAGAGGCGTTTTACAGCTCACAGCTACGATGCTGTAACTCTTCAGCTCAAAATGCAGCAGCACATAGATCCTGGAGGTTTGCTTCCCCCAAGGTCCCTGATTCATTCCTCAAGGTACTAGCCAAGGCAGCAGCCTGCACATGAGCTTCCATTGCAAAAAAGAAATTGCATGTGAGACCTTGATATGATTGAGAAGATGATAGCCTAGTAAATATGATTGGACAACACCACATCCTAGGCAGCCAGCATGAGCAGCTTTTGATGTATAACTTGTCCGTGTAGTGGACTGGGGCATTAACTTTGACCGGTACCTTCACCAAGTAAAGCTTTACACTAATCAAGGAATTGCAATTGTGTGATCGATTTGGAGGCATAATTATTACAAGGTGCACAAATCAAGCAGTTTAGTCCACCAACGGCTACATGAGTAGAGGACAGATAATACACTGATATTGAGGTGCTTTGCATCTTTATTCCCTACTGCTGCCCAGTTTACCTCTAGTTTTTGTACTGTTTAAGCTATATCAGCTTAAAACCAAATACAATTAACATGCTAACCATCATCCTGCTAAAATAAGGCTGATCTAGTCCCTTGAATTTAGAATTTATTCCCAACTGGTGTTCATTTGCACCAAGGCCACTGTCATAATCCAATATAATCCTTACCAGTTTGTATACAGCCAAGAGTGCTGGAGCCTTACATCTCCCACACTCTTCAGGACTACATCCTGCCCACTACACAACAAATTTCAGCTCCACCCTGTTCCTTTAAGCAACAGGAAACAGGAAAATACAGGTCTGGCATTCCTCCCAGGTCTTGAACAAACACATACCTAACTACATGGTTTTATGAGCATATTCCAACTATGAGTAACGTTTGTATAACTACATGCGTGATAAAGCATTGGGTATTTTTGTTTTGTCACAGTATCTTCAGGACATGAATCGTACATGCCGTAACAGGGCGACTGTGACATCTGTAGCGGCCATATCCTGAGCACAGTCTGCTCTGATACCCATGGAGTGACTGGGGCTGGAGCTTGCTTTCAGGTTTGACTTCCAATGCAATTGCCAGAAGAAGTTGGACTTCAGCGTGCAATGTCTTGTAAGATAAAGTTATTTTACAAAGCAGCAATCTTTATCTCAAATTTCCTTTGGGTCTGCTCCTGAGAGGCACTTGGTTCTTGCTACTCAACAGGAAGCCTGTTGGTATCAGCGGTTTGAACGGTCTTTGCTGAAACACAAGCCAAGGTTCCCAAGCCAAAGTTGTCTGTCTTAGATCACTGGCTCAAAACAGGGTACAATATAGTTGCAGGAGGCTTTTTATTCCAGAGAATGAGGGAAAAGTCATCTTGTGTTTGTGTGTGTTTTTCCATCTTTGGAGCTGATTGCATTAGGTGATGCATGTGGTTGGTCACATCACAATGAATTACCAACACGAACATTTCATGATGATAAGGTTCATGGATCACTGGAGACAATAAAAGACTCTCTTTGTTTAAGTGCCCAGAAAGAAGTTGCTCTTTGGCATTTTTCTTTTTCATTGAATAAATATCTGAAACTAGAGACTTGTCCGCCACCTTGTGAGTGACATTTTAAAAAACTGGGATAAACAGGAAAGGATTAACGATTATGTAAGCATCGCATTTCACAAGGGGCAGGATCCCAAATGCCTTCACTTTTGTTAGGTGGCAGATCACAGCCTGCAGAAGTTCTGGATGAAATTACTTCTCATGAAGTCCAGGAACATGGGAGGGACACACCACAGGCCAGGAGCTGGCTACCTCTGATGGTGGATTCTGTAGCTGCACCTAAACACAAATTTCCTGAACACTTCTGCATAGTTGGCTTTTATGAGCAGTAAATAATGTGAGACCAGAGAAGACCTTCTGACTGCAGAGCCTTCCAATGATACTGTGGAACACAAGAGTCAAACTGGTCCGAAAATACTATTTGAAGATGACTTCACTTTAAAGAAATTGCTACTTGTAATCCCAAGCATTAAGATAATCTAAAAATGATGTGAAGGTATGTCGGTTTTGCAGAATAATCATAGAATCATAGAACCATTAAGGTTGGAAAAGATCTCTAAGATCATCAAGTCCAACCATCAGCTAACACCACCATGACTCCTAAACTAGGCCCTGGAGTGCCACGTCTACACCTTTTTTGAACACCTCCAGGGTTGATGACTCCACCACCTCTCTGTTCCAATGCCTAACCAGTGNGCAGCCTCACCAGTGCCGAGTACAGGGGCACGATCACTTCCCTACTCCTGCTGGTCACGCTATTCCTAATACAAGCCAGGATGCCGTCGGCCTTCTTGGCCACCTGGGCACACTGCCGGCTCATGTTCAACCGGCTGTCGACCAGCACCCCCAGGTCCTTTTCTGCCGGCCAGCCTTCCAGCCACTCTTCCCCAAGCCTGTAGCATTGCAATAATCAATGGTACTCTGACTTCTGTCATAGAATATTGAAAATATTTTTTAAATGACTGGCAAATAATAATGGATAAAGCAATTGCAGAGTCATAATCAGTGGATTAAATGCATTGACCACTATGTAGATGTAGCATATGAAGTTCCTGTTCTTCAAGCACTTTCAAGCTAACAGTTTCCTTTTGTGAATCAAGAACTGTTAAGTGATAGCTTTTGGTAAGCTCTGTGTGGTAAATGGCAACAAACCAGATGATTACCCTACCACAGAATCACAGAATGGTTGAGGTTTGAAGGCACTTCTGGAAGTCATCTGGTCCAGCTCCTCTTGCTTAAGCAGGGTCACCTACAGCCAGTTGCCCAGGACCATGTCCAGACAGCTTTTGAATGTCTCCAGGGAGGGAGATCCCACAACCTCCCTGGGCAACTTGTGCCAGTGCTCAGTCACCATCACAGTGAAGGTCGGACTATCTGATTTTAAAGGTCCGTTCCAACACACAAACCATTCTTTGATTCTATGGACTTGTTCAAAGTCAGGTTCGACAGGGCTTTGAGCAACATGCTCTAGTGAAAGTTGTGCCTGCCCATGGCAGGTGGGTTGAACTACATGATCTTTAAATGTCCCTTCCAACCCAAACCATTCTATGATACTGTGAAAAGTGTTTCCTGGTGTTCAGACAGAGCCTCCCATGTTTCAGTTTGTGCCCATTGCCTTTGATCCTGTCACTGGGCACCACTGAAAAGAGCTCCATCTTCTTTATACCCTCCATTCAGATTTTTGTACACATTGATGAGAATTCCCCCCCCCGAGCCTTCTCTTCTCCAGGCTGAACAGTCCCAGCTCGCTCAGCCTTTCCTCATATGTGAGATGCTCCAGCCCAGGATAGTGTTGGACTCTTTTGCTGCAAGGGCACGCTGCTGGCTCATGTCCAACTTGCCCAGGACCCCCCCATGAGTAATCCTGTTTCCACTGCAATCATACAGCTTACAAGTAACATTTATTAGTCCGGAAAAATTGTGACTAAATAATAGCACACTAATTTTTAAGAGACTTAGCTACTTGAAACCCAGCCAGCTAAAGAAGTAGATGTGTTAATGCAATCATTTCTATTGAGCTTTCTGAATGGTGATAAGTCAGAGTTGTACAGTCCAAGTGGTTCTTGTCCTCATAATAACCAATGTCAATAGTTCAAATAAGAAGTTACTTACTTAGGGCTGTTTCTTTTACAGCAGAGCATTGTACTGAAAGCTGTGTCATCTACATTTCAAATGGTTTACTCCTTGATTAATCCCCCATAAAATAAAAAATTCATTTGATTGATTGCATGATCCTTAATATTTGCTTTGCATGTGTTATTATGGCGATATTTTGATCTGCACCATCATTTCTAAGCATTACTATACACACTGCTTCTGCCTACCGGAGCTGAAAAATGGCATTAGTTCTCTTTTACCACTGGGTGGCGATCTCTTAAAAATTATGAACGCTAAAAGTATCTTGCTCGATCTTTTAATTACGGTATAACTAAAGGAAAACTCAGAGATAAGACTTTAATACTTCTGAATAGCAATGGTAAAGTCCCCCTAAAGGAAAACAATATCCAAAAGTCTGCTTTCTAAGCACAAGACATGCCAGCAGATCTGGCTACATTGGAAACAATACCATCATTTTATGATAGTCACCTGTGCCAAAGTATTCAAATGCTGCAGAGTTTATTATGACTTCTCAGAAACAGCAAAGGGTTTTCTACACAGCCAGATGTAACTCACAGCTTTGGAAAAATGTTTTAGGTGTAAATCGTCTCTGACTGACATGCATTTTGAAGTGAATTGTAGTTGCTTTTCAGTCACTGGCTGGGCTTTTGTTGATCTGGACACATTTACACATAAGCAAAACTTTTCTGCTTGCACCTTGAAGGAACTTTGTCATGTCAGCAAGTCCCAAATGTATATCTATTTAGTATAAGAATTAATAAAGATACAGACACACCGAAATTAAATCAAGCTCTCTAGGAGTGCTATGTCACATTAGCTAATCTATCTTTGAATTTGTCTTTTCTTTTATAGAGTTTTGCAAATTTTATAATAGAGTGAACTGTGACCATTCTCTCACAAAACAGTGCTGCTTCCTAAAGTCAAAGCCCTTCTAATTTTTACCATACTTCCAGTACATGTAATGCTGCTGTGCTTGTTATTTACCATCCTTCTCTACATTCAACAGTCAGAGTGGAGTAGCTGCTTAAAATACATTTCTTCTCATTCTTTGATTATTGTCCAGATTAGGAAGCCACCAGGAAGGCTTTACCTTCAACGATGGCGTACCAAGTGCAGTTCTGCAGATACACTCATTCCTTTATCATGCCCTCAGATATGAAAGTGGAGGAGGCAATGTGAGCAACAAGGCAGACAAAAATAGAGAAACTTTTTCAAGAAACCTAGCAATTAGGGTTTTCAATATACTGAGTGTATGTATTGTCCACAGACAGAATTTCCAAATGGGTTTATCATGTAGCCTTAAAATGCCACTGTCTGTATAGAAGCATTGCTGAATACTCCAAGTTCTCTTAACTAGTTGAACTAGCAAGTTCTTCAAACAAGAGTTAGGTATAGGTTAGATAGCTACAGAACTAGCAGCCAGTCTTGCATTCCTAGAGAAGAAATCTCCCAGGTTTGAGATGGTGTACAAAAGTGATACCTCATAGATGTGTGCATTGTTGTACTGCATCAATTTGAAAAGGTACTTGTAGTTTAAGGATAATTCTGATTAATGTTGAAATATGATTGAAGAAGTTTTTATATATAGCTATACTTCTGTTAAAGTTTTTAACGACTGTTTCAAAACTCCAGTGATAACGAGCTCCACATTTGGCCTGGATGGCACTGCAGTCCTGCAGCAAAAAATTTAGATTTAATATAAGGTGACCACTACCTTTTCCCAACCCAATCAGGAGCCACAAGACATGCCCATTTCCTTTTGACAACAATTAAATACAGAGATATGGTTTTCAGAGCATAAGATAAATAAGTAGAGCCTGGACTCTGCTAACTGCAAACAAAAACTCCAAAAGCACATGAGCAAAGGTTGGCACCACACCCGGCTGCCCTTAACTCTTTTATTTTCATTTAGTCAGCTTAGTTACAGCTGAACAGCTTGTGATATGCCTTCTTGCAGTCCCAGGGCATGCTGGAGAGGTCAACAGGACCAAATGGACAAGGGTCTTTGGATCTTCACAATCTTTCATCTGTTGCTTATCCTAATGAGATAAGAAAATAAGTGCCGTAATTTCTGGAGTTCATAAGACAGTGTTCAAAGTATGAAACAATAAAAAAGCAATATCATAGAAGGGAAGAAAAAGCCCTTAGCTTAGCTACAAGACTGGAGGAGTGCGGCTCCTCTATCGGAGAACTGTTTCCAAAATGTTAGTCCATATGTAACATTATTACGATACTAGTCACTCCTGCCATGCACCTCACAGACTTACTTCTTCCTTGCTGGCTTTTGGATTTCATCAGGAATCTTAACCCTCTGGATGCCATGGAAATGCATAATCATCCTTCTGAGCAATCACTTGGCTTGCGGCCAAGACATTCTTGCCTTCACTGAGCAAAATGGAAAGGAATTATGACCACAATAAAGCATTCAGCTTACTAATTGCTATTTAATTGCTGTTCAGCATTTCCAATGCATTAACTAGCAATGACGGTGTTACATAAACACTTGAAAGCACCAGCCAACTCCTCAGGACGCAGGGAAAAGCATAGCATGTCTGAGTGTGCATGTGTGTGTGTGTTCACGTGCATGTTTGGAGGCACTAGACACGAAAAGGCTTCTCTTCCCCACTCTGCACGACACATAGCCATGAAGCGTATGGATGTCTCCATCAAAGGAGGAGCCACTGAGTCTGGGTGATTCTTTCCTACAGACTTAACGTCCCCAGAGGATGTATATACATTCCAATACCAGCTGTACAAGAACTCTCTGACCATGGGCCTCCATTTTTCAAGTGAAACTCCTGGTTTCTTCCTTCCTCCCCCATCCAGAAACACCCCTCTCAAAGTGTTGTGCTTCATTAGAAATGTAGTCTGAAAATGCAGGGTGAAAAAAGAAAATGAAAACAAAGACAGAGAAGAATCATTTCCTCCTGTTCTGTAAATGGGGAGAAGAAGGAAGACAGGGAATAAATTAAAACCTAAAGAGATTCAATATTTTTAGGAACAGCTGTCAATAAAAACCAGTTCCCTTCAGCTCTTGAAGAACGCTAAATTTTCCATGAAAAATCCTTCCCATCACTCTATCGCTGCCTGCCTGCCTTGCTCAGGGCTGCTGTGTGCCAGGCTGTCCACATGCACAGGACAGACCTGGAGCAGTTATAATCTCAGGATGGGTTACAGACACTTACAAAGGCCGTGGCTTGGGAATGCATCAGATGTGCCAGGCTGGGGGAAACCTGGTGCGAGCCCTTGCCGTGTACCAAGCCCCTCTGCCCCCATCCCCTTGCATCGCTGTCAATGCACAGGGAACAGCGCACACAGAGAGAGCTGGGGGAGGTAATGGCACTAGGACCATAGAGCACCCTGCAGTGTACATCCAAAGCCTAGATGCAGTCAGTCTGATGCAATGGCTTCCCATGAGCAAAGTGTGGTTCTGGTTATAGTGAGCAGAGACATAGCTGCTGAGCTGCATTTCAAATGCTTTCAGAGCAGTACAAATCCTGAAAGCGTTCTCAGCTTTGTGCACATCAGGAGCATAGACCTGCATTTCCCATGCACCCCACTCTATATCTCTGTTTCTGGCATTGGCAGGTTAATAGCTAAATCGCATTATGTGAATCTCATTTTATATTCCTCTGCAGGCTCTAATAAAAAGAAGGAACACTGATCCAGAAATCCCATCAGTATTGTCCCATCAGCAATGGTCGAGATGCCTTCCCTATGAACTGCGCACACATGCCAGTATTCCTCATCCCTTTCCTTCTGCACTCCTCCATCACCATTTTGCAGCACAAGGAGTGAGTGACCAGCACGTGGGCACTGCAAAGATCTTGAGAAGGGCACTCACTCTGTAAGCACAACGTCGGCAGATGTCTCAGTGAGGTGTGAATGATGTTTTGGTTAAGATAGCGCTAAGGACTATGTAGATTCAAATCCATTTTCTGCCACAAGCTTCCTGTCTGATTTTGGTCAAATTACTTAATCTGCAAAATAGGGCATAAAATAATTTCTTTTAGAACCCCTTTGGGGCAGTGACTTTCTCTCTGAGACATAGCTGTGTAGTATTGACTACAAAGAAATGTGGATTTTACTGAGAGTCTCTTGACATGCTTGTAACATATAATGAAAAAATAATGTAGTAGTTGTGGGAGATTTTCTTAGTAATCCATAGATTATCTGTCTTGAGGGATTATTTTGGTTATTGAATCTGACTTCATATATACCATGAATTAGGAGGTTTTCATGAACGCTTTCTTGCTTGAACTAGAGCCTGTTTTCTATAAATAATTCTATGACTAGCTTAAAATTGCAATGATTTTATTAAAAATTATGTCTTATTTATAGTCTGGGTTTGCTGCCATCTTGTCCCAGATCTTGTTACATCTTCATCTGCTGGATCAAGGAGCCTGAGATCAAAGTTTTGTCATGCTGTGGCTCCTTTGTTAAGCTAAATAGATTGAACTCCTCTTGTCTTACACTATGAGGGATATTTTCCAGTGCTTTAATCATTCTTGTATGATCTTGTATGATCAGTCTTCTCTCTAATCATTCCCAGATAAATGAACTAGATGTTCTTTTAGAAGTGGCTACACCAGTGGAACGATGGAGGCAATATGCCTTCCTCACTCATTCTCACCATTCTCCTGCTCACACATCAAGGTTTATAGTAGATATTTTGGCCACTGGAAGCTTGCAGAGAGGGCTTGCCCTTCGTGATCTGGCTGCCCTACGATCTCTGTAAGGATTAATTTTTGTTTGTACACATTGTTTGATGTGACCAGAAGACCCAGACTGGTCTCTATCCATGACACATCTTCTTTGTTTTTTACCCACTACCTCCAGTCTTTGTGTCAGCTCAAGCTTTCAGTAACCGTTAAGACTGGGAATTATTTTTCTTCCATGTCACTGATGAAAAATGTTAAATGACATGAAAATAAGAGCCAGTTCATGTGAGATTTTACTGGCAACACAACCGTGCTAATTTCCCACTGACAGTGAGATTTTGGACCTGTCAAGTTGTAACTATTAAAAATATGTACAATTTTTTGTATTCTTTTGACTCTTAATAAAAATCTAGTGTCTTTGTGAATATTTCTGCACGTAATGGTTTCTGTACCTTATAGGCTGTACTTTATAGACAAGGTATTTAAGGATCAAATATTTTTTTCCTGCAATTTCTCCATCCAGTGTTTAAAACTGAAATCTAAACGCCTTTGGAAGGGAGAGGCTACTCCCAGTCTCCCATCTCCATTGTCTTGTATAGAGACAGAGGGGAGTGAGGCAGGGGTATAGCTCAGCGAGCACCAGGACAGTGCCCAAATCCTTCTGTCTAGAAGGAAAGCTAGGCCAACTCCACATCAGCGACAGCAAGAGCAGCTGGGAGCAGGCTCTTCTTGCAGAGGTTGTGCTCCCAAAGGAGCACCCATCCACACCTAGATCTCACTGCTTCAGGAGCATGCTGTTCTGCAGTCTCCCTCCCACTTGACAGTTTTGGCTTGCTCTTGGACTGCCACTAGTACTGCAACCAACTCCTCTCCCTCATTTTGTGCTGTCTTATTTGAAGATGCTGGTATTTTGGTGTTCGGACGGGACACAGGTTTACCCAGACAATTTTTAACATGCTCTCCTTTTCCCACAAAAAAGTGAGAAGTCTGTGAAACCTGTTTACAAGTAAGCAGTGAGAGCCTCTCCTCATCTTGCTGTCAGGAGACCCAGCCACATTAGGTGAACAGATGAACCTCCTGCTGAACCAAATGGGTGGCCAGTAAATACCAGTTCTTGCTCCATGCTCTAAAACTTCTCAGCCAAAGCCTTTCGCTGCTACTTAATCACCGAATTTTTATTGCTAATCCCTAATCTGAGTTGGCAGATATACTGCTCCAAGGCTGTGCTTGCTGCTGACAGATGTGAATGTGGATATTTGCTGTCTCCTCGGATTTGTGCAGCTCCAGGGTGGGCACTGCGTTGCCCGCTGCGTGGAGCAAACGTCCAAGAACTGCTGCAAGGGCCTGAGCTGAGGCATTGCCTCATGTTGATTCATGCCTGTTTTAGGGTTCTCTAGCTGCAGACCAAACTATCTGAACAGCATTTTTGCTTGGTTAGGAAATGATTGGCTTCAGCTCAGGCTGGAAAAGGTAAATGTTTGTGGGCACACTGTGAGAAGTGCTGGGAGAGTAAAGCACATGTGCTAGTGGGAAATTTAGAATCCTCCCACACTGTGGGCTCTGGACCCTGGAAACACCTGCACTCACCAGTTCTTATGTAGCTTTTATCTGCTGCTTCTTTATCAGAGCTAGTTATCCCTTTTAACATGCACTTTGCAGAAGTCATTTATGGCTTCAGCTTCCCCAAGGCCAGATGGCTGCACTCCTCAGAGTCATTCTGGAAAGGGCCAAGTTTTGTCATCTACAACCCCTTACAAATCTTATTGTTGAGAAAGATCCTAGATCAACCCCAGTAAGAGGCTTTTCTTTATATTACTCTACCTTCCCATAGTACATGCCAGGTATTGTGAAGGTGGTTACAGTCTTTGCTGGTGTCATATTTATCCTAGGTCCATACAGGGATTGCAATCATTCAGCATGTTTCCCAGGACCAAAAAATGTTTTCAGCAAGATCAGCTTAGTATAAATTTCTTTCCTCAGTGGGACTGCTCCTGCTGTATCCATAAAACAGCCAAGAGAGACAGCCAGCCATTATTTCTCCCTTTATGACCAACTGCTTGGAAGGCTGGAAGGAATCCGAAGAGATCCCTGGCTCCAGCCTGCTGCCCCAAGGCAGTGTCAGCTGTATTTCAGAGAGGCCCTTACCTTAAAGTCGTGTATGGCAAAGGCAAGCCTTCCAAGCTTTGCTTTTTCAAATGTCAAATCTAAAGCTCCCTTTTTGTAGTTGAGACCTATTACTCCTTGCGTTAGCTACCAAGGACGCAGGAAGCATATTTTTCTTTCTTGCAGCAATTTTATAGGTGTTTCGAGACCATTATGTTTCCTGCTCTTTCTTTTCCTTTCTAGATTAAAAAACTTTAATTTCTTCAGTCTGTCCTCATATATCATGCTTTCTAGACTTCTGCTCATGCATATTAAGCACCTCCCGTAGACTCTCTTCACTTACTCTCCCTCCTTAATGCCTGAAGAATTCAAACCTGGATGCATGCTGCAATTGCAATCTCATCAGTGCAGAACAGCCTTGAAGTATTGCTTCCCAGGCCACGCTACTCTTGATTCAACGCCTTTTTTGCAACAGTTTAATAGCATTGTTGGTGGCTAAAAAATGAGACACAATGTTTAAGGGACTCCAAGTATCAACATGGCATTCCTGGTCACAAGGGTGACACAACCTCACACACACACACACAACCTCACACACAACCTCAGGAAGAAAAGGACTCAGGCCTGGACACCTAAGACATAATCATTAATCTCCTACAGGTTTGTTGTTGTTTTGCTTTCCAAGAGACTTCCTGCTGTTTCTGCAATAAACTGGAGAACAGTACATCAAATGCATTGTCAGTGAAATTATAGGCATCTTATGCTCATTAAGGATATAGACTCTTTGGTAAATTACTGTCATTCTTCACTTTCATTGAGTTATTTCTGTGATGCAGTTTATCCAGACTGCAGCAATTCTCGCTGCCCTAGTTGTTCTGCTACCGCAGCCTGTCATTTGTATGCAGTCCTTGCACTACTTTCCTGGTAAGTTCCATACTAAAGCAAAGTTCTTCCTAACAGCCATATTCCCATGGTTCTGAATGGTGACTTCCCTCTAAACCAATGATTATCCTCCTCCCTGTCTTCCTTCAGTTCCTTAAAATCAGCAGGCTGCTTCGTCTGAGGTCAGCTGGAGGGGTTAGGAAGCCAGAAAGGAAATGTCAAGAACGGCTAGGGGAATTTCACACTCCTTTTCCCACTGGAAGGCAGCAGAAGTTGCGTGTCTAAAACCTATAAAAAATTTCAAAAAATTATATAAGAATTCTGTAAAGCTCAATTGTGAAGCACCCCTTGGCCTCTGGATTATGTTAAAGGTTTTAAGCTAAGTGGTCAGTTCTTATTTATAAAAGACTTTTAATCCTAAAAGGTGCTGTTTGTAACTCCCTGAAAATACTGTGATTCATTTCTGAACATTTTGCCTACTCGCATGAGTAATTCCACGTTTCATTTTACAGAGAGCATAAAGCAGTCACACCATGAAAGGAAAAGGATTTTAAAGAGGGATAGCTTCACACTTTGTTCTGTCTCGCTCTGAGAGAGCCTTTTTTCTGTTGCTTTTCTTCATTGAAATGTTCTTCATTTAAAATAGAAGACATTGAAACATATCTTAGTGCTTTGTGGAAAATATTCCACAGATAACACCAAGGCATTTAAACAGATATATGAACATGAGCTGATCACTAGTTAATGCAAGAGGCAGTGATTCATGATTTGGGTACTCAGCTTGAAAAGTAATTTAAAGGGACTGAATTTTCAAGGAGGAGCTCAGCTTTTCCTGAAAACCAGAAGTGCCAAAAGAGAGGCAGAAGTTAGCATTTTAGCCAGCCCCGCCAGCTCTGTGCCTGGCAATGTTAAGTTCCAGGATTGTTTTCTGCCTTTTAATTTCCCTTGGAAATATCCCATCCATTTACTAGGAAGCCACGTTTCCCACCTACTTTGCAAAACTTGGCAGATCGCAAGTGCAGTTATATGGCTGACCAGGACAAGCCCTACCTCCGTGCTCTCCTCCAGCTTTCGCTCCTTGCCCTTCCTTTACATTCGCTGTTTACATTCAAAAGCCATTTCACAGGGGCACAGACCGTTTCCACTGAAAGTTCGGTCATGGGGTTATTTTGTTTGTTTTTGTGGTTTTTTTGTTTAAAGTGGAGTGATTCATTGTCTCCAACCCCAAAGCCTGTTTGCTAAAACATCTCCAGTTACTGATCCTCTTCGTGAACCAAAACATCCATTTTCAGTAGCTCATAGCAAAGGGCAGCAGCAGACACCAGCTTTGCTCCACCTGAATTGCCAGCCTCCAGCTTCCCCAAAATGCTGTACTCTCTCTCCCCTTTCAAAAGGGGCATGTAAGTTGATCAGTGAATAATGGCTTTGCTATTGCAAGTATGTGAACTCAACCTGCAGGGAATATTCCAGAAAAAGGAGTGATTTCAAAACTAGCGCTTACGATTTCAGAAGGTGGCACTGCCGTGAGTCATGACTTCATTGGAAATTCAATGGCAGAAATAGTGTTTTCCAACAGGAACAGGATTGTAAAGAGTGAAGTTCAGTTGAACTCAATCACAGCTACAAAAAAGGTGTCTTTTCTCACAAAATACAGTATTCTACTGGACCGTCAGATATCCCTTTAGTAAATATTTGGTCTTTTCTTAATTCAAAGTGCAATGTGAAAATATAACACAGCGGAGACATGGATGTAAGAAAAAGCTGCCTTCACAAAATTCACTTTTTTGGTGCCTTTTGCCAGGGGAAACTTCTGCAGCGAAGTCTACTCATTCTAAAAAAGAGGTTACTCTAGTGTCTGCCTACTTCATAGCTCTTGGCTAATTCATGTTTGTAAAGCACTTTTGAGTTCCTCAGATAATGAATGGTACTACATGAATGGGAAAATGTGGTTGATCTGTATTAAAGATAAACCACTGTTTAGTCTGGATCTCTCTATAATCATGGGGAAAAAAATCATTTTCTCAGCCCTCTCTAATACATGGGTTCAGAATATTAATTCATTCAAGTTTGCAAGATTTGGTAAACTCTTAGTTCTTTGAAGTCATGTTTTATTTTCAGAGATTCATCTAAAACTGTGAACTCTAATGCATTTCAGACCCGCAGCTTAGGCATGCCCTAATTTTTAAGATGGTGTATATTAATTTATTGTTAAACCAGACCGATTGGGAGCAAGACCTTGATCTCAAAGCAACCATTTAACTTTAACAGAGAAATAACCTTTTCAACTATCATAAGTTCTGGTGCCAAGATTCTGCCATGACCTGTGTTATGAAAATAATATAATCTGCGGCAATATAACATTACTGAGTTACTACCGATAGCCTCATAGAGTGTAGATAACGAGCACATCATGCCATTTTATAATACCCCTGCAATGTATTTGCAAGAGAATGATAGATTGCTTGTATACTTTTTATGGGACTCTCATAAGATAGCGTGTATCTTCCAGCACTATCTGATGCATAAACTTCATTTCAGTGTATTTGCCTGTCAAACAATCAGATTTATGGTGCCCAAGTGCAGTCATACTGGATCCGAGCAAAGGTCCGTCCAGGCCAGTAGCTGGGCTTTGCTGGCAGTCAGTAGCAGATTTTTAGGGAGAGAGTGTAAGAATAAAGCGAGTGCACAATTATACTTCCTGCAGTATATCCTCACAGACCCTAACAGTCTGTCTGGGGACTACCTGAGACAGAGGTTTAATCCATATCTTTGTATTTAACAGGTTTTGATGGATTTTTTTTCATCTGCAAATTTATTCATTTCACTTTTTTCAACCTACTTATAGTTTTTGTCTCCACAACACCCTATGGCAAGGAGTTCCACAGCTTAATTCATTGGCTGTGAAGAATACTTCCCGATTGCTTTAAACCAGCTTTCTTGAGCTTTTGCATAGAGGGAGATGGTGTCCTGCTCACCTTTCTTTGCTGTTTGTGATTTTGTATAGCTGTGTTATGTCTTTGCTCTACTGCACTTTTTCCAAGCAAATCTGTCTAAACTCATCTTGAACAAAAACCTTTCTGAACCTAGGATAATCTTTTTACCTTTCTCTATACCTTTTCTAGCCCTACCATGTTTTCCTTGAAATAAGGACCAGAACTGCCTTCAACACTTCAACAGCCCAACTGTGGTCACATCATGAGCTTGCAGTTTTCAGGTTTGCTCTCTGTTCCTTAACTGATAAATCTTAACATTTTATTTACCTTTCTGGACTACCACAGAGTACTGAGCTGGCATTTTTGCTGAAATAGCCAACACAAGTTTCAAGCTCTCTTTACCGAATAGTAATAACTTCTGGAGAGTTTACCATTGTAAGTGTATAGTAAGGATTGTTTTCCCTGGATCCATTGCTGTACTGACTTTGACCTTCATCTGTCATTTTATTTGCAAAGTCTTGAGATTTGTAGTTTAAACTCTGACTCTTCTGAATAATCAATAGTCTTGTCACCTCACCCTCCGCTGCCTTTTCACCACGAGCCACTTCCTGCACTTGACCGTTTATTACCCTTTGGATGTTTTTTTTTCTTTTAAACTATTATTGATTCATGAGAGGACTATTTCTCCTATCCAATTTAATAATTTATTTCCCAAGTAAGAAAGGAATCATTCCGTTCTGATCTGGTTGCTGTGGGAGAGAAAACTTTTTAATTCCATGCCCTTTATACATTCACAGCCTCAGTCTTCACACTCAGAATTAAAAGGAAATGTCTTTCTTTAAACATAACAGCTCTGGATCCTAGAATCAAATATGTGTCATTTTAAAATATATACGGTGGTTGCTGCACATTCAACTTAAAGCATTGGTTTGGCTGTATAGGCCTATGGTCCAGTGATGCCATGGTCTGAAAAACACAATAAAGCTCTCAGCATATATTCCAGCAATTATTTGTTTTCCAGAAGTAGCAGGAAATCTAGATTTCTTCTGCATATAAAACTTGGAGAATAAAAGCAGAAAAACCTCAGAGTTGTTCTACTGTGGCTGAGGCCAGCAGGAACTGTTGGTAAACTCCACTGAATATCAGGTATCAACAGTACAACAGGAAGGCTTTTCTGTCCTTAGCTTTTCTCAATTGGGAAATTAAATGTCCTTTCATCTACCAGCCTCGGATCAGGATCAACTTTAGTACGTTACTACTTAAAATGCCAATATAGGATTTGTTAATATGCATTGAGTCATGCTCATAATGCAAATAACAAACACAGAATGAGTGTCAGCCCTGTCCCCAGTTCATTACTGGGCTGTTTCTCCTGACCGTACCAAATCAGACTGCTTGCCCATCAAAGAGCATACAACATGCATAAATATTTACATCCAAACCTGGCTTATAATGGATGTCACTTCTGAAGACATACTGTCATGCCTTGTTCCTTTCTGGCAGGTTACCCTGCTGCATCTGTAACCAACACAGAGCACATCATGTCCTACTCCTCGGCTGCTGGTCTTCCTACTCCTTCAACCTTTTCACAGATTTCTGGCTCCCCCCTTCCAGGTGCCTTCTGGGACATTTTCAGAAGCAGACCGTCGATCGGGTATTGGTCGTGTGCAGCATGCCATCGCTTTCTGTGGAGCTGGCAGTGTGGGACACATCAGGTTTTCTAAGCCAGCAAAAAGCAGAGCTACTTAGCACATGAAAGAGTCAACTCCCCTCACATATGAAGATGGGAAATTAAAAAGCCTGACATAGAAAATTCAGAATTTGGAGAGTGTGAGAGTGAAGGACCTTTCACCTACACATCAGCAGCTACATACAGCTGAGCAGAGGACAGCAGCAACCACACGATGTGAATGAAGTTACTAGGGAAGGCGACAGAGCAGAGATTAAAAACTGTTTTGGTGCCCGCTGAGATTGTTCCGGGCTCAAGACAAAACAAGGCTGATACATTGAACTGGAGCCTATGTGCTATTTCTTAAAGCTCTCCCTTTGCCACTTTTGGCAGAGTGAACCATTCATCCCTTGTAATGCCTTGAACACCCAGACATATTTTTGCATTAGTGTTAAGAACATCAGATTAACTCTCCCTCCCCAAGGAATCTAATAAAATCATAGGCCCGGCTTACTCCTGGTTTAGTTACACACAGTACTCTTAAATTTAAGCTAAATTAAGCTATTCCTACAGTGTATTATTAGTTGTGGATAGGAGACAGCTTTAGAAAACCTGTGAAAGCTGTGTTCTTAGCCGGGTCATCAGTGTCAAGAAGGCGGCAACAAGCACAAAAATTAATATTTATACCCCTGTTCCTAATGAATAAAGCTTTAGGATGTTTATGTTTAACATAATTAAAAGCCTGATTAAAACGTTTTGGAATCCCATGGTTGTATTTTCCCTTGAAGTACCAATCTGCAATTTTAGCGTGCCTCTCGGGACCTCGGAGGGCAAAGTGAGTGTTAAGACTGATGCATCAAAGAGCAAAAGCTTTAAGTGTTATGGAAAGCTTAAATCCTCCAAACAGGATCACTCCTGACAGAGAATCAGAATAAATAACAGCAACTATTGTCAGCGTCCAACAAATAAAGCTTGCAAACTGCATGTTTTCAAACTGATAAGAGGGTGAGAAAAAACTTGTGTGAGCAGTAGATTGAGCCTGGGATTTGCAATTCATAGAGGTTAAAATCTCGGTAGTTACTAAAAGTTGGTTGTCTGACCTCCTTGCCTGAAGTTGGTCATGCAACTTGCAATAGTCTCTGCTCCAGAGGAACTTGTAGTTCCCTTTAAAATAAAACCTTGGAAATTTTTTCTTTTTTTAAACAGATCCCGAAGTACCCATGACAAAAGAAATATTTTTAGTGATTTTTTCCTGGGGCTTATTACAGTGGTGTAAAAAGACAGCCAGTCTCTATGAGACTGAGTCTGTTGCTGGAGAACATAAATTATAAGGAGCTACTATGTGCCAGCTCAAGAAATGATCAATGTCAAGCAATTTTATGTATACACAAAAGGGACTATGCAATGGTCAGCCTTACACAGCTGGAGTTGTATAGGTAAAATTCTCACTCTTCTCACAGATTAAACTTTTACCAGGGCACTCTAGATCATCTGAAGGTTACACCATAACTGATATTAAAAATACTTCCCCTGGTAGGTAAGTTTAAAATCTGGAGAGTCACTAGAAAGAGTATGGGAGTGCAAAAGCTGTCATCTACTGCAAAAGAAAAGCCCCTGGAGCTGACAGACGTGGGAGTCTCCGTTGGGACGGAGGCTGAGGATGCGAGTTCCTCCCGAAGGATGTGGGTAAAAACCTTTTCACGTCAGCCCTTCCCTACAGCAGGAAGGACATTGTCTATTGCTGTGCAATTGTGAATATTTTATTGTTTGAACATTGGACAGTTTAACTGCTATAAAAACCGGCATGTCATGTCACCCTGCATGTGCTTGGAGCTCGTTTGTTTGGGTTTTTTTTCAAATGTTGAATATGACAAGGCATTTTAAAGATACTTCATGTTCTAGTGCAGGCACAGGAATTCCTGCCAAGTACTTGTTCACCTCTAGGAACAGAAAGCTATCCCTTCTGCTCATGCAGCTCCCATGCAGAGCAATTCAAAAGCATTTAGCAAGTATTATCTGCCTAGAAATTAGCACATGATGTGCAAAAGTACAGCCACACTTAGATAAAATATAGAAAAGATATAGCTTGTCATAGCAGTTGCAAAATGTGCCTGCTAGGTTTGAACCACAGAAATTAGCACTGACAAATGCAGACCTTACCATACTTTTGTGTAAAGGGTCCTTGCTCTGGTGTAAATAAAATGCATGACTTTTGGCCTGCTAGCACAGCCCAGATTCACTAAGGAGCTTTGGGTTTTGGACTCCGTTCCAGGCTGGGACTCCTCAAAGCTCAGGTGCTGGGCTCAGGTGGAAGTCCTGGGGACAGGCATGAGTCTTCTGTGTTCTCTCTTTCTGCTGGGACATGCTTTCATAAGGGCACACTCCAGAGCCCAGAATCCCCTCTTGAGCACAGGTGGCAGCACCATTTCTTCCACAGAAGTGCATAGGGCTTGCTTTCATTTTTTCATAACGAGAGACAGATTTTTACCAGGTCAGACCAAACGTCCATCTAGAACAGTACCCTCTGACATTAATTGATAGCAAATATTCCCTTTCCTCATCTCCTGAACAAGACTAACATGGGATATTTCCTCTGCTATGCTCTCCCACTTCTGACAAGAGATCAAGGCTTTCTGGTCGAAGGGGGAGTTATAACCCCATCTTAATAGCTCTCCATGGACTTTTCTCACTGGAATCTGCCTAATAGTTTCACACTATCACCCATCAACAGTACTGAGATACCTAGCCTGATATTTAAAGCACTTACCAAGGAAGGTGGCTACCTCAACTGTGTTCCCCTCATGCCTCAGGGGACTCAAACCTACCTCCGTCAGGAGAGTTACCTGAGGCTGCAAATCTTCCCAGTCTGTTGGATAGGCAGGTTTCTCTAACTACCTGATAGAGCAAAGCATCTCCTCAGGCATATTTTTAATAGCCTCTGGGCAGATTCAGAGTGAAGATTAACAGCACAGAGTAACAGAGCAGCTGTCCAAAGCAGAGAGCAATTAGCTGGCCTAATGAGCAACCACCACAAGCAAGACTGATCAAAATGGCACAGCGATGATACATTGCCATCAGCACAAAAGCGAACTGTCAATGTGCCTTTGTTAAACCAATTATATGAGTGAAAAGTATGCACATTTCCTACACATTGGGATCTGATCCATTAGCAAGGGTAACGAGTCTCAGGCTTAAGGTCCCTCAGAGCATGCACCACTTCCTACTGGAGTGGAAGGGCACCTAGGTCAGTCCCCTGTAGTCAGCTGCATCTTCAGATAAGATCCTGCAACTCTCATTCACAAGAATTTCATGGGGTGTGTTTGTGAACAGATATGGACTTTAGACAGGGGGATCCCTCCCCATAAATTTAGCTTTATTTTATCATGTAAAAATGGCTCTTCTCCAAGCTCGCTCTTTAGTCAAGCCTTCAGTGAACCACACCCCTTCTGAAATCTGTCAAACATATCCAAATAATATTACCACACTGCTTAAAGGCAGATGAAAGTGGGTGGGGGAGCTGTCACAGCAATAGCCAACAGCAACGTGGCTCCCACAAGACAAAGCACAAGTAGCTTTAATTTGGCAAAGAAGAGTAATTAAGACGAGCTCCTCCAGGATCCCTGTGGCATTAACTCCTCCTGTAGTAGCTTTTACTTTCCGGTTTGCCGGTTGAGCAAGCCCTGTTTCCTCTCGAGGGACTACCAAGGTGCTCTAGGAGAGATGTGATAAGACTCAGAGCCTTCTCAGGTACAGAGGAGTCACGCGGGGCGTGCAGGGATGCTCCAGCCGATGCTACGATCCTCAAGCAAGACAGGAAGGACAACATTTTCAGAATGCTCCCTGTGTGTAATAGCCTATGTTGATTTGCACAGGTCCACGCCTAAATGCAAATTCTTCACACATACTGGCAGGTGGCATCTTACGCGCAGATACCAAAGGCTGGGTGTCACACACGTCCTGAAAATACCCCATTTGCTAGTGCACACTGGGCATTTGCATGCATAAGTACCCAATCTCAAGAAGCCCAATTTGTACTGCCATTTTTGCCTCTCCCCAAATAGCAGACACTTCTTGGTATCACTTCTAGAAACCATTCTAGAGCATGCAAATGCCAGAAGGGACCAGCAAAGCCTTGGCAAGTGACCTTTCCCCAGCCTTGGGAACAAGCTGTGGATCTTTGCGGTGACGGTTCAGATCCAAAAGCGAGTTAAAATTCTATTGCTGGTTACTGCTCTGGATTGCTGGGTTTGGAAAGGTGTCATATGACTGCTGCTTGACATGGGCATTTGTTGAAGCAAACATTTAAAAAAAGAGCATGAATAGCTCTTAATTAAATGGGTTTGTATTGTGCTGGGTGAGGGTGTGCCCCATCCTGGCTGGCAAAGCGACACAGGTAAAGGCCAAAGCAGTAACTAACACCGAAACGTGGGGAGGGACGGGGGGCTCCGCACGCCTCAGGATTTAAAACTATCTTCAACCTTTGGTATTGTTCTCCACACAGACAAAAGCACGAGAGAAGATTTCATTGGGGTTTATAAAGAAGCTGTTTAGCAGTAAAAGCTGATCTACAGGCAGAGGACAAAAGAACAATGGCTCTGCTGAAATGCTACACTGAGAGGTTCTGTAAGGAATAATTTCGAGTCAAGACTGGAAAAGATCAAATAGCAGCTGAAAAGCAGGAATATACCAGGGAGGAGGGGAGAAAGGAGCTATACTGCTTCAGCACAAACAACTGAAAATACCAAATAAAAAATACATGTGTTATTAGGCAGCTCTTTTGCATTGTTAACTCTACTTGCCTTGGTAAATAAAACAGAAATTTACCTTTTTAACTCCCTCATCTGAGTACAATTTTGATAGTTTTGTGTAACTACGCTCCTTCTTCTAAGAGGTTTTACTGAAGCTTAGATCCACAAAGGTACTGAGACACCATTGAAGGAAGTGGAATCAGACACCTCAATGCTTTTGTCAATATGACCCTTTGACCACACTGGAAATCTGCAGCTGCATGAGGGGAGATACATACTCACACAACTACGCTAGTTTAAATACACGTCTTAGGTTATAACTAAATTGTTTTTCCTATGTGTACAAGTGGGATGCCACTGCCACAAATACAATTCCACTTCTGCCTGTCTGTGTGGTTCTCGTTAAAGTCGCAGCCATAGTTTACGATGCACAGCATCAGTAACTGTCCTGGAGGTAGCTGTGCAATGACGTGTAAGTTTAAGTGATGTTGAAACTCCCACATATCCAAAGGTTCCTCTCAGGGATCTAAAACTTTAGAAGGCCCATTTGAACCTCTTGCCACCACTTATTACAGCTTGGTTTTCTTAGGCAGTTTCGACATAGCCTGATTCCTGGTCTCAGACTAGATGGGTCGTTCCGTTCAGGTACTTACTTACGAGCTATACTTTAGCCCTATATCTCGAATTTCCTTTCTTTAAAGGACAGATGATGCATGCTTTTTTTCAGAAAGATAAAAGGATCAGTCTTCAGTGGTGAGCTCACTTCTCCAGAGCGCTCCACAACTGCAAGGTATTGTTATTAATTTGAGTTTAGGTGTAGGCATAGGTCATAGGAATATCTTCAAATTTTGTGGAAACATTTTGCAGGGGACAAGCCCAGCCAAATTTCTGTTCCAGCACAAAAAAGAGAAAACCAATAAATAAAACTAGAGAGGTAATATATAGTGAATAAGATTACTCATTAAAAAGGTAACTGTATGGTAAATTATTATAGCTGAAAAATAAAACCATACGAATTAAGGAAGAATAGCTGTCTATATCAATAACAGATAATATTTTAAGTGCTTCAACTGATCATTTAAAATGGGAGCTCAGCTTTCCAAAGCTGCTTTCAATCATGGTCAGCAACATTTGCTCTTCTAATGGGATTCCTCACTTTCTCACAGTTTTCCATTTCAGAAGCAATTCAGCAGATGTTAATTAACACCTGCGATAGCTAATATATTACCTAGAGGCATTTTCATATCTACTGTTAGCCAGTTGAGAACTGAGCCAGGAACAAACTGTAGCTTCCTGGCCTTGCAGGAAGACTTAAACCACCTTTAAATGCCCAGTGTAATGCCTAGTCGATGGTTTGTCTCTTCCTCAAGAGAAAGCCATTGCAAAATGCTGTCCTTGTACATTCTGTACATCTGCCTATTTCATAAATTCTACTTCTCTAGCTGCTTTAGGGTCCAGCAAGGAGACTGCTATAGCATTGGTATGCCAAGAAAAGAACCCAAAAATAGAGAAGCCAGAAAACATGTTTTTTCTCCTCCTCCTCCTTGCAGAGGTCTGAGCTACAGCATTTCTAAGAAGTACTGTTGGCAGGATTTCTCTTTTAAGTTTACACCATGTTCCTAGTCCTGAACCCAATGATGATAAACAGGACAGGTAAACCAACTCTGATTTTTGGAAACTTCTGTCACTGAAAGCACATGCCAAGATAAACACAACCAAGGATGTGCAGACTAGGAGGCTCCTTCTGTTTCTCAGGTAGTCGTATTTCCAGAATCAAGACTAAGGCTCAGTTCTGCTCCTGTTCATAAAATTGAGAGGGAGTGTGCCCAGAAGCACATGTAGAAATGGATCTGTTACAACTTTTCCTTTTCCCTTGGCCACTGAAGTGCTGCCCACTCTCCTGTCACTGAGCGGTTCTTGTGACATCAGTGGACAGTTTATCTGCTCAAACATTTGCAGGCTGAGGATAAAACAAAGTCCTGGAAAGCAAAATGGACTGAAGTCAGCAGTGAAAAGAAAAAAAATGAGCCACCAAGGTTCAAGGATGCACAGTACCTCTAATTTTTCATTTCAACAGGCATACATAGGTATGGTTCTTATTTTCAGTAACACAGAGGATCATGCTTTTTACCTCCTTAGTGTAAAAGGAACTACCGTGATAAGCGGTAACTTTGGATCAGGGGAAAGACCTGAGGCTTTGCAAACAGGCAGCAGAAGATTCATGGCACATAAAGGCTTGCGTCTGAGACTCAAGCCTACTTCACACATCCCAAAACAACTGATAGCCTGGTAACTAATAATATGCTGAAAAAACATTCTAACTCATTTTTACTCACATGAAACATGATGTCTAGATCGGATGAGGATTACTCACCAGAGTAAATTTTTCATTTAAAATCATGCCTTACAGCTATCATGGAAAGCTGTTTGCCATCCCCCAAACACATATTATCTGATGTTATATTGCTTTATCTAGATAAAATGGGCAGTAAATCAAATTCGTAAGCTGCAGCTGCTAATCAATATGCTTTAGTTGAAGGCTACATCCAAATATTGTTTCTTAGAGCTATTTGTGAATTTCAGATGTGTCATTAAGGGTAAAACAGATAAAGAGAAACTACTTCACTACTTCTGGTGTCTATAAAATTGAGCAACTTTATCCCTTTTGTTTTATTCTGAAATTAAAAATCACAGCCAGCGGGTCTCCCATCTTATTTACAATAAATTAGTGATGAAGGGGAAAGGTTTGTTTTTCAAAATGGTGTAATTATATGGTCTCAAATATCATTCTGTAACCAACCCTCTCTCACCCCAGCTTTTAAAAGACATCTTAGAAAACACCAGGTTTGGGTTTCTTTCTTTCGCCTTGCCAGATAGGATCCCAAAAAGCAGCAAAATGAGCTTCCAGTTTGTACCTGCACTTGAAACAGCTTTTCTTCCAATTAGATATCAGATGTTTGAATGAGCTAAATTAAACATGGGCTTTAACGTGAAGCATCCAGCTGCACTGGCCAGGCCAAGGCTGGGAGTTCTGTCCTTCAGATTTTAGCCCTCGTATGAGGTTATCTTGTTAATGGACAAGAGATTTGATATTTCAAATATAAAATTATCATTGGTTGCCCTACAGTGAAGACAGAACTTACAAAACAAAACAAAACCAAACCAAAAAACAGTGAAGACCCCTCTTCTCCCCAAAGCAGTAAAGTCCCCTGTCCATTCTTTCAGTTCAGTTTAAGTCATACCCTGACATAACATCTGAGGTTAAAAGTCTTGAGGCTTTCAAGGCATTTTATTCCAGCGTTTCCAATTTAGGATCAGTTTGTGCAGGTGCTCCCTATAATCTTTGTTGAGGTCCAGACTGACCAGCCTACAATAGCAGGGAATGATTCACCGGGCAGCTACTCAGAGATTTATTTTTAGTTTTGGCAAAAGGAGGAATAAGCAGGCATATACTTTGCAAGTTTATTTGAAAAGTTCACTCTATTTACTAAATATTTATTTTTTGCCCCAAACCTGCAATCCTTAGTAAGATCTGGAATAATATTAAGAAAATTGTACTGCAACTGACGTAGCTGAGGTTGAACCTCATCTGCTCATTTCCATTTATTTTGTCAATATGCCACTGCTTGCTTTTAAAAACAAACAGCAACTACTTTCTCAGCCACCCTATTCCCTAAACTTACTTTCTGATGCATGATCTTTATAAAGGAGATGAGGAAAATACCTATATTAAGAATGCTGACAGCCTTTTAATAATTCAACACACAGAAATGCACTACTGTTATAACTGAGCAAGCATTCTCCAATCCAAAAGAAAGGTCAAACTTTCTCCACTTCAAGGGTTAAAAAAAAAAATCAGGTCCTCCATAAAATGCCGTCTTTTTCTGTATCAGCTTAATTCATGTACATGTGTATAGATTACTTAAAGCTTTATCTGATGCTCAGACTGAGAAACAAGAGGACTATTTCTGTGCTACAAGTTGGTTATGGCCAATAGGGCTTCTCACTCCTCGCTGTGGTACACAGGTCAGCACTAACCTGAAGATATTGCTGCGTAGCCCTTGCACAGAGGGTGGGGAAAGTGAGACGAGGCAGTCAGCCCATTTTCTCATGGATCTAGTTTTTCAGTGGCTGCTATCAAATTCAATGAAGCAAGGATTTGACTGAGCAGGAAGATAGAATTACATCTCCGTCCCACAGCTCGAGGTCAGGATGAAGATGGAGGATGGCTGCAAGCGAGTCATTTCAGGTGCATTTACTGACTTTGTATTCTGCCCAAATTTCCAAGCTGAAAGTACCATACACAAGGATTAAGACATGGCTAATATTTAGTCACATATTAACTAGTATTGATATCGAATCTTAACAGCAGCCATCCGAACAGCACACCAAACTTCTTCTCAAATAAAACCCGAATTGGTAGATATCTTGTGCCTAGGTAAAGATTTGCAACTAATAAACCTGAGACATTCCCAAAGAGCAAATAGAGGTTCACTGTGGAAAGAGGTAGCTTGGAGGTACAGAAGAGAGGAAACTATTTTCACAACAGTGTAAGGATTAAAAATGCAGAAAAGCATCTGCATGAGATGTATAAAACACTAGTCTGCATACTCGGGCCTCTGGATAGTTCTGAGGATCTGACACTCACAGAGCTCATACTAAACCAGACACCTGCAGGAGCAAGGAACGCACCAGTGCAGTATCTGCTTACTTGTTCTTCCATTTTGGACACACACATACAAAAAAGGTTGTTTGGGCCCTAGAATACATAAATACAGGCAGATTTTTTTTGCCAGTAATAAATATGAACATGTTGCCTTCCAAAAGTAGTATGACAACCCTGGCAGCAGAGCCACCCCTTTCTGCTTCCTTTCCCCCTGCCCCGGGCTAACTGTAGCTGAAGTACGGTTCTTCATCCGTCTCTCCGTTCCCAGCTTTTAAACTTCCCTCCTTCTCTCTCACACCCCTTTGTCTGAGGCTGGGTTTGCTCCTATTGCTTCTTCTCAACAGAAGGATTTCAGATGCCCCTTGACTGAAGAGGGTCCACATAAGAAAAGCATCTCCTAGGAGAAACTTTTAAGAGCTCCCCCCACAGCCCCCCAGCTCTTTGCCTGGTCAGCATGTGTCAGGAACATAAAAAGGCAGCCCCAAACCAGTACTTTGTAGTATTACTAACTGGAACAAAAAAAGCATATATCTGCACGTCAGGTGGAAAAAAGCTTTTATGGAAATAGATTTGATGCTACAGTCCCTTTGTCCTTGGGTTTCAGAGTCTGAAGGAGTAGCTGAGTGAAGGACCAATAGCTACCTAAGCCAGCTAGGTTGTCCGAGTTTATCGCACAGGAGCTTTCGAAGTTCATTATATATTATTATACACATTGAACCATGGGGCATTTGTCCAGCATCTATTGCATCATTTCAGTGATTGTCAGTGACGGGTTTAATCCATATTTTCACCTGGAACTCAGCTCTCAGCTCTTGTTTTCTTTCAGGTCACTTTTTATTTTTAATTGACCTTAAATCATTAGTTACAACCAAACAAAATCATACCTGCATAATATTTGACTGCTAGGAAATAATTTTCAGTCCCTGACACTATGTAATATCTTATCTCACATTCAGAAAAAGTCTAAAACCATTTTAACAATATAAAGTATATTGCGAATGCATTTAAAATAAATAAATCAGTTGTTGCTACATCACCTACTATCAAGAAATGTGTAATTTCTGAGTGTTTTTAGCTGACTTTGCTCTGTAAGGCACACCACCAGTGCAAATCTGGCTTATAGTTTACTTTGTCCAAAAATCCAGGAGCTGTTAGAGGGAGCAGATAACTGCCCAAGTTAAAGCACATTATCTTACTATCAGAAGAAATCCTGGGAATCTTTAACCTTGCTTCACAAGCCTCGGACCCGGTGAACAGTAAAGAACATTTCCAGTGGTGCCCAAGCCTACTTCCACGTTAGGAGTACAACCCTGCCTGTGCTCTCCAGGGCTGGTCTTGTCTCCCAAAAGAGTATTTACATTTTATCACACAATTTCTTCATCAGTGCTTCATTATGCCAGTTATCACCAATTATGCAAAAATCATGTGTTCCCTGGGTAAACAGCATGAATTGCTAGACAACAACCAGCCTTCCTCTGTAACAGAATTACGGAAGACCAGCCTCTGAAACACCTGCTTATCATTACACAGTAAGAAGAGGGAGAAAACCACCACGGTCCTGTCTTTTGCATATTTAAATGTGATGTGATGTGGGCCATGGGCGAATGCAGGTGCCTTGCCCCTCTTTTGACTCCCGCAGGGGAAGGAGGATGGGTTAACGTTGTGCCTGCTAATGGCAGGGCAGGAGCACATACAGCACCGCGGAGGTCCTTGGCCCTGAAATTAGATAAGAGCACTTCATTCCCCCCTTCCTTCAATAAGGCAGCATGTGAGATGAGAGCAGCAAAGCACCTCCTCGGCTGGAGAGCCAAGAGGAGCTGGGTCACAGGCCTGAGAAGTCAGCGTGTTGGCTCCTGGAAAGGGCTGGGGGAAGGTACAGAGACCCCAGCGTCGGCCCTGGGATAGCACCTTTGAGTCCGCTCGCCACAGCACAGGGAGTGGGGTGTTTATTGGTATTATTTTGTTAAGACAATCACATCGTCCCGTCATCTGGGGGTTTGGTCTTGGCGGTGTTCATGTAACACAGCACACGATTCACTTGTCTGGCGGAGGTGCCGGGCTCCCCGCAGCGTCCGGTCAGGGCTGGGGAGGCCGCTGCCACGCACCTCCACGTCACCCATGGGGCCAAGCGAGGCCAACCCCGGCTGTGGGGCAGCCGCGGGCTCTGGCCACCTGTCCTGCCGGTGCTCCGGCCACCCGTCCAGCGGCAGCTC
>WAAD01011301.1:171323-261864 GCA_013389945.1 Fregata magnificens | reverse complement strand
AGGGAGGGGGTTGCGGGGCGGGGGAAGGCCGGTGTCCCCCTGGAGGGACGCCCGGCGGTGAAGAGCCGGGGAGGAGGAGGAGGAGGAGGAGGAGGAGGAGGAGGGAGCCTTGGCGCAGGTGAGGCAGCAGCGTGAGCGCGTAATGAAATCCGGGGCTACCAACGGTGGATGCGGCGTTGCCGGCGTGCGTGGCCCAAACAGTAACGCGCTTTGTTTGCGCACATGAGAGATGTGCGTGGGTGAATATTTTGTCGCCTTGAAGAAAATAGAATTGTCTTCAACTGCCCGTCTCCAAAAAATGAATGTAGCTGATGCGCTATGAGAGACAGTGCTGTCTAATATTTATACTGGAACTGGCTTAGAATTGGGACTTTGAATTTCTGTGTGGTGATATACGGCTGTACAAATGCCTTTACCTTTCTTTATTCATCCAGAAAGGAAACAAAAGATTTGCTTGTGCTATGCTACGTGTTAAAAATGGTGATTTGTTCTTTGCAGAACTATGCCATGGAATATTGATTTGATTCCTAACACCCCTTCGATCAGCTACACATTCAGTCAAGGATGCCTACGATCGTATGGAGGAGTTAGTGAAAGCAGTGGTATTTCAGCCTCATCTTCTTTTGCAGATCGACTTCTGCTACTTGCAGCTTCCCTGAATAGCCCATAAAGCTAAGACATACGGAAATTGGTGAATGCAGGTTACTGAGGGAGAGGAGCCTGGGGTGTGCACTTATCTGCTCTTTTCAAACCCAAAGGGTTTTGGACAGGGAAGCCTGCATGCACACACACTTGAAAGCACTCTGAACTGTCTATCATACTAACTGGTGTCAGCAGCAAAAAATCTCTCCTATGGAATAACCCAGTTACTTCCAGTGAGAAAAGATGGCCTTTACATTCCTTCCTAACAAGTAAGCAGCTAGCATTTTCTACGATGCGCAGCACCAGGGCATTGGGCTCTGCTGGACTAAGGATAGCAACAGATAGAAGGTCAAGTTTCTCCCAGTGACTATAACCTACTGCTATGCTACTCATTTGTGTCTGTGGAGAAAGAGAACACCAGCGTCTCTCCTCATCTTGTGTCCCAGGAAAGTGCCTGGGAAGAAAGGAATTTATGGAGAAATAAGGGTAACTATTATTATTAAAAGTCCTTTTCACGAAACATTGCCTGTTGACGTTTATAGCTTCCATCCTGGTTATAGGCTTATACAAAACATTTACCACCGTATTACTTGTTTATATTATTTTGATTACCATAGACCTGACGTCTTAGCTCACATAATGCCAAACTTACGTCAAATCAGTGCGGTTTTTTCAGTTCAGCCCGTTTCAAAGAATCTTACAATGTAAGAGATTTGTCCTTTTTGACACTGCACTGAAAGCAGGGTCTACTGAAAAGAGACGGGCGGGTTGGAAGGCTTTGTAAGAGACGGTGCATGTGGGAGGGTGCTGCCTGCATGTGTATGTGGCTGCACAGGAGAACAGCAAAACCTGCTCTGCACTTGAAAGTCACTGCTACGAATCAGTCACAACATGCCGTTCCACAAGATTGTCACTAAGGTTAGTGTTGACATAAAAACAACTCTGACAGTGAAAATGTTATGTTCTGCCCCTTTCTTACTGCAACAGTACTTGCTGCATTCCTTCAGTACGCATATATTTACAGTATTGATATAAAAAGGAAAGTAAAATAACCCATTGACTCTTTCAATGGATGGAAGTTAGCTACTACATTCATTTAATATGACTGCTGCAGTTAAAGGAGAGAGAGGACAAAAATTAATGGGGTTTGTAGACCCAACTAGGGTGGATGTGCAGGATTCTAGCAGATGCCCCAGTACACTACAAAATAAAACTGTAGGGCCTTTTTTCCTACATTGTAACATGCTCCTTTTGTGTAGGATTGGGCCATATTGACATCAGGTCTCTTCATAATTCTGCAGGCTCTCCAAAATTCAGAAATACCCTGGTATTCTCAAGATTTAGGTTCCCAAAGACTAATGTCAGCTCTCAAACTAACCGTACTTACAACACCTAAACTGTTACTGCAGTGAAAAGAAAGGGAAAATAAAAAGGTGTTTGTTGCACTTCCCACCATCCTTTTTCCAAACTTTCCGGACCCTACTGTGTTCAAGTTGAAATTGGGCTCTGGAAACCTTAGATTACCAAACCACACCCTCACCTAATTGTGTTGAGGAGACCCATCTCTTCTCGCAGTAGAAGAGAGGCACTGTCCACTGCAGACATCAGCCTTCCCGAAACCGTGGACCATGCAGTGTCCAGCTGCGCTCTGGAACCTTTTGATTTCCAAAACATAACAGCAACTTTAACCTCGATATCAAATGCAGTTATACCAAGGGGATCCAATGATGCCCTCAGAAGCATAAAGGGCACTAGTGAATATTGCTATCAGATCTCTTTATTTACCCTGAAGCCCCAGATGATCCAGCAAACATACTGGACTTTTGAAACTTGGGATTCTCGAATGCTAACCTTAGGGCCAAGGGCAGGTTTGAGCCTACTGTAGAAAAGAACATACGGCACTGGCACCTATAAAGAGCAGAGCTCTTCTTAGGTCCATGTTCCCAGCAACATTCAACAGCATGCTTGATTCATCAAGTTTCGATTCTTGAACTCTAACCCTGACCTGACATACAATTGAGCAATTGGCCCTTAGAAAATTTGCAACACTGATACCTGCTGGCACAAGTGGGCCTTTCAGCATTCAGCATTAAAATCAGTTCTTTAAACTCCTAGATCTCAAAGCCTGAACGTCGCTTTTAATTTTAACCAAGGGACCCCTATGTACAGGAAAAGACCACACGAAGAATGGGCTCCCATCCGCATCAGGCTGTCTACTCTGAAAAAGCCAGCACTAACTTCAGCTCTTTAAGCTTTAGATTTCCAAGTGCTAGCAGCACCTCAAACCTTAGCCTTTACCATAACCACAGGAAGGACTCCAACCCTTTTGTAAAGGGGAAGAATATTTTCCCTGTTGACACCAGGCTGCCGCTTAAGGCTGTGGGACTGCAGCATCCACATCCAGGCTATGTCTGTCCTGCCAAAGAAAGAAGAGCCAGGCAGTGAGTTTGAACCCTGCACCTGGTGAATTCGCCCTCTTCTTAGTGGTGGCTCCCTGGCATGATCTCGGCCTATGTCATTTAATATCCACTGTTCAGCCATGGTTTGGAGGCAATAAGAATGAAGAATTATTCCCCCTAGGCAAAATGGACAAAACTACACCAGTTTGTCTCCCTCCATAGTCCTCCAGCTTTATTGCAACAGGTTTTACACCCTCGAACACTTCAATATACAACCACTCCTCATGTTACAGTCTAGGACATGCATTGCATCACCTCGGCCTCAGGGTATGAAAATACCAGTTTGATGGGCTGCAGCACCGCCTTTGCATTATTACAGGTGCTAAACCACAATTTTTGATCCAGTGCTTCTAGAAAAAAAAGTACTCTCAAAGGCCACAGGTGACACTACGGACCCCTGAGGGGACCTCAGTTAAGTACCATGTAATGTGGACAGGGCAAGTCTGCTCTGCTTGGCATGGGAGAGGTCCTTGACCCCATTTTATTGAGTGACACAGATGTAGTATTTCCTAATCTTACCTCCAACACCAGTGCGGACAATATCCTTGCTTACCTGGGCCCCAACAGTAGCTCTATGAAGGGAACTAGTCCTGTAGTGGAACGTAAGACGTTAGCATGTGTTAGTGCTAGTGCTCATCCTCATTCAATGGGAAGTTCAGCTTTGTTAATAAGTCTGTCTCAGAACACAACAGATTCTGAAACTTTGCCTTAACAATACTTATACCTATAATGAAGCCCCAAAACTCCATCGAAACAGACCATAACCACAGCTCCTCAAACTTTCGGTTCCTGACCAGCCACTAGCCCTTTCTTGTATCCCATGAATTCATCCCCACAGCAGAAGCAGAGGAGTGTAGGCCCCTAACAACACCAGCCCTTTTCTTATGTCTGTACATTCAGCAGCAAACTCAGTCTGCTTCTCTGAATCCCAAATTCTAAACCTCATCTTCTCTCTCACCCTTATAGCGTCTGGAGATAAAACTAAGGTCACGTTCCTAAAGCAGAACATAAAAAAATAGATCTTGGTGACTGTTGACATCAGTACCCTTCCTAGCTCTGCAGGCCTCGCAAAAAAGCAGTTCATCCAATATCCATACTCCTAAGCAGACAACCCACACACTATAGAAATAGTGTATAATATAATAATAGAACGACAGAATTGATCGTTATTGATACCAGCACGCTGCAGTTCTTGCAACTTCAGTAACAACTCAGTTCTTTAGGCTTTAGATTTCCAAAGTCTATCCCTATTCCTACCTCAATTGTAACTGTAAGACTCATGTCTACAACAACAAAAACCCCACCGTAAATAACGGTCCCTTATTGACATCAGCCCTATTCCTAATACTGAGGGCTGTGCAACATCCAGTAACAACACAGGTTCCTCAATATTTGGATTCCTAACCTAACCCTAACTGTTACCTTGCTATAACACCTATGGACCTCAGTCTCCTAATCTTCTTGGGCAACAGCATGTGGTAAATAATACAGATCTTCATGCACATTGGTCATACCCATACCTGCCCTATAGTAGAACAGAAAATAAGGTACCTTCAAATACTGCCAGCAGCAATTTGTGTTCTTCAAGATCTACAGTTCCAAACCCTACAGCTAACCCTACTCCTCATTCTAACCTTCATCTTAGTAGTAACAAATGGCTCATAATTTCGAGAAAAGAGAATACTTTGACCCCCACTTTGTCAGGCCCTGCAGAACCCTGCAGTGAAGGCAGCTTCCAGTGGTAAGCTTGGTTCCTGACATCCCCAAGTCTACTGTAAACTGAACCCTGACAGTTTCTGTACTTATAACCTGCTGCTCATTTCTATTGTAGCTTATAAAGCACTGGCTCCAGCTGACACAAGCTTTCTTCCTAACTGCAGTCCTTGCAACATCCTGCAATAATCCAGGTCCTTCAGGCTTTGAACTCCCAGTCCTGGCTCTAGCTGTAGCATCAGCATAATTATATCCAGAATACCATGCCTTCAGAGAAAGATAATGTAAAGTATGGCCCCCATGTAAGACCCATTGATGTCCTAAATCTGCAAGCCCTAGAGCATTCAGCAATAATCATAGTTCCCTAAGGTTCAGATTTCTGAATCTTAACCATGATCTTTACTTTAATCAAGGAATTAATCTCTACAGCTAAAGAACATAAAACGTATTGACGCTCTCACTCTTATCTTCGTGAACCCTGGAGTCTCTTCATTCCCTTTAGATAGCTGTAGGGGATATAGCAATATAATTCTGCTTTGAAGATCCGGTTAGATGGCATTCTTCTCCTTGTATAAGTGTTTTGAATTACCTTCCTACTCAGAGTTTTCATCAGCTCCTGGTTATTGGCAGGGCACTCGAATCTTCTTCCTCCCTTTTCTGCAGACCTTGAGCCTGTACTTGTCAATAAAGAAATAAGAAGGCCGTCAGACAGGCTCCTGCGGCTTGTGCCCTTTGAGCAAGGTTTGGGGAGAGCGCAGCATCAAGGGAAAATGTAGCCTCTCCAGCTGCTGCCGCTTTGGGGAGCTTGAACAGCTGGAGAAGTGCCTGCTTGTGGACCCTTCTGTGAGCCATCCTCCCATCCCCATCTCCTTTTCTGTCCTCTCCAGCGTCTTCTCAGACAGCAGGGCAGTACCTACCCAGCCATTAGCAGGATCAGGGGAGCAGGCTGCCTTTGCCCTCTCTGTACTGTGTCGGGGGGAAAGTGATACTGGCAGCAGCTGAAGGTACAGCAGAAGCAGCTGTTGGCTGTCTTCATCTCCAGGTGGAAGGGAGGGGAAGAGAGCAGCAGAAAGCCTAGCTGGCTTAGGAAAATGCTTTCCTTCTGGACATGTGAGTCCAGGTGGAGCCCTGTGTAAACATAGTTAATCATCTCGCAGTGTCTCATTTGTACAGCTCTGCACTGTGCAGTGTTTGAGCTTATCATAAAAGAGAAGACACAGTTGCTCCACATGCCCTGCAAGCCGCTCTCAGCACCTACCTTCACTTTCACCTCCTTGCAATGTGACTTTAAGCCTTCCTTCAGCCCAGCTATTTATTACCCCAGGCACTCCTGGCACATCTCCGAGACCTTACCAGAGTTTTGCCCAATACTAAGCCCGCAATCCCTCCTCCCTCCTGTATCCTGCATTTGACAGTAACGCACAGCTCAGGTCTTTCAAGCACCTTGTTTCAGGAGAGATCCCAAACCTGCTATATTCCTTCCCAGAGTCTCAGGCTAAGTGCCCCTGCAGCTCTGTCTCCTTCATTAAGCTCAAATGTTGTGTGAGCTTTGAGACTGTTAAGTGTATAGGAAAGTGTAGTCTTAACCTCTTGCTTAGAAATAAAATGAATGTGTTACCAATTCACCCAGCTTTGTGCTCTGTTAGACCCATTCTGTAGCTTAAACTGACATCAGCTCGCAGAGTGGTGAGTTGAGAGCAAAGCTTTGCCTCCTTTGTAACTTCATTTTAAAAAGTTTTCCCGAGGAAACAGTATCTGCACTTATGCTCTTTCTCTTTTTTTTGCAAATTCTTCTCCTTCCTCAGTAACTTCTACATCCTTTGTCCAATTCCAATGGTATTTGACAGTGGGAGAGATTAAGTTTCACAACAACGGGTCTCTGGGTAGAGGAGCCCCAAATCGGTGTCCCAGTTGAGGAAACCCTTCAACAGTTCCCTGTTCGATCTTGCCTGCCAGCTGCCTTTTCAGTACACGTGTGCTTTGGAGTCAGACACAGCACATGATGCCTTGTCTCCAGCGCGGTGTTCTCAGGAAACAATTCCTTTGCTCAGTTGCCCCGGCAGGCTCGAAATATTTAAACCTGACAGCAATGAGTCTCGCAAAGACAGACGTATAAAGATGAAATTTCAGCTGTTCCACGACACTTTGGAAAGTTATTGCCTTACAAACCATTAACTTCACGAAATGTTTTACTAATCGTGGCTAAGACACTTCTGCTTTATGGGAGGCAAGTCATCTCACCCCGGTAGCTCCAAGGGCCAGCTGTAAGGGGGTACGGAGTTGCACCCATCGTACCAGAAGATGGGGCTAGCTGAATGGCAGTGGGAAGCACAGGTGGATGCCGACAGTAGGGGACTACTGCTGCACCGGCAGCACTCCACCAAAGGCCTTCTCTAGTAGCTGGAGGGGAACAAGGTTCCTGCCGAACATCCAGCTGCACAGAGGCTCCAATGCAGTCAGACACAGGTATCTCACCTGCTTCCAGAGGAGCAGAGCTGCCTTCCACTCGAGATGAAATGACGTAGCAGGGAAGTTACATCAGCTCAAACGCAGACTCGTGGAGCATCTTTCAAATGACTCTTACTACCCTCTAGTAGTGCCTCATGTGAGATACATCATCACACTCTGCTGAATGCTTTGAAGCAAAGGGAAGATCCAGCCAGAGACATTTTTTCTGTGTACTGGAGTATAGGCTTGCATTACAGCGACACATGCTTTGTCTTCTGCTTTAGCAGTCAGTTTTGCAGAGAAGCGTCTGCTGGCTGTTTATTTCCTTGAATGGTGAATTTGGAACAGAGATGATCAGATCTCAGAGGTGCTGCTCAGCCCCAGGTGATGTGCGCAGTGAGTCTGATAGAAGAGGTGAAGTGTGTGCAGCACTAAGGAAGCATGGAGGGGACGGGGTCCTCCACACACTCAGTATGCCCCTGAGGACACTGGCCATCGGTTAGCCAAGACAAACATGGACAATTGATTAGGTATTTGTGTTTTAAGATGCAGAATCATACTCTTCCCTCCATCCAACAGATTAGAAACTTCTGCCCTCCGAAGCCACTATGCATGGGTATTTCTAAACACACTGCTTTGTAATGGAATCCTTAGGATGGGGCATGTGTTGAAGGCCCCAGACTGTGAGACATGTTAAAGCTACCAGTTTGCTCATGGTAGAGGGAAAGGGAGAAGCAGAAGTACAATGGCTTGTTCATCTTCCTGCAAAAATAAAAAATGGTACCAAAATACTGTTCCTGCCTTAAAAAAAAAACCCTCATTACTGAACTGACCAGAAAAAATAAAGAAAATCATTGTTAGTCAAATGTCTGTGTTCAAGGGAGTGGAAAAGTGCTCTGATGGCATTGATTCCTGGAAATTGATTGATACTGCGATTCGTTGCTTGCTTGAAGTTTTACACAGAGGTGGTTCAGGGTGGTCGCAGAAAATAAATGTGTGCATAGGCTTGGCTGCGGTAGTATGGGCATCCAAGTGCCAATCTGAAACTGCTGACATTCAGTAAAACTGTTCTAAGTTTTTCAAGTAGGAAAGTTTCCAGCAATGTCAGGATGGTAATTAGCGATTGATTTTCATTTGGCAGCTTGCCATGTGGTCAGAGTGACAGACACCAGAACTCTTTAACACATTTAATGGGATTTTTCCTTCCATTTACACTATCATAAATTACAAAGCATATTTCACTTCACAAAATAAAACCATTTCCAGATCATTTTTATGACAGCATTAAGTAGTACATAACCTACAACAAATAGTCCTGTACAAGGCAGGAGGTTCTATGGAAGTATTGGGAACTCAGACTATTTAGCATTTGCTCTGCAATCTGGGTTAATCTATCTAGCCCTTAGTTATTTTTCTAGAAGACGACAAATTTACAGTCATACCTTCCACCTCCCTTCATTATCATAGTTACACATATTTTTCAGTTTGAATAGAAACATGTGCTCCCTGAAGTAATTCAGGAAACTGTATCACTGAGTTACCAAGCTTATGATACAAATGATCAAGATGAGGGATTATTACAATTTTTTTTTGTATTGAAAATTGAGTTTGGTAGTAAAGTCTGTTGATTTTCTATGCTTGCAGAAACATCTCATGCTGAGAAACAGTTTTAACATTAGGAATAAGTTGCAGTTAGACTATGAGCTCTGTAGGTCAATGTTTGTGAGGGGAGAAAAATATTAAAATTTGGTAATAATTAAATTTACCAACTCCCACATTTCCTACACATTCTTTCTTTCTTTTTTTTTTTTTTTTTTCAAACAAACCATCAGGAAACACATTCAAGATAAATACCTACATTTTTAGCAGATTTACTGTACGTTTATAAATAGAGAAACATGACAAAACATAACTCGATTTTTACAGAAAAACCAAATCCTTCATAATTAACCCAAAAAAGTGCTAACTTTTCAACAAGGCCAGAAAATATCCAGTGTCCCAGCATCACTTAACTTACATATTACTGTAATCCAAGAAAAATCTGGCATATGAAACTGATACTACCACCAGGACTTTTGAAAAATTCTCAATACCATAGTTTACATAGGAGTAAAAAAAAAAAGAGGAGAAAATACTATATGTTTTGGGAAATATCAAATGGCTAAAAGTGTACAATCTTAGGATGCTAGTGCCTAAATACAAAGAAACCTAAGGAAAGCTGGAATACACACAAGAAAAGAATTCTCCTTTAAAACACTTGCAATGAAAGAGGTATGTCAGGATAATACTGCATTAGTGGTAATTGCTTTCAATATATCATAGCAAAAATGCAGGAAAGAATTACGTGGAAAATAATCAATGCACCGCATTGATTTATAGTTTGCTAAAATAAAATGCCATTCTTTCAGCTAGGTAAAGTAAAAATATCTTTATAATATAGGTTCTGTTTCACAATTGACATATATAATCATGTCTCATGGAGAGGGAAATGTATAGGCGTATACAAGAAACACTGATTAAGTACCTTTTTGCTTCTCTAGCCATATTAAAATATGTTTTGTGTTTCTTAATAAGTTAACAATAAAATTGTTCGCAACTTCTCAAAACAAATATACATCTGAGGCAAGGCAAAAGATACAAGGTAAGAGGATTTTTTCTGACCTTTTTTTTCCCTTCTACAAAGAGGCATATGTCTATGAGACATAGGCTTTCCCTAAACATTTTGGCATCCATCTGCAACTTTGCAGAAATTGAAGTGCAGTCAAGGAACTTTTCCTTTATGTTTAAAAAAATTTAAAGAAATGTTGTTTTTCCTTCAAACTAATTATTTTAAAACAAATGGCTTTGAAGATATGCCTCTCTCTGTCTAAAAGAGAACATCTTCATTTTCTATTAAAATCTGCACGATTAACTTCTGGTACCGCATGTCATTCAGCGTAGCAAGGGTACTGTCCTCTGGAGGTCTCATTAAAGTAGGCCCAAACACTATTCCCAGGTTTTCAGCATTCATAAAATTCTCCTTTTCATGCAAGGTAACCCTAAAATAGGGGGGGAAAAAAAAAGTAAGTAGTTGTTTACTTCCCAGAAGAAAAGAATATATGCATCTTAATCCGTAGTCTGCTTCACATCAAAAAAAGGTAGGCTATGTGTGGCTGGAGCAAACACAGGCTGCCAAGGATGCAGAGAAGTCAGCCCTTAGGCTTACTGGAAATTGCAAGATGTGCTCAGGGTTTCCTTCCAGGTAATAGAGCTGGATCACATCAATGTTGTCCCAGCAAGCCTTTGGCATTTGAGTTCGGTCCTGAGAGCGCTCTTGCACTGCAGTGTAGAGACAGCTGTGGTCCCTTCATCGGTCACAGTCCCTCACGGACCAGACACTTGCCATTACTAAGCAGAGTACAGGTGAAGTTTTACATCTCCTCCACACACAACTCCTCTGCCAGGGTGGACAACATCTGGTTTTGGAACCAGCTTTCCTGGCAACAGCTGAGACCGCCCCTGGGCATGGCAATTCCCAGCAGGGCTGTAGTGGATTCACTCATGCCATCCGGGGAGCACAAAGAGCCTGAAACCAGAGGTAATCTGGTCTTCCCTTGTTTGCAAGGTCCTTATATGACTAGGTTTTTCTTCTACTATTGGCTCTCTGCAAAGAGTGGCTCTATCACAGAAAAACACTGTTCCTCTTTGCTTTCAGGACAGGAGTCCATTAGTGCCCCTACTCACAGATACGTCCTCATCTTCTAGCACAGATATGCTAGCTGTGCTTTGCAAGGAGAAAAGACAAACCAAGGCTGCCTAGCCGAAGACACCTCTGTGCGAGTGTAAGACTCTGCTTTCCATCTGTGGCTGTATGCAGCACAGATGTTGAACAGCTATGCCATGCCACATACATCTTACTAGCACCTCTGTGCAGGAGTGTGGGGCTTCTTGCATGGCCTGGGGTGAACACAGAGAAGATTCAGCTGCACGGCTTCACTGTGGCATCAGCATGGATGGAGTTGTATGTATTTCACCACAGGGGGGACTGCTCATGCTATTGTATTTCCTCCAATTTTGAGCAAAAGGTTATCAGAAAGAATGTTCAATTTGACTGAAGAAAACAATTAATTAATTGACTGACAAGCTCATTTTTCATTGCTGATATTGTCCTCTGCTGGATTTTCCTGACTACACTAGGTTATTCTTTCAGTGGAGGAAGAAAAACAATAAAGACAATAAACAGATTCAGGGAAGGCAGCTCTGATTTTTCAAAAGCAATACAAAACTTACTCAACTTTGAGCTCAATTTAGGGTCCCTTCCATTTGATAACGAAATACGAAGTGCTGTAAACAGCAACTCAGTGCTATTTTTCTTTTCTGTTGAGAAACAGCGCTGGTGTAGAGGCTGTGATCCTGCAGTCATCCTGCAGTCTATACATAAACAGACTCCCTGACACCAGTGTGTGTTTCCTCCGTGCAGGAAGAGCCCTATGGGGCCGGAGTTGGGACTCTATGTTTAATCTACAGAACAGCATAGTCTGAACCTAAAGGATTCTTCCCTCTTTTGCATTCAGACCTCTCTGACAGATTCTCCGGAGGAACTGACATGCACTTGATTTCTGTGCAGACGCTGAAAGCTACGATTTGGGAAAGGAGAGGAAATTCATTGCGTGACCTGCAGGTATTTGAGAGAGAAAGCTTAATCAGCTGTTTGGACTATTTTTGCCTCATCGGTACTTCAGCTCAACAGCTGAACCAAAGCCTGTACTGCAGTTCATGAAAAAGAAGGAAGGCAAGTCAATACTTGGCTATTAAAAATTTGCTGCTGGGACATGAAAGCACTGATTCTGTATACAGGTCGCTTGTCTACAGCCTCCACGGGCCTTCTTAAAAGCCAGCATGGTTCATCCTGAGTTGTCTATGCATATGTGCTGACAAGGGTGGGTGTTTGCACATCTCATTTCTGCAGAGTCCAAAGAAGTTCCTGCATGCCCAGGTAATGTCTCATCGAACGGTAAAATTACTCGGTTGTAATGACCTGAGCCGATTCAAAATGAGGAAAAGTCTCTGCATAATAAGAACCTGACTGAGCATGAAATGCACTTCACACAAGCTCTCTGATGCAATTTTATGTGAGTTGAGGTCTTTTTCTTTTCATGTTGGCATTAATATTGCAGAATAGTGCAGATCAAGCCCAAAAAATACTCCAAATTTGCAACCATGCTGCAAGTAGTAGGACAACTAAGGAGAATCAAAAATGAAATTTAGGCACTTTTGAAAATTTGGTATGTCTTATGACTAAAGAAGCTTTGGAAAGCAAATGAGGCAGAGTCTGTTTAAAACCAAAAAAGATAGGAAATAACTGGTAAGGGCCTGTATTACTTTTACTAGTCGTATAAAAATAGGCCCTGCTTGATTCTTGGCTTAACTGTGATGTGAGCAAACAACTCATAAGAGACAGCTCTTTCCTTTTAGGGTTATCGTTTAGGAAGACAAATCAGGAGGTGAGGGGAGGCAGAAGCAAAGCATGACCAAGTGACTTGCTGCAGCACATCTAGCACATCTCTCAAGTACCTACCATTCTGGTATTTTTCAGATATTATCAGCCTCAGATAAACGCGGCAAATCTCAATTAACTCTTCAAAGGGTTGCAGTGATCTGCCAGCAATAGGATCTGTGCTATATATGTGCATAGCTTATATGCATTTATACAAACATAGCTTGCCTGTTTATTTGTAACATTATTGTTTTAGTGGCAGTGCCCTAATGGAAGCTTTATTGGTACTTTCACTAATATCTCTCTTTCAAAGCAGAAAATTGTTAAGCTCTTCGAGAATTATCCTACATGCCAATTAACTCACTTTTTGAGATGAATCATTAGGTATCTAAGTGTCTCATAGTGAGCAGCAGGGAGTAACATCAACACTTCATGTATTGCTTCTAGTCGTTCATCAGGATTGGAGATTTCTGTAAAAACACCAAACAGGATTCATGTTAATAAGGCTTTCCATTTGTAAACACCAATAATTCAGGAAGCTAAGTTATTATTATGGAGTCATTTACAAGCCATTGAATGTGCTTGGAGGGATGAATATTAAACTCATAAACATGGAGCTTATCAGCAACTTCTGCATCCTCAAAAAAAAAGGCTTTCCAAAGAAATCAGCAACAAAGACCACCCAATAGTCATCTCTATGGTCTGTAGCTCTATCTAAAGCCCTGTATAGGTAGAGTATCCAAGCTTCATTAAGTGCTTCCTAATACTCTGCCTGGAACTGACTCTTTAAAATCTCACATAAGATTACTTCCATTAGCCTTCAACACCAGATGGGAGTGTGGATATATGCTTTAGAGACGGTGCTTGAATATATGTTTAGCTAGAGATTGAAATGACATGGAATTACATAAACAAAGATTTCTGAACATCTTTAAATATGTAGGTATCAGTGATCAGAGAGCATCAGTGTTCATTTGGCAATCTCTCTAAAAATCTGAGCAGGATTCACATGTATTTTACATGAAAAGTGTGGATTCCTAAACTGTGAACTGTGTCAGAGTTATATTTGCTGCAGGACTTTCCATACAAATGGCACCAGGAGCTTGAAATTTTAGATTAAGAAACTTTCTGTCCTGCTTTTAAGAGATTGGTGTATCGACGTGATAGGAACTGCTTCCTCTGGGCATGTTCTTTATACGACTAGTGACGAGCAAGAATAATTTCTCTGCCAAGGAAGAGGAGGAGAGTGCAGGAGAGAGGTATCTGGGATTTCATGGGGAGTGCGAGGTGGGGTAAGCCAGAGGGGAAGGGAAGGCAGCACTGTCACACAGACAGACCACTCTTCCTGCTGCTTATCCATATACTGGGTGCCATTTCAAAATTACTAAGAACACTTTTTACAGAAGAAAGCATGCTCCTTCTTAGACAGCTCAGGTCTTTGACATTTTTTGCTAATCTGATTTTGATGCAATCCACCTGGTGAGTTTTCATGAGTGACTATCATTACATGGAAGGCTGTGCCCCAGAGAGCAGAATTTGAGGCAAATCTCAGCTCTCTCTGCCAACGTTATGGCAATGAATGCTGCTGTCTTCCTCCGTCTCTGGTAGTGTGCACCCACGACCTGCCCACTCTGGGCAGGGGGTAACTGCATGTGCCTCCCATTCGGACACAGGTTAGATACTGTAGGACCTAATGAACAGTGGATGCACCTGAACTGTGGGGCAGGTGTGGTATGTGGCGTGCCTCATTGTTCTGATCCCTCACTGACTGAAGGAGGGGACGTGCTTGTCAGCGGTGCAGATTTGTTGCCAAAGGAGGCCACGATATAGGAGATGGGGAAAATGGTGGGGAAATGGGAAGGACCCTGAAGGCTCACACTATTTACTCATCCCTGACCCCTCACGGATCACCCCGTCTTGCATGCGTCTGCGGCCGTGACACCAGCCCCGGGATGGTGTAGCTGCATGACGTCCCATCTGCAATAACATTCAGGCAAAACTTTCACGTGAAAGAAGGATGTGGCAGAGAAGTAATGAACGAAACAATGCCCTTGCTTCCAATTTGTTGTCTGTCTTTTCTTTTTCTTTAACATGGACAGCTTTAGGGATGGGAAATGTAATTAAAGATCGGTACAAATTACTATGCAATACTTACTTGCTGCCTCTATGAACTTGGAATAGGTGTCATAGGTGATCACGGGAATCGGTAAGTCTCTGAAGTATAGCTTCAGTGCTCCGGCAATGATGTTTATGTCTGGATAAATACTGGCAGAAATATCAGCCTTTTCACCATCTAGAAGAGGAGGAAGAAATCTTTTTGTAACCAGGCTAATTTTGACTGAAGCAAGGCTAGGCTTCTAATTCAGATTTATTATGTCCAACCTGACAAGAAAAAACAACCTGAAAGCATTTGGAAGGCTTAAATGAAAACATATTGCTACTAACTTTACAGTATATGAATGAGGAATGGTAGTTTCTTTTAGTAAACAATTTATTTGCTTACATCTTTTGGAGAGGCTGGTGATTACATCAACATCATCTGCAGTATACCATCTCACACATAATGTTTTAAAGTTGGATGAAAAATCATGTTAATAATATATTTATTGAACTTGGCCCATTTATTCACTGAAAATAAGCTATTAATAACTTGTTCTGATGTTGTATTTTGTACCCGCAGATCAATGCACAGGAGTATGAACCATTCTTTTCATTTTCACTTCAGGAAACAGAGGCACAGAGAAAGAACATAAATTTCCAATGACCCTCAGGAGACCAGAAGGAAAAATCAGAGTAAACAGCCAAATCTTGTAAGTCCTGCACCAATCTATCTATACTGATTAGATAGTAAGAAAGCTGCCTTATTTTCTGGAAGTCCTCTAATGTCTTCATATTTGACTTATTTATTTATAGCAAAGATTTGAATTTAAATAGACATTTAGCTATACAATTTATTCTGGAACGTGGATTGCAATTTGTTAAATGAATATGGATACTTGTAATGGATGAACAGCTAAATAGATGAATTATGCAACTGAAATGACATACATTTTGTTTGCCACATATTGTAACACAGTTCGTCAGAACTCCATTACGGAGCACTTTTAATCATATGAGCTTAACATTTACAAGTGTTCCTGGTAAGCCCTTGGCCAATGCATGACTTGCAACAAGTGAAATTACAAGAACTAGCAGCGAGGCTGGTTCACTATTATTTTTCAAGTTCAAGTGACTGCATCTGTTCTGTACTACCGAGTACCCTCATACCCACATTTTTCTCCAGATCGAGAAATTCTGCTGTCCTCCCCTCCTGGGGCCTGTCCTTGGCGGTCTTCCAGTAGAAAGACGGGGTAGGACACTGGTCAAGCAGGGGCTGAGGCTGTCTGGATTTAACCCCCAGCTTTACCTCAGGCTTCTCTGAGATCAGTTATACCCCGTAGTCCTTATTCCCCACCTTTCAAGTGAGGATAATAGCGCTTCCCTCGCAGGAGGTGGTGAAGATTAGGTGAGTGGGGCGATGTGAGGTTATGCTTGCTTGAACAACGGAGAGGAGTTTGCTTGTATCTGCCAGGAGGTGCAAGCACAAGCTTGGGCTGTTACCACTGAGGTGCTGACATGCTTTAAACCCATCGCCTTGCTTGTCTCGCAATAACTAGTGCTTGTAGACATGCCCTGATACAGACAGATGAGTGGGTGTGCTTGATACACAGCGTCTAAGATGTTGATAAAGGCTTTCACAGCAGAGTAAAAGAGTTTATATTGATTGTAGACATTTTATACAAACTGACGGCATTAATCTTGAAGGGATACGTCCTGTCCAATGTATGCACATAATTCTCATTAAGACTAATAGCACTACATGTTCTCTTCAAGAGGAGATTATATGCTTAAGTGTTTAAAACAAGCAGCCTTTCTTGATGCAGCTGAGCAGTCTGAATACATCCATCAGCATTTAATTTAATACAGCATCAATAAGCCCTAGGAGGATGTTTATGCTGCCCCAATCTTTTGTTTAATCCACACGTTCCAGGCACGGTAGCATTAGTCTTGTAAAGCTTTGTGTGGAGAGCTCTATTTAATTGATGGACACTGAGCACTCAAAATGCTCCACTGAAAACAGATACCTCCAAGGAGCCAGCAGCTGCATCAGAACAGATATAGCAAAGCAGAAGGTTGCATCTATTATCCAGGTCACCAGTACGCTAAATGGAAGTGTTATTTATTTAGTACTTTTACAAAGCAGCCCAGCAAGCTTCCTTAAAGGGGCACTTTGGCTAGAGGTACTTCAAACTACAATTGACTTCAAGCATCTCTCTTATTAACATATTCGCTTACTGTAGGAAAATTGCATTAATTCCTAAGTCAAAGATTTTTCTCTTCACTTCAGAGACGAATGTACGTCCTTTGGAAATGCACTGAAGATTATTTTAAAGTGAGTGTAACAATACATCTGTTATAATATACCTACACATTTCTGCAGTGGGTATGTAGGGGAACGTGGATTTTTATTTTCCTTTGGTAGATTTTGGATTGTCTTTTTTTTTTTCCTTTCAGTTGAAGGCCCTTGGCAGGCTGCACTTATTTCTTACCCTCATCAAATTCCTGGATTTGTATTTTTATTTAAACACACTTAAAATTCAAAGCACTAAGAAAGAAAAGTTAATTCATTGCTGGTAAAGTCATGACATATTTCACAGAGGATCCTCTGCAGTAGCATACTGTATGAACTACATCTATTTTATATGGTATCTTCTGCATTACCACAATCATGTTTTTCACTCTTCAATACAGTAACTTTCCTCAGATTGTAATTAGTATTTTCAGTATCATTGCAGTGGCCATATGTTAATACAATCTTTTTTAAAATTTTGGATTACAAACATATAGTTTGTTTCAGCTTTACAAACCTAATCCTACCCAAACCCCGTCATTTCTCTTTCCTTGTTACTTTGGCTCTCAACATATTTTGTTGCATTATGTTGAAGTTTGAATATCTCAAGATAAAGAAAGTCTTTATTCTGTTCCTTAAAGGTTTCAGCTGACTTTGGATGCCATAGAAACATATCAATGGTTTATTAGAGAATGAAATGGAATAAGTATTACATTCTTAAAACCACAGCTATGCCCTCTGAGTAATGAATTACATTTCTACATAAGTTCCTTCTTCCTTAACGCTTTGTTTTTATTGCACAACCTTCGCCATGCTAACGTGCTGCTTTGTGGTTTTTCTTGGATTTGGCATTTGACAGGTTTTCAGCTACACTGGCAAAAGAGTGAGTATGAGTTAGGATGCCTCTAAGTACTCATGTAATATTTAACAGCATAATATTTTTAGCAAGTGTATTGTACCAGCCAGTCATACAAACAAGTGGGGGGACAGAATGCACTGGTGACAATGGCAGCTCTGTGGATAAAGCGCACAATGAGGGTTTTCTGGATGCCACAACGCTACAGCTCAACAACGCTGACAGAGATCAACTGTCATTCTACAGCACCAACATTCACCAGATTAAATAAATCCACATTATTCCCCTCCTTCTCATTACAAAAATCACTAAAATGGAACATTGTCAGTGCCTCAGAGAGCTTAACACTAATTTACAGTAAGGGTATTTACAGTGCTTTGGCTTTGGAAGGGAATCTTAGTTTAAGTCAGATGAGGACCAACATCTCCCTGTTTTAAAAACAAATTTCACAGCTTCATTGGGCCCAAAAAATATTATGTGGGATGCCATTCTCTTCCCGAGATGTTAACTTTGAAACCTGCCTTTGCTTTTCTGTTCTTGCTATAATTCTTTGGAAGAAACAAGTGAGTGTCCCTTAGGCAAAGCAGAATTAGTCAGAGGGAAGGCTGGCTTCTCTTCATTGTGCCCCTTCAGCTGCACATAAAATCAGCAGGAGAGGTACCCTACGGCCGAGTCAGCCCCTGCACCTCGTCCCTGGATCATACTGTCTTCTGGCTGCTGTGGCTTGACAAAGAGCTTGGGAAACCAGAAAGCTTGCTGGTATTATTTGAAGGATGCGTCCTGCGCATTCAATGGGAGGACTCCTTGCTTGTTTATTTTCAAACCCATTTATTAAAAGCTGTATTTCCAGAGATGCAAAAGCATACTGGCATTCTAGCCAGGTGCCTGGGGACTGACTCGGAAATGATGGGCAGAGAGGGACCTCTGTAATGCCAGAGTGCAGTGCTCTGCTACTGCAGGCACCATGCCGTATAACCTTTCTCGTAAACCCCTCAACTTCCATTTTAAAACTAGTTAAGGTTTTTATCCCTGCTTTTATTAGAAGGTTGTTTCAGAGCCTTGCTTTCAGGTGGTTAAAAATGGTCTTTAAATTGTCAAACTAAATTTATTCCTGGCCAGTGTATATCCTCTAGTATTGTGCCAGGACTATCCATTAGATTAAACAGTTCTCTTCTCTGGTTCATATGCTTGCTCTCACCTTCTTCTTTGACAGCTAACTATCCCAAGCTCTTTTAAAACACATTTACCTTCTGCTATGCAGTGTGTTCCAGAGATGTCTGAGATAGTGACGTGGCCACAGATATGGCTGCTTCTGCTGCAACACCTATCTATGAACCAGAACTGATCAGGAATTTTCCATTTTATATTTCAGACACAAATTTTCCTATTTTTTTTTTACAAATTTTTTTTTATTGCAAAAAATATGTTAATTTCCTGTCGTGAATGTGGAAACAACAGTTCTATAAAACTCCCACAAACTTCACTTTCTGGGCAGAAAATGAAATTTGAACAAAAACCTTCCAGGCATTGCTGGAGGTGAGCCCTGCCACCTGGCTGTCAGCTCCCCTCTCTCCCAGGTCTGTCACCTGGGACAGAGATCTGGGATATCCCACATCCTTGGGATAGTACACTCCCTGCTGCTCTGGCTTCTAGGGCTAAGGAGGGGTAACTGGGCAGCAGAAAAGCCATGTTCCTACCTGTGGGGCTGCGATGCAGAAGATAGGGTGGGGTCCCTGTCTCTATAAACTTGGATCTGACAGGGAAGCAAGCCCTGAGCTGTCAGGTTGGAAGCGTCTTGCCAGTTCAACCTTCTGCCAGCTGACAACCACCTTCTAGCTGCGCAGCCCACAAGTCAGAACAAAAAATCTATTTTGGTTTTCTTTAAATCCCTTCCTGCAGAAAAACCCGAACTCCTGCTTTTCCATCTCAGTTCAGGGAGAAAATATGTCCAAAACTGTAAAGTGAAGTTCTCAGCTTCTGGTCTCAGCAATACTCTAGTCATGCAGTTCTCATAACAAGGTTTTGTTCACTGTCCCACTGCTTTTAGCATTATTCATGGCAACACTCTCCTTTCTTATCCCTTTTCCCTCATGAGATATTGTTAAAAGTAGAGGAAGACATAGCTTTTTATCAATTCATGCCCAATCGTTTTCCCCACAGCCTGTGTATACAAACTCGGTTCTTGCTTTCTCCGCTTCCATGTTTATCCATGCTTTTTTTCCTTTGGAAATCCGATACTGCTAGTGATCTTACTCTTCTTGTTTCTAGGTGCTGCCTTCTTTGCCAGTAAATCACACTTTCTTCCTCGCTGTGGGTCTAATTCAAGTGTGTATTGCCACGATATTATGCCGTTATTATAGGCAATAATAAAAGACACGCTGTCTGTAAAACTTAACTGGCTCCAATGGTTTGAAGCATTTGCAAAGGAACTACAGCTGCAGCAGTATTCAAGTCACGCTCAGACATAAATTTCCATCTGCTTTCTTCAAACTCTTCCCTCTTCAGCCTGTGCTTCTCCTGGGTTTCATTCAGGTTGGTACACTTAGAGGAGAATTAACACACAGAACAAAAGGGTTTGCCAGGCCAGATCTACCTGCAGGGTGCAGAGTGGGACCTATGCGGACTGTGACCCTCTCAGTAGCACTGCTGCATGTGGCACACCTGCAACATGTATCTTCCTATCATAGCAGTCATATCACCGTGCACCTCTTTCACCCAAATCATGGCTGACCTATGTGTCTATATGCGTATGTTCACAACTGCAGCATCCAACACATTTTAAAAGATGTATTATTTTTAAAAGGATATTTCACTATAGCAAGAAAACAGTCACTTCGGAAATTCCTAGTTGGACTTTCTGAGCCAGTGACATCTGCGTGACAAACTGTCTCCAAACAAAAAAGTATTCAGGCACAGTAAGTGTAAGACATGCCACCCATAGACCTTCCTGGGCCTGCCCAGCCTCCCCTGGAGCCCACGGGCCCCCATGCCTGCGCCTGGCCATGCACCCTTCTGGTTGGCACCCTGACCCACAAGCTGACTTTCTGGCTTGACCTGGCCCTGCCTCATCCCCATGGGCTTGCAATCACTGGGCTGTGTCTGACCCTATTCCCTAATACGGCAGAGGTAACACCTGAAAAAATCAAGTAGGAAGAAAAACACTATTTATGGGAAAGGAGAAGAATATTTATGTAACTTCTAAAATGTACTTGAAAATGTGTTTTCTGTTGATGAAGGCCCTACTCTGCACCCACTAACATATATACTTAAAATTAGTCCTGTGTGCAAAGACTGTGTCCACAACCAGAACCAAGGTAAGCAGCTAAATCAATTCAGAAGGGCTACTAGGATGGTAATCATGATTAACAGGCAGTGATTTAATTATTAGTTTTTCAATATGCTGTACAACCAATCTCCCCAATGCTCCTCTCATCTGTTGTGCAGACGCAATCACGTGCACGGTGGTGCGGTGCTTTCTACAAGGCTACATGGAGAATGACTTCCCAGTTGGAGTTCCTGGTTCTTAAACTCATAAATAGATTATCGTATTGTAAAGCACTGAGCCTACTAAAGATAGGACTAAGAGCTTTCCCCTGGTACTGTCTAAGCTTGTACTTGAACTAGGAGCCTAGGCTGTGCTGCTTAGCTGAGCAATCAGCCAGTCCCGCGAGCACTTAGCCTTCTGCCTGCCATTACTTACTGTTTAACTATTCCTTCCAACTACGAAATATGATTTCTTCTTATGAAAAGCACTACAGAGTAATTTAAGAACTCAAAAAAGGGAGGTTGCTTTCTGTAATTCTGCTTATATGCCAGTTTCATTACCACAGTACCTATATAAACACAAGAAGAACTGAAAAGTCCTAGAACTGAAACCTTAGATTAAAAATGTACAAGATTAAAAAATGGTATACCTCGATCAAAGGCCATTTTCACATCTTCAATGTGCTCAGTGAAGCCTGAGACTCTATAGAGGCCCTCGGACTTTAAACCTGAAACAAAAAGTTCTTGGTTAACTTTGCTTCAGTAACCAACAAATATTCCGGCTTAAAAACAATAAAGCAAGAACAACACATCCAGTAAGTGTAGCACAATATTAATTGTAATATGAAACTCCGGAGCATTTAAGGAAGGATCAAGGTAATTTTAAGTTGTTTTTTAAAGGATTAAAGAATTTTAGAATTTATACTTTCTGGTTTTGTTCGGTACATGGTTGATTATGTTAGAGGCAAATATTGCAATTTGCTAATGGTGGGGCATGTGATGTTATCATGATTTATTCATTTTATGTGGGAGATTTTCCTGGATTTGGCTATAATTAATAAAGCTTTAGAGGTCTCCTTTCCTTTTACCAGTTGCTGAACGATAAATAGCAATGCAAGTAAGAGACTGCCTTTCCCTACGAGCACATTTGTTCCCGGTTTTGCTCTCAGCTTTTACTTATACACAGCCGATAGATGTGATCGATACTGTTCTTCTCCACATCAGTACAACCCTTCTACAATTCTTTCACCACAAGAGACCTGCTCACTTGCACAACTCTCCCCCCATTGCCCCACATCAACATGAAATGCAGGGCAGCCCAGCAGAGCAGGCAGAACTAGCCAAGCAGAGCTACACACACGTTATTTATTTTCATCCCTGAGCTCCTTATTGTGACTATGCACAGTGCTAACCTACTTATAAGATCCAATACAATTTGTTTTCTTAAGAATGAAATCAGTATCTTACACAGTTCTACAGCAATTAAAGAAAGAAATTTAAAGATGTTGAAAAAGCAGCGGGCAGCAGATTTTATCTTAATCAATAAATGTACAAGTAAGTGATTAGATCTCAAATGCAACATAGCTTCCTGCTATATCATTGCAGTAAAGCTCTTCTGTCTTAGTCCAAACTATTCTTTCTATTTGTCCGTGCAATGATGATATAATCCTGGTAGAGCTTTACGGAGCAGTGCAGGGGATTTACTTGTAAATCTTTGATTCATTTCAGTAGATGATGCGTGGCTTTGAAATCCCTATGGCCAGTATCAGTGTGTTGCCATGCAGATTACTGTGACGCCATGAATTCAACATTATGAGATTCCTGTGCTGAAGCTATGACTAACAGGGAAATTTGGCTTATTAGGCAGCACAACATACATATTTGCTATCCAAAGCAAAAATACGTGATCATTACTGTGTTGTATTGGAGGGGATATGCCATTTCTTCAGTCTGGCATGCTTCTGCGTAGCAAAAACCTGTCACAAGCTGGTGTTTTGGCTGTGACATGCCACCTGAGCCACGGCATCCATCAGTCAGTAGTTGAGCATCATGCAAAACCCTGCGCAGTTTGTGACATACCACAAAACACCACAGCCTGTGACCTCACTTGTCTGAGTCACTTCCAGTCACTTGAGTTCTCTTGACCATAGTGTCTGGAAAGGTTATTAATAATGGGTTTGATTTAAACTGATTACTCTGAAATTGGAAGTGTCCCTAGGTATGTTAAAAGAAAATAATGAAAAAAGACACATAAACATGAACTTAAAGTTCACTTTAAAGTTCACCCCTTTCAGAAGTGTAACATAATACATATTTTGACATGTTTTCAGAAAGCATTTCAGGAAATTTCATTATGAAATGTCATGATTTAATTTTCCTAGCTAATGCAAAGCAATGTATCACCTACACTAAAAAAACCCTTCTCTCATCCTGTCTTCAGTGTGCATGAGCATACTACCCTGTCCTAGCTTAGCATGTAATTCAAGTCATCTTCATTTAATTGTGTCTGCTGCTTTCCGAAGCATACAAACCCCTTGCTTCGATCTCTCGAATGCATGAATCCACAACCATCGGCCTCTGGGTATTGTGGGCTTTCACTAGCGTGGTGAGATCGCAGCAGTAGACTCGCTTTATCCTCTTGAGGTCCGGTTGGCAGTCATTGGGCACGTATTTGGAGCACTGCTTATGTACGTTCAACCCACAGTCTGTAAACAAAGTTAGCCAGGTTAATTAATTAATGCTAATGCTGATAGGTCTTGTCTAACAATTTATTTCCTTGGGCCACATCAAGCAAGGGGTATAACTTCCCCATCAGTCAGCTAAGCTAGAATAAATAAGATGGAGATGAGAAAGATGAGTGTGGAAATCTCCTGTAAAAAACTTATGGTGGGCAAAGTGAACTCCAGCATAGTTGTTAAAAAAGCTATATAAGCTCTGAATGTCCTTCACACACTTCTGAGCTGGAGGTGACCACTGCTGCGGTCTGGGTCAGTTCACTGCCGGACGTGTAGCTCTAGGTGTTGCGTTTGAAAGGATGTGGGACTTAACTTCTGAGTACTTTAGTTTAGCCTTTTGTAAAATTAGCACAGTAATGACTGTCTTCTGCTGGCCAGCTTGTGGCTTAGTGCTGCTAAAGGGCAAAGGACCTAAGATTCACCTGAGCGCTCAAATTGGTACAGTGCTTTGAGCTAGCGTGCCTCCCTGCCCCTTCCACATTCCTGTAGCATCGCATTTTGGCTCGCTCTGCCACATCAGCAGCCTCCCCATCCCTGTCTCATCACTTCACTGGTGACAAAAGTGTCCCCTGTGTTTCGTCTGTAGGTCAGTTTAGGCACATAAAATGCTGTGAAAGGCATGATGTAAAAAACTGATTCATTTCACAAACGGTTCTTGGTGTCTTACTCCAGAGTCAAATCCTACTCTTGGTTGCACAGGTGGGTTTCTATTAACTTAAACATCACTGCTTGACCTCCACGAATTGAATTTTTCTAATAGATTCAGATATTCAGCCAAATGAATTTATAAGCCTCAGTAGAGCAACCACCACCATTTGTGAGTTACATTATCTCACATAGCTCTGATCCCTGTTTTAATGCCTTCCCAGTCATGCCCATCACTGACAGTACCTTTTGGGCTAACTTAACATGTCTAGTATCATCGCTAATAAGTTACTTACTGTTTTTTCATGTTGATTTACTGTCCAAGCTATTCAAAATGTAAACATGTCTCTATTACTTGCAGCACATTTCCGTATTATTCTCTAGAAAATATTAATCAAGCAAAATCATATCATCACTACAAACACACCTACACATTTAATGGAATTGGTGTTTTTTGTGTGTTTCTCCATACAGTTATTACTGCATAATACATTATTGTTCTGTGAAATCTAAACAAATGTGAGCAGCTGCAGTTAGGATCCTCCCTGTATTGTTTTCAGTGCTGTTCTCCAAGCACGTGAAGTTAAATTCAAATGCATCTCTCTACTTAGAGTTAAATGTTGGTAATTTAATAAGGGAGAGTAGTATTGTTTCATACTAAATAAATAAGCCTTTTCATAAGTTTAGTATTGTATGTATGTGAAAAAATACAGCTCTATGCATTAGTGAGGTCAGTTTTTTCACACTTGCGTTTAAGATCAAATAGCTTGAAGAGCAAACTACTACTAATTTTCCTCTTTGGTAATGTCCTTCTCATATTCTTTGTGTTACCATTATCCATCTACAGGCAGCCGAGATGTAGCAGTAACCGAGACTGCACTTATTAAAACTTTGCATTTGTGAAAGGTATTTTGAGCCTTCAAACTGCTGTCTAAATTTTAGGTAACAACCACCTCCTCTACCCATGCAAGGCAGGTGTCAGGGGCAGATGTGTTCGGTGCCAGTCTGAGACCAGGAACGCCTGGAGGTCAGGGCAGGGAGAGGTAAGACAGGAGCATATTCAGTTGAGACATGGAAGGGACTGAAGGTCTGTAGAAAGAAGTTATGAAACCCCATTTGCAATGCACCAAATACCATTTCACTTGCTGAATCCAAAAGCTCATGAGGTGATGATTATTGCATTTTTGCAGGATGGATTATTTTTCACAAAAGAACAAACAAATTAAAGTAATTAAAATGCTATTAAAATGCTGATACTATTATGGAAACTAATCCTTCTGGGAAAATGAAGGTTGTATTTTTTGCTCTCCCTCGAGGTGGGCTACTTAAGGCTTCCAGCAACGCATGGTATTTTTATAGGAAACAGGTGACAGTCTTTTTGCAGACAAGGGCACTTCTCAGCCGTCGGTGGCAAAAAGGTGAGTTATGAAGCCTAGTTGCTGGCTGGCTCTGCCATTTCCAAAGCTTGTTTCTTAAGATGTAAAAACATTCAGGGATAACTTAATGACGCCATAAAGAAGAATTCTTAATATATACACTTAGGCACATGCATGACCAAGGTACTACTGAAAGGGTGTCACCAAAGTGATCAAGGGCTGGTGGCTTCATTTCTAAACCAGCTAATGGGGAAAATGACAGCACTCTAACTTGTGCGGGAGGATTTCTTGCCTTGTTCTGTAAAGTAATCCACCCCCCCCTCCCCCCCCCAGCAGGGAGGTGGGAGGGACGCCTGAGCATTTCAAGAGAAAGACAGAAAATGTTGAAGGGCTACCTGAACACCTCACTCCCTGAGCGATGAGACCCCACATGAAGTTGGCGCAGTATTCACACCAGTGCGGACCTCGAAACGTATGGACCTGTAGTATAAACGGGGGGGGGAAAAAAAGGGGTCATTGGGAGGCAGATGGTCTGACAGATGGAACAACTGAAATGGATAAACAACAGAAGACTCAGTAGGAGTAAATCTTTATCACACAGTGCCCACATCTTTCCAAAGTCTAGATGAAATAAACCATAGGAACAGAAATTTGCTTTGATCTTGAAGTTTATCTTTCAATAGGCTTAACATGACAGAGAACCGGGCTTTATACGGCACTGAAAACAAATCGGTTTTGCTAGCTGTCATTTTAGCTATAGCAGAGGGGAGGAAACCAGGTTCACTAGTCAAAGGAGAAAAAAGAAAACTAATAATCCAAGGAACTGTAGTCAGTGCTTTTATTTGACTAGTTCAAACAAAACAGGAATGATTCAAATGCTCTTCAACAGATCACTTGAAAGTAGGGGAAATGCAGTGTCAGTACCTTCGAATGCACCGTGTTTGGGTTCCCCATAAACCCGTGTGACCACAGATCTGGTGCAAGACCCATGTTATAAGAGCACCAGGCACGTTTGAGCATGCTACGACTACGGTGTTACATGTGTATTTATATGCCCTTCAACACTGAACATAACCCAAGGCAATTGCAGTAAATTTGTATCAGGGATGGTAACGAATGCTTTGTGCAGCCACTCCAGGCAGCGGTTGGGTAATGATCTGATTTTGCGTACTAGAATCCATTAGTGATAAAAGCAAACAACACCCTTCCCCACTGTAGTAAGTAAACTGAACTCACATAGGGAAAAGATGTCAGTAGGCTCTTTTTCAGTAGAGCAAACTTCATTTTGGTACAGTCCACACATGAGTAAATAAGGAGGAGTAAAATGACCTGTGCACTGACAGAGCCCACGGCTCCCCAGCCAGGTTTTGCACAGCACTGCTGCTTCCTCCACCGCTTTTCCAAAGGCTATGCTGGAAGACCTTTTTATTTAAGATATATGTTCTGGTAAAGTAAGCATTTCATTTTCATTGAAAAGAAGAGTAATTAGTGAGGTCTACGCCCGTGTGAATGGACATGGTATGAGCTAGTTCTGGCCAGAGACTTAATTGAGCTTAACCAAACATAAATCATGCACAGTCTGGCTGCTAATGCTTCCTTTTCCTTCTCTCTGCTCTTGTTTACCCATCGGGTGGATGGCTGAAAGGCCACTTCCACCCCCTGGGATGGGGAAGGCTGCTCTTCGCTTTTCATAAAGTAAAAAAATGGTCATTGCCCTTTTCAAATAAACTTGGTAAGTTTTAAACCAAGCATTTGGCTTGCTAAGGTTTTCGTCCCATTTGTCTGCAGGATCACACCTAAACAAGCCTGTACTCCTGAGTCCATTCCTCAAGACGATGAAGTATTGTGATTTTAATACAGAACTTTCTTTCTGATTTAGTGATAAAAATGTGAGCCCGACCACAAATGACTCCTGACCAACTACTCACAGTCAATAATTGTGTGAATAAGCTTAAAGCAATAGTAATTCTTCCTCCCTTTTGATAGTAAAAGGTCAAAACTGGAATGTCTGACTGGTCATATTTATTTTTTGAAATGGTGTTTTACCTCTCAGAAAAATGTGTATCTCTGGGAAACAACACTTTGCAATAAAGTTTGAGATAGATAGATTGATAGATATAAACACATACTTCTTTCTCATTTCATCTTACTTTATTTTGCAGGATGGGTAGCATGATTTTCAGACATGGCTTTTAGTGGTGGTAAATGGCCGTACCTAGCATCGGCTGGTGACCTGAGTTTCAGGCATATGCTCTATGTGACCTTCAGTGGATACAAAACTACAGATGCAACTAATTATGCCTCCATCCTTACCATTTTTAGACTGATAACCACATAATTAGTAGGTCTGCACCTGCATTTAATTGTGGGTGAAAATCATCTGCTGTGGGAAGATAGCTAACTATGTCTTCTGCTTTGCAGCCGTTCACAAAAGCTAACCTCGTGGGAAGTGGCTGTAAAAGCTCATTCAGGATTTTTAAAACCGCACCATTTCGCATTTAAAGTCCATCACAGTTGCTAGGATATTTGGGGCCTACTTGCTCACTTTACATAAAGCTTATTTCAGCTGGTCTTGCTGTGGCATATTTAGAAAATGGTAGCTGATTATTCCTTGATCTCTCCTGTCACTAATGGGAAACAGTCATCAACGCTGACTGAGGGCTCCATCTGAGACGTGCTGACTGCGTACCCTTCCCTTGTTCCCTTGGTGGCCCTCAAAGGTTTAGCTCTCTTTATTCATTCACTTCAATTTTTCACGGATCTGCATTTTAGCTCAAATGGCAAGTTCCCAGCTGAAATGCCCTGTGAAAAGCTAGTCTTAGTGGCTTCTGGTCAAGTTGAAACAGGGAAATATTCGCTATCTCTAACTGAAAAAGGGAGATCTTCAAAAGTTTCTAGAAGAAGGTGCAAAAAATCTCTTAAGATGCAGTTTTGAACTAAGTCTCTTATGGCTTGCCGTTAATTTTAAAGAAATAATGAAGGAAGTCTGTTCTTATGAACACAACACTTGAATGCAGCCCGAAGCTTGCACGTAACACTTTTGAATGGTAAATGGGAATTTTGCCTGCAAGATTGGCCTCATCTCTATTTTAAACAAGGAGAGGTAACAGCAGGTCTTAGGTTTTCGAGATGGGTTTTCAGGTTTTGCCCCATCCTTTGTAACTGCATCATTACAAATGGACTGGGCTTAGATTTTCTGGAAACATGATCAAGATCTATTTATTACGGGTCCCTACCCCATCCTGCAGTCTCAGGAGACCTCTCTGTGTACATACAGCATAGGCTCGGGCCGCTTGGGTTACAGTTGACACACAATTCCAACTTTTAAGAAGAATTTACAGGGAAGTATTTCTTCATATAAGCCAAACCCATGACATTTCAGACTGCACTGTACTTTTCTTGTTCAGTCTTCCATCTTCTTTCCACAATGTCCAACTCCTAACTTCTTCACTCTGTTTCCTTTCCAGCTCTTTCAATGAAAAGTTGTTTCTTACATTCATCCTCTCTTCTCTGCTGGCCAATCTCACCCAATACTACACTGCGTGTCTCTTCTTATTGCCGTCCTGTGCTCTCACCTTCGCCCTTCGGCCCTCTGGTGCCCTTGCTTCCAAACGGCAGAATTCCCCCTGTGGGTGCTATCTCATTCAGTTTTAGTCTGTTTCTGAGCCGTCTTCACAGAGGGAGAAACTGAGACCAAAGTTAAGGAGCGCCAATACAGTGGCAAAACAAAATAACACCTTACACAATACTGCAGAAACAAACTAAAAAATTGCCTTGAATTGAAAAGCATGTTTTTTATTGGCATTGTATAGTGCTGTTTCTGAGACAATTTTGTTGCTTATGTGACTGGGTTTGAAGACTTTTCTATTTGCCTCCAAAGAAAATAAGTTTTTTCAGACTTTCGCCTGAATACATGCACATTTGTACTCTCCTGTGGACCCCTGCTGTACCTAAGCCATTTGCAGGGAAGAAAAGCTGACTCTGCTGTTATTTTTGTTCAAACACATACACATAATCTTCATGATGTCTGTAAAAAGTGCTTCCCCCAAACCCTTTGTCTCCCAGAAGCCATGTTTATCTGCAGTGATTAATACAAGGGGAAATTTTTCCTTTCTCCCAGCAGATCTTCTGACTTGTCCATAATCAGCTGCCTTTACTCCACTAGCCCACCTGGAAACGGGATTTGCCCATGCTATAGTGGCAAACAGGCACAATATTGTGGTAAATGCACATTATTCAGCTGTATTCACTCACTTAGAGCAGTGCAGGGGCCCTCTCATTAATTCCCAGCCTAGAACAAAATGTGTGGAGCATCCCCAAACTCGACGCTGCTGCCCTTGGGCATGAGGTTGATCTCACCACCAGCTGGGACCCCACTGAACTTGGCAGGTAAAGCACAGCCCAAAGAACCTGCTGAATCCTAACTGTAACGAGATGCAAGAGGACTTTGTGATCCAGTTAGGCTGACGCCCACATAGTTACAGAAATACCTCTGTGTTTTTCTAAACAGGGCTTCAGAGATTTATTCTTTTTCCTGAATTACGGTATGTCTACACCGGCGTATGCAAAGTTGTCCCGCCAGACAGATGCCAGCTCCAAACCTAAATCCATGTGACTGTGTTGTATGCTCAGGATGAACCCAGCTTAACAAATCAGTCTGGATACTAAATCTTTTTTTGTTCATTTGCCTTGAGTACGTTGAAATTTGGAAGAGAGGCTGAATGAGAAAGCATGGGTGCTCAGAAGGGCATAACCTGGTGCCCTCATGCTCCAAACTCCAACGCTCCTTTTTAATTTTTGTGTTAGCTTGGAAAAGATGAAGGGACAGCCATCCTTGCTCTGAATTTGTGCCTTAAGTCTATGTCTTCCTTTTGTTCCTTCTCTCTTCCAGTAGGTAAGATCTTTGGTGTAAGATCTCCAAAAATCTCATCAGCTTCGCTAAAAATGTGCCCTTCATTTTTAAGATTCTTCATGGCTCAAGGATAAGAGCTAAATGACAAGATTATGAGAGACACTGTGACACGTAACCTTTGTCCCTATGAACCGAGATGAATGATACAATACACGTCAGTATTCACCTAAAAATGGGGAAGACAACTCTTTGAATGTCTGCAAAATAGCGTTCTCCTTCAGATAAATCCCATATCATCATAGCCCGAGTGCTGTCAAAAGCCAGTAAGAGTTTTGCCCCAAGACCCATAAAGCCATTCTTTCTCTTTTAAATAACTTCTTAACCCTTTTATGTAATGAATATGGAATATATTAAAGATATTAGACTTGAATTTAGCTGTCTTTTATATCTAAATATTCTACTCTAAGCATTCTATCCGTATTTTTTGTTCAACAACTAGACACGTTCTAATATATTCCTTTGGAAAACTAACTGTATTTGCATAGTGAACCTATTTGTTCATTAAGTAAATGTAACACTTTTGACTGGCCTTTCTGGACAATTTTTTAAAAAATGTTTCTTCCCTAATTTTATTATTGCCTTTACTAGGATAAAACAATAATTTTCTGCTGTCAAGCCTTTGAATATATTTTAATCATGTGATTTTCCAGTTAAACTATGACTCTTTTGAAACAGAAAGGAACAGAGACTGTACAACAGCTAGATTGTGCAAACGCAAAGTTAACTGGGCACATGTCCAATTATAAATCAAAGCCAAAACAAGGGGAATTTTGAAGAGGAAAGAATGCATGGGTCAAAGTGGAAAAAAGTCTCAGTCATGAGAAAATATTTTCTAGTTAAACTAAAATAGTTTTGATATTAAAATGATAATGAGGGCAAAACCCAGAAAGAATGAAAGCTGGTTTAATCAAGCAAGAAAACATAGAGTATTTCCCCTATTTCCTTCAGTGCTGATCAGTGAGATAAATATTGACTTTTCTGTAGACTGGGTCAAGGAGGGGGAATGAGAAAAGGGATGCTATTATTTGCTTTGCTCACTAATATTAAATTATTGATTTATCAAGTACAGCAGAAGCACTGCAGAGGAGAGCAATGTCTGCACGGCAGAATACGTAGAAAAATAAGAAGTGAAGCTTTTTTGCTAAACCAGGAAATCAGTGAAATCATTTTAATCGGTGCTTCTCCTTTTTTGACAGGCCCGAGATGAATATCAGAAAATTCTCTTTCTGCTGATGAGTTCAACTATTCTGACAGTGACCCAGATCAGCATCCTCAAGGCGCATTAAGTAAACTGAGGTTTCAAAGCTGAGATGCATTCCTTTCTTGTCTTGTTACTGCCTTTTACTCTCTCTGTATCCATCCTGATAAGCATCAAACCGCAATTTGACAGCATTAGATATGGTAACTGGCTGGCATACTCTGAAACCAGCACAGTCCTTTTGGCAAAACATTTTAGTACAAGCTGCCTGGAAGGTCCGTTTCCAAAGCTGAGTCACTTCCCTACTGCAGCAAGCCAGACACAGCACTCAGGGAGAAAAACCCTAAGAATCTGTTTTTGTATGTATAAGACGGCAAAAAGATGATCCATTTAAACGTCCCTGTGTTTGTCCAGCTATTTGGTTTAGTTTGACAAGCAAACACACGCTCAGATCCTATAGCTCAGTGGGACTCTGAGAGCATTTCCTTAGCATATGCTGGTGGAACAAAAGCTAGGAGACAATACCACTGCTGTGCTCTGCTGTATTGTTAGGGAGCACCCCAGCTCCCTCAACTTCTTCTGAAAATGGAAACGGTCCAAAATGTTTGCTGGTAAAATGCTACTGGCTTCTGATAATAGCTGGATTCTGAAAAGGGGCCTTTTTCTCGTTCAAAAATGGATACATTTTAAGATAAAGACAATCAATATGAAGTACTTTGTTTCTGAACAAGAAAGAAAACTGAATCTAGGCAAAAAGAGCTAAAATGCCAGTCAAATCATGTAGTGAGTAGCAAAACCGTTATTTGGATTAAGTGCCTATGTAAAAGCATATTAAGAATGCAGTCAGGGGAACTTAAAGTAGAAAGAAAAATGCTGTTTTCAACACTTTGCTCAGAGCTAGCATCGGTAGGTCCGTGAAAACCCCATCACAGCAAAAAATAAAATGTGAGGCATCTAAACAGAACTTTTTAGCTGAAAATAATAGGAAGCTGTGCTTACCTTAAAATTGTGTGCTTTTTCATAGTTGAAGTGGTTGTCGTTTTGAGTTAAGGCTGCTCTTCTGACCAAGGAGGTGATCTGTGAATAGGCAAAGAGTTTCAGAGGTTGCCACAAAAGTGCCCCCTTGACTCCCACCTTCACCCCCAGGGCCACGGCCAGAAGCTCTTGGCGCTTTCTTCCTCGCTTCGACTTGTGAACAACGGCACAGTTTTTCTCATTTTCCAGCCACAGATCCTCCGAGAACATAGTGCTGGGATCCCAAATCTTTTCCCTGTCTTCCTTGGCGCCCGGGAGCCTGACTGTAGTCAGTACGGTACAGTTTGTCCAACTGCTTCTGATGTTAGACAGCAGATTTGAAGCAGCTGCAGCCCATTCTGCTGAGACCTCTGGCATGTGACTTGAATGGGCCGTCTTGTGGGACGGAAGGAGCTTCTGCATCTGAATAAGTAACGGCCTGTGCCGTGCGATTTCTTAAGGCAGATGTGTGCCTCGAACAATAGCCCGAATTCATGCACTGAGCAACCTTCCCCCCCACCGCCCTGAGCCTTGGTCTCCAGCTAGGTGCTGCCGAAATACCAGCCGGGGAGGGAGGGACGGCGTTACAGCTTCACGCCCAAATACATTTCCAGGGACAGATCACTTCAACTCCGCAGCATGTTAAAAATGAACAAACAAACAAAAAGCCCCGGGAAAGCCCACACAACTGAATCTGATGCTGCATCCAATTACACTTAAACTCAGAGACTTACCAGCCAGCAGTCTGCATGCCAGCAGATTAAGCCCTTAAAACCATGATGATTNCCCCCCCCCGCCATATCCTGTACAATGGGAAAAACCCAGCAGCACTCCAAGCATTAATAGCGCTTTTATGCCATGTTTTAAACCAGAGCATTTTGTCAGCATGCACTTGGTAGCACAGAGCTAGCTCACTGTCAGGGAAAGTTGAAAGCCCAGCTGGGAGGATGCAGGTAGGAAGCCCCCGAGCCCTGTGCAGTGCTCGAGTGAAGGCAGGGGAGGTTCACGCGGGTGTAGGAAGCCCATGTGCACAGCTCTGTTTGCAGAATAGGGTCTGCAAGGCAGCAAGAGCAGTCGTCCTTCACTCTGGTTACACACATCTATAGATTTGGGGGAGGGAAGTGATTTCCAGTTAAAGCCCAGGGACAGGAGGGATCTGGACCCTGACTAGTCTGTCCTACAGCCTGCAGTGTCACTTTGGGCACCTGATTCACTTCTTTATGGGCAGGTATCCCCTATCCCAGGACACAGAAGATGTGTGACACTGAGCATCCCCTGGAAGCAGGTTCAGTGCTCCCTCCCCACCAGCTTCCCTCCCTCCAGCGCTCGTCTCCTACTCCCTTAGTGAGTATGCCCATTTTCCACCCATAACAGGAGGATAGGAGTTACCTGCTCGGCAGAGCGCTGTGAGATTTAATTCTCTAAGGTGTGTCTAACACTCGAGATGCTGCGACAGAACAAACTGGGGGGTAACCAGCGCTACTGGGAAAACTGCCTCTTTGAACTAGAGACACTAGAGACCACATCAGCCTTTTGCAGTCTCCCCACTTCAACTTACCCAGAAAATACATGAAATTAAAATATTTAATTCACTTATGTTAACTTGTGAAGTTGAACTTGCCTCTATTTTTTTAGTCTGCTTTTACCTCAGGCTGAAAAATCAGAAGGTTCATCTAATTCACTTACTAAAACCTCCACCGTATAGACTGCCTGCTCTTAGTAAAAGCAATGCTCTCCTGTTTTGAAAGCCTGTGGGGACAGATGGTCGGCTGTCAGTAACATCAGGCTGTGCAATTTCAGATAGTGCCTTACTTAGGGTTTTCAAGAAGTTGTGCAACCTGCAAAATCAGCTTCTCAGTTATAAAACAATGCACTTTTACTTCTATGTATAGCATACTTAATTCCTTTCTTTTCCAGGTAACTGGAAACCTCTTTTTATGTGCTCCCATACTCCAAAGCTTCTGCTCTCCAGCAGGGAGGACTTCCACACAACCCCATTGCTCCCCGAGCAGTTGCTCCCTGCCCAGCCTTTCCCCAGGGCTCGGTACTGTTATCTGACCACCGGTGACAACTGGCTGTGGTGTATGTATGAACGTTGCTCTGCCTGGAGGAAATCCCTGCTGCTCTTCCATATGTCCTCCCGCTAGTGAGTCCTGATTTCTGCTAGCTCAGGACATGTATCTGCTTTCCAGCAGATAAAGACAGACTATAGCTCCCCAGCTCTCTCTCAATGTATTGCAAGAGACGAGGAGCACTGGTTTTAGGGACATCTCTGACCCCATCAGCAGCAATGGCTTCATTTTGGGCCATCACGAAGGAAACTTTGGAGCAGCTTCAAGTTCTTATCACACTCCAGTTTCTTTCCTCAGTACCATTTTAAATGTATTTACATTTATCTGGAACAAAACACCCAAACTAGCTCTGAGTTGTTAGAAACCTCTGAAGCTGCAGCATCTAAATCCCCATATATACATAAGCTACTTTCTCTCTGACTTCCAGAATAACAGATCCAAAGTCAGAGAGGTCGCTTTCCTAATAATGCTCTAATATTTGTATTTATGTCACTAGACTGATAAAAATCCCATTATATAACCAATATTTTTTACATAACATGGCAGATTTGATACTCAAGCTACAGGCTTATGATGATACATCTTGGAATTTCTATTTATTAAACTATTTTTGGAATATCAGAGTGTCATTCTGGGATCAGACATATAGTACTATATTTAATGGAAACTCTGAGTGTTCGCACAGAAGCATTAAGCTTAATAGACGTGGAGGAGGACAACTCAGCCAAACCAGTTCATATGACTAAGGCAGATCAGTATTTACTGTTTATCATATGTGAAATTTTATTTATCCCCTAGGTTGCTTCTTCTGCCTTGCTTGGGCCCTGTTTAGACAGTTGTTTAATGGGATTCCTTGCAAACACAGGCTGTGTACAGAAGGTCAACAGTGAGCGTGTCTCTTAAGAAGCTTGATCATACAAAGGCCTACCAGGTTTGGTGTCTGAAAAGGTGCCGTAAAACTGAGATGTGCTGGACCACATATATAACCCCTTCCCTCTCTAAATATAATGCAAACAGCAGCAACGACAAATGCTCAGCAGCAACCAGTTCCAACGTACGGATACCATAGGCCAACCCCAGTGCTCTCTTTTACCCATTTGTTTTTTCTTAATACAAAATTTACTGCACGTGGTGCCAACTCATTTAAAGAGCATCTCTTGATCAAGTTAGCAAGTTAGCCTGCAGCTAAGGAGGAGAACGCCAGCGGCTAAAAATATTATTGCTGGTTGTCACTGAATGTCTAACCTAGTGAAGGCTGGAAGGCAAATACAGGTTGTCTGCATTTTCAGACCAAAGGATTTCTGCATAACCTATGATTTTAGTTTACTAGTCTCTCTGTAAAACACATGTACTATATAGCAAATTGGGCATTTACAGCAAAATAAATGTCACTGAACCAGAATAACAAAATTAAAAAGGGGGGGGGGGGGGGGGGGGGGGNGGCACAGAGGCAGGCGAGGGGGGGCGGGGGGGGGGGGGGGGGGGAGGAGAGGGCGGACTCAGCTGTTGCGCCATTTCCAGCACGCCTTCGCAGAGCGAGCTGTACTACACCATTGTTTCTCCCCTCAAACACTGGCGTCTTGTTTGCTAACAAAGGCCTCGGGGGTAGGAAAGAACAAACTGTAGCATGAAAAGCTTTCGGTTTTGTACATGTGGTATGATTTCTGTTGTAGTCATGTGGGCAACGCTGAGGACTCACTGGAAGCAAGTGGCGGGGGAACTTCGCATGCCACCCGGCTCCTCCGTGCCAGCTCTAGTGTGGCGGGAAGAGATGCTGCGGGAACGATGGCTCCTCTCCCCCCGCCGCTGCCGTGCCTGCGCAGGCTGGCAGGGATGGGGTATTGAGCGGCAGGTCCTTGGCTCACCACTCGTACCTGCCAAAGGGCACAACTATGGCGGGCAGAAGAGTGGCACGGGCATGTCTCCTTGGACGACACCACAAGTGAAAGGGAGATTGCTCCATGATGAGGAATTGTGACAAATCCATGACTGATGTCTAACTAAAACCACTTAACACCACACACAGATACAGTCATAGGTCAAAGAGAGGCCTGTTCCCTCGCAGGCACGGCATACTCGGTAATCTGCCAGACAGATTATGTTTGCTCAGTTGCAAACACGCCATGGAGATGACACACAGTGCAGGAATCTCGCAGCTATCCGTTTTTTCTCCCACGGAGCCCTTTCCATGATGCGCTCAGGAGACAACACCAAAGAAACTGTCTCTTAGCAAAACACAGGGCATGGGGGGGAAATGGTGGCGGAGGCCAGTCAGCCAAAGGCCTTCGCCATACCACAATGCCGCCAGCCTGTGCCATGGCACCGGGAGCTGCCATTAAAAGGCTTCTGTGCTGCTGAAACAGTGGAAAGAAAGAAGCTCCAAGCAGAAAACGTACTGAACACGAAGCAGAGCACAATGCATGCAGAGCGGCGCTTGCCAACCCAATCTTGCAAAACCCACTTTCCTAAGAAGCCCTCCCTCTGGCAGGAAGGCTCTCGACGTCAATTAGGTGAACAGAGACTGCAGAGGTGAGCAGGGCCAGCATGCTCCGCAACACAAACCTCGGGGTTAAGAAAGGAGTCAGACTGCACAGAAACTGGGCTGCTGCTGTTCTCTGGTTTATTTTTGAGGGGAACACAATCTACTTGCTCCCAGGGAATCAAAATCACACAAAAATAATCAGCAGTAATTGGCTGCCACCCTCCTCTGTTCAACAGAGCTCCAACTGCAATCACTGAGAGCTTCCCCCGAACACAGGTCCGTCTGGACTCCTCAAGGGTGCTGCCTTGCCCACTGAAAACCCAACAGTCTCTTGCTTCCAGCACAAAACTTCCTTTCAGGTGAGCTGGAGCTCAGTAAACTGAACACTATCATTAAAAAAAAGCACTGCAGGGTTTTTTTAAAGGATTAAGTTATATCTATAATTTTCCTTTTTACTCCTCAGAGTTTCAGCTTTCTTTTTTTTTAATAACAACCAGTCCCTCTGCACATCATGAGTCTCAGGAGCTGTCAATATGCAGGAAGTGTTTATGGCAGCAGATTATCTACGCTGGGCTCCTATTCTGGAGAGCCTCGGCGCACTTCCATCACCACTAATCCCACCTGTCTTTTGAGGATAACACACTTCAGAGCAAAAGGAACCGCTCATTTAGGAGGACTCCTGCAGTAAATGGTCTGAACTTAAAATTATTAAAATTTTCATCTTTACACTTCTCCTAAACTAATACGATTGATTGTTTATCAGCATCGCAGTGACCGGTTGTCATTTATATGCACTTCTTTCCAACAGGGTATTCGATCCCCTCCCCCGCAGATAAAAGATGTAATTTACCTATGGCAAATGGAAATACAATCTCCCTTAAACTTCAGATCCCCTTTCTAAATCCTTCTCAAACAGATTTTTCTGTACACATCATGATTATTTTTCTCAAAACAATGTAGTGAACCGAACAATACAACAGCCAAAGGTGAAATGCTGTAGAATCAGGAAGGCACTAGCGAGACTATTATTAAAAATAATAGTTGCTGTAAGCCTCTTGTAGAGGCTATTGTCTATTTTGGAACAACAACTGGAGGTTACATCAAGTGGTATGCAATTACATAGTCATCTCCAATTAAAAAAATAATGGGCGGACTAAAACCTTTTATGTTGTCAGGCAATTGTATCACTTAATGTGTTAAGCCGTGTATTTCACGTCTGCCGTTGTATTTAATATGTCTGAAATAGTATTTTGACTTCTCATTTTTGCAAACTGTAGTAAATATGCATTGTATTACAAATACATTGTTGGTATCAAGGAAGAAATAGTCCAGAAATAAAGAAAGGATCTAGGTATAGGATGAACTAATTCAGCAATTCCCCCGAATAACCCTGTAGAGATTAACATGGTAACAGCAGGTCTAGCCTATTTATTGCCTTGACTTCCTTTCCTCCCACTCGCTCCTTTATCCTTCCCAATCTATCTCCATACTTGTCAAGGTTATTAATGACGTTTTCCTGGCCAAGTTCATAAGCCTCTCCTCTGTGCTTAATATTCATGACCCAAACAGTAGCAGAGGGCTGGAAGAGCGGGGGCGTGAGGGCTAAGCAGGGCAGATGAGAGCAGAACCGGACACTGCTGGCATTGCTGCAGCCACGGAGGAAGAGGAGCACCAGGTCCTCCACAGTGGGGCTGGCAGGAGGAGCCACTTCATCTGCAAATAGGGCTTCCTCAGGGAAACTGCACTGAATTTGTTTCTGAATTACTTCCTGTTCTCCGTGTGGCTACAACACATGTGATTGACTGAATTTGACTGACTGCAATGTACGTGAATGAGTATTGTAATCACATCTATAAATTAAAGCGTATCTATGATAACATCTGGTCTGTAGTCCAACCAAAATTCAAACATAATATTTATCCCAATATTTGTAAGAAATCTGCAGTGATCCTGTTATTCTGACAATTATCTTGGTTTTGTTGACAACAAAACTAACAGAGTATTTTTCTAACAAATTGACATTTAAGGATAGGATGGATGGATGGATGGATGGATGGATGGATGGATGGATGGATGGATAGCAGGTGTCTAATCTAAAACAGTAATCTGGTCTCTCTTTATAACCAAAGGAGGAAAACAGGATCCTCCAGACAGTGATTCATCCTCTTCTATGACAGACCAAGTTTAAAATGGGTCTTTGCAGATCATTTATGGATCATATAAGGACATTAGATGACTCGGGTAGAAACAGATAGCTTACTTTGAGATATTCAAAATTAGGTAAGATTAATCTCTCTCTGAACTCTTTTCTATTTCTATTTTCCTATTATCTATTCAATTTTAGAATAAATTAAATAAGGAACCATGTATTTTATCAGCCTCAACTATATGTGTAAGTAACTATAGAATAATAACTGTACTTTGTTTTGGTTATCAATACTTCCCATACTTTAGTCCTGGCTAAGACTCATGCTCTGGAAACATGGAATACCCAGTTTACTATCTCATTTGTTACACAGCTGCATGTACCTTTATAGGTTTATCTGGGCTCACTGGATGAACTTTTTCAAGAACTATAGAGGAATCAGTCCGTAATTAATAAAAATTTCTGATGCTGATTATATAGGTAGCCAGTATTTTGACATTTCACCCATGGAGGAAATAGCCTAGCAACATAATGAACTTAATATGATATACAATGGCCTCTCTGAATTAAGAGGGAAGTGACTCATGCTCTCTGCAAGATATGGAACTATTAGTCAAGAGACAGAGATTTAAAAAAATATCCTGAACATTACAGTTTTTATCCAGACCCCCAGTGGATGCTGGCTCGGCACCACGTAAGCTCTACATGTATATGACCCGTTCATCTTTTTACATTTTCGCTATGAAGATCTTGCTTTCTGAAGAAACAGCACTTTGTTTAGGAAAGCCAGCTTGCCATTGATTAAAACTGTCATTGCTCTGCAAGGAGACTGCAGAGCTTGAACTAGAGCCAAACCTGCTGAGCTACCACAATGAAGTGGAGAAGTTAACGTGCTTACTTCCCGGTCTGGGGAGAGAGAGAGGAAGGCAAGAACGTTCCCGCTGAGAAAGGTGATGCCTGTGAGCACGGCATAGTGTCCTTGAAGGGATGGGAAAGGGGCTAGAGGCACCATAAGCACAGCAGTCCTGCCCTCGGGGCCCTTTCCGCTTGCTCATGTGGGGTTGTCATTAACGATAACTGCTTGTGCGTTGAAGGACCTCATTGGGTGCCATGCTCAATCACAGGGTTACATTGAGGACCATGTTTTGTGAGACTGCATTAAATCTGTTTAATGTCAGGAGATCAAATGAATGAGCTTGACAATAAATCCCAGTGCTATACAGCTACTGTGTTGTATAGCTGGTGAGCATAAGGCCTGAATGTTTGACCGTGTGCCTCACCACACCCCCAAACACATACATAGGACAGTACACAAACACCTACCTCCACACTTTTGGGATAATTCTCATTTCTGTGTCTCAAACCCTACTACACCCTACAGGCACGTGTTATCTCAAAGCAATACAGTAACTGGCTATATCCGCTCCGTACACAGTGAAATTAACACAACAAAACTAAATACAATAAACCAAACAGAGAAAGTTCTGTTTCTCACTTTGAGTTCTGATACTATATGCTGGTGGGCGTAAACTTCTCTCGGAGTGAGACCAACTCAGCCCTGCAGCATACGCTCTAGGCTGAATCTTATGGACCACGGTCTGAGCTTCTGTTCATACAGAGAAGCAAAAACCTCCTGGGATTATGACAAAACGTGGAGAAAAACAGGCTTCAGCACAGTTTCCCAGAAACCACAGAGTCAGACAGCAATGGCATTTATGTTCGGAGCCGCTAACCGCTCGGCAGAGCCAGCTGATCTCTGGAGAGGCTGTAAAGTGATGCCGAGAGCTGCCAGAATGTAAAGTATGCTGTGGCAGTCTCAGGAAGCAACAGCAGCACCGTAAGTTTTGCCCGAGCTCAAGATAGCTTAAAACAAGAGACTTTAATGTGGACTAAAAAGATTTATGTAAGTGAAAGAGAACAAATAATTTGTGAACCAGTGATTCATGAAACGGTGATCATCTTGTCTAAAAAACTGGCAATCTATAAAATTGTTGCTGGACAGTAACAGTTCAGGAGTGGATTCTCAATGGTGCAATGCTCTGTTCGTTTAGCGCTCGCAGGGAGATGGGGATGATAAGTAATTTGCAGGGAGGACAGTGCCAATATCAGCATCAAGCAGCAAACAGGATTCTTCTCTAGTTTTGGCAGTTTCTGAGTAGTGTGAAGGAACTCTAAAGGTTCAGTCTCAGACTTACAAACAGCATGACCGAGTTACGCTGCTGCTCAGCAATCACGACACCTTCAGGTGAACTACACAGTGCAAGGACCTAGAAATGTAGTCATGTGTTTTCCATCATTAGTAATATTTCTGTCCCCTTTTACTGCAGCATCTTGTGACTTCTTCCTGTAAAAATGCATAAACTAGGTAGACAATCTAAAGTGAAACGAATTATTCATGCCATTTAGGACACAAAGTAGGCAATTAGCAAATAAGAACACAACACGTTTTCAGGTTGAAAGAATACTTTTTCACAAGCCTGAGCCATCGCACTTTACCAAAAAAAGGAGAAATGCTAGTTTTATAAAAATGCTGTGCTTTATGACTGTGAACTGCTATTTCAGTATCCTTTATGAATCGCATGGGAAAAAAAAAAAAAAAGAGGGCAATAGGGAACCATTTTCCATGTGCAGAAGTGGAACTGTGGCATGGAGGGGATCACTGGTTTTGGTGCTGGGCCAGCCATGGCTGTCTTACGGCTTGTCTGAGCTCAGCTGTGTATCCATGAATACGTCCGTGTCCCAGGACATGTTCCCCTGAGGTGGGAACATACAGTGTTTACAGCTTACCCGTTTGTGAAATATGTGCTTCTGTCCCATCAAGCTTCAAGGAATGTCACCCTGTTCATGAGAGACAGGGTCAAATCCTGGACTGTCCTCCCAAAAGAAGTGGTAAGGCTGGATGACCCCTAGTGTATCTCTGAGTAATGGCTCCAAAATGTGTGTTTGCTTAGAAACATAGCAGGAATCCATGCGGACAAAAATGATATGGGTTAAAGAAAAGATAGGAGGCTGTGCACTCAGCTGTGATCACTTATTTATTTTATCATATGCATGAACTTTACCCCATATATTACGTTCCCCCTTGGTATATCATAAAGGTTCCTATAGCTTAAACCTCTATCAGCTTCTGTTCCCCTTATGGACACAGCACAGAAAGAGAATAGTTGGGATAGGACTAGCACCACTTGTTGAAAAGTAGAAAGCTGCCTGAAGGAATGGACAATTTCACCCTGTAGAGTATGTACCTTCCTCGAGCTCCTTCCAGCTCACCCTGCAGAAAAAGCAGCTCAATGCATAAACAACTTCTGCATGCAGTTCTGAGCAGCACTCTGCCCTTGCTCAGCTTCCCTTTTCCCACAAAGAAGCAAGGGAAATACTGTGTGCTGCAGACGGCACATGAAAAGTGTGGTTCACTGCGCTTTTATAAGGGCAGGTTATAGGATACACAAACCACTTGAGATCACACACTTTGAACTCGTATAAAGTACCAGAATGTATCCAAGTTGTTTTATTTTCCTTTCAAAAGAATTGTTTTGTGTCATGTTTGCTTGGTGCACTGCTTGAAGCTGGTTTTGTTACTCCTTTGCTCTGTGGGTAAGTAGCGGTGCGGCTCCCCTTGAAAACACATATGCATTCCCATGGCCATTAGAGAAAAACTCAGACAAAGACTGACCCCACTTCTCTGCTAGTGAATGAACACATAAAGGCCATACAATCCTAGTTTTATTTTTCCGTACAGCGTGGCATCAGGTGTCATTTGACCCTGATATCCTTATAACTCCCTGCGACCTGCAGCCTGCTGCCCTCTGGTATGAAGCAGTGGCTTTTGTTCCTGATGGCACACCATGCACAGCTGCTTCCGCCATTGTTTGGAAGGGGACAGATGGCTGCACTCAGCACAAAAAAAGCAGTTAAAAAAGAACTGGGGGAATGACATCACTACCCAGCCTGGGATTTAATTCACAGGACCCATGGGGCTACCACCAGCATGAACTCAAACTGCAGTTGACTTGCCCACGGAAAGGAAAAAGTTTGTATTTTGCAGAACGAAAGATGTTTCTCTTAAAATATGTAGTTCATCACTCTAATATTTATATTCTTTTACAACTGTTTAGCTAATCTGTATAGATAGCATCCTATCATAATCAGCACTTTTAAAGTACTCAGAAAGCAAGACTGATACCCTACCTCTATCCATGCCCATAGTTCAACTGCAGTATAACTTGGTTTACAGCTTATTTATTTTGGTTTGCTTGTGATGAGGCTTTCATAAGAAATGGTTGGGGAAACACAAAACAGAATAAATGAGTTTCACCATTAGGACCAATCCTGCTAAGATATTTTGTAGGTAAAGGATTTCATCTGTATCTCATAGTCCCACTTAAGTCAATGGAACTAAATAGCACAAAACTTTAGTTCTGGAAGTAGTTAGCTTTGTAGCCACTTTTCTGCCTTGAATTCAGCTCCAGATCTATGAAATTGTGCTGAATTCTCCCCTTTCTGATCACTGGACACCAAAGGATGGCAGCCATTGCGGTACTCCAGGATGAACTCTCTGGGAAACTATGAATACCTTCAATGGACTGTCTATACAGTGGTCTTGTCCAGCTAAAGTATTCTCTGCAGCTTACGTAGCTAGTATTTATCTGAATTTACATATTATCTTAAGTACATTACCTGATTACTGTTTGGGACAGGGGAATTTGGCCTCTGTATATGTGTGGTACTTGATGCCATCATGTTTTTCTGCAGAGCAGAGATTTTTACTTTGTGACAGACGACATTCCTAGCAAAACCGTACAAAAATAATGAAATGAAAGTTCTGAAATGGAAATACTAGTGAGATCTTTCCAAACATGTTAAGCTCCATGAAAAAGGTTAGCAGTCTACATAAGGTGTCGTACACATAGTAAGCCTCATGGATATATATTATGTCATCAGCAATCAGAGCAGGATTTCTGAATTCTGCTCGTTGTAACACTGTTGACCACACAGACTAGGCTAAAATAATTGCTTTCTGTGCCTCCGTTTTTCCAGCTGTAAAAGTGACATAATATGAGCCTGCCTATGATCCTGCGGCTTCTGTAAGATGTAATTCATACTCATGAGCCTCTGTTAGGGTGTACGGGGAATAGCATAACAGAAGTACAGTTATATAAGGAATACTAATCGTTTGGTAAAATTTGTAAAATTCAGCAAACACTTTTGAAAAAAATAAAACTCAAACAGGCACATGCTGATGTTCATTTTGATTCACTGTGTTTAGTGGATTGTTACATTCAAGTGACATTACTGCTTTTAGTAATGTCTCATTGAAGACACTCGTTAATGTGGCCATGTAGCTACTACCACCCTCTTTATGTTACTACACATTGCTAAAAGGACCAGAAATTATTTTTCTAAACTGTTTTATTTTACCCTTCCTGTTAAACAACTGACAGGCACTAGATGTGCAGGAATGCCGCCATGTGAAGACGAAACCATTCCACAAGGAACAAAAAGCTCCTTCAAGGTGGGTTTTTTTCCCTTAAAGGAAAAAAAGGAAGGTATTGAGCATCTCCTGTCTCCTCAGAGACAACTGGGAGTACAACACAGGGGCGTTACCATGATCAAGAAAGTCTCCCGCATCTTCTGTCACTGAAGCAATTTCTTCTTTCCTTGAGTGACTGGGAACAGCAGAGACGTGCTCCTTCATGCAGCCCAAGCTGGGGCTGGGACCCATCACCCAACAGTGCCCCACCGCAGCTCCTGCCCAACCCCAGAACCTGAACCAGGCTCAGACCTGAGGATGGTTTTCCTCCTAAATGCAGATCAGCGTCCGTGGGAGATGTCGCTGTCTATTTATGGTTTTGCCTGAAGAACCAAGCTGAGCCTTTTTCTTCCTGCATCTAACCACACAGAGTAAGGTCCAATTATCCCCTCAGGCACAGCTGTACAAACCAGCTCTATCTGGGATACTTCTGGAGCAAACCCATGGATTTGCACAGCTGCAGCCAGCAGATAGGAGCACAGAAAACCGTGACGCTGATGAGACAAGAGACGTAACAGCTCTCATCAAACGTGCTCTGAGTTTTACTGTCTCAGCAATGCTGATGGCAGCACCAGCATATACTGGAAGGGCTCAAACCGACAATGTGCTGCACATCTTCCGCTGCCACTAATTCAGACCTGAAGGCATTCAGCACACCACAGAGTTAGACCAGAGGTTATGATAAAAAAGAGGGAGGACTCATTTGCTTCATAAAGTACTATCATTTTTTACTTTGCTAATCTGAAGAGTAGAACATCATATCAGTCAGCATGTTTGAACTTGTGGAGGGGGATTTTTCAGGGAAACATTTTTTGTTGCAGAATATGTAACTCATCAGATCGGGAACTTTGCACAGGGAAGTTCTGACCAAGACCCAAATTCAATTTTTTTTAAGCTGTGGAAACATTTAAGTTTGAAATATTTAAAAAAGCCATTTTCTGCTTCCAGTTTGAAACACATTGTTAAAAACAGTTAAGAAAACATTAAAAATAGTTGGAACAGTTTCAGTCAATCTAACTCAAATCTTTTTCTGCCTTTTATCCTGCTTCCTCAGTGCTCGGTCATGAAAAGTTGACTGTTTTACTTTTATCACAATTCAGAACAAAGTAAAAACAAAAGTGCAGAAATTGCCCATTACTACTATAACCCTCCACTACAGTGCTTTGAGAAAATGTTGGTTTCAAAGGTGATCCTCTATCGACGACTGCTGAGCAAAATTGTATTCCCCTGTACGAGCTCAATACAGGGACACAGGGGCTTTGCATTTGTTTTCTTTCTGTTAATCAGTTGTTCCCCAGGGCTCTTTTAATCTGCAGTGACAGCCTCAGTCCTGCCAAGAATGCCTTTTCTGCTACTAAAACAAAAGACACATCTCTAAATACTTTATAATTTCAAGCAGAAAATTATTCTCCTGGTTGAAGAAAGCAATAACAAAAGACTCATGCCTTAGCAGGCTGATGTGAATCACAGCCATCTTCTGCTTTCATTTTTGCTCTCTCAGGACTTCAACTGAAAGACAGACTTAATCTAGCCAGCATGGGAGGAAGGAGCCACGCCACAGCCGTGCCCTTGCAAAGGCCGATCGATGAGGAGCGCCCCTGAAGGAATGCCTTAGAAAGACTCTCAGCTGTTTGTAAAGTATCGCACTTCAGCCCTGGTGGAGGGGACAGACATACTTAATATAGAAGGCATTAATGAAGGATTTACTCAGCCAGGAGCAGGCAATGCAGGATTTTAAACCTTATGTTTACACAAACTAGTCAAAGACTTGCCAGAGCACAACAACTAAAATCAGACTTGACTGCATTGAAAGAAAACCATACCTCCACGAATGTCTTTTTGGGTGGTAAGTTTTCACACCGCACTAATTGTCTCCATTTATATTAATTTCCAAATTAGACAAAACTTTTTTTTTTTCTTTGCAACATTAAGAATAACAGCTCTTTGGGTCTACATTTTGAAAAACAGGCTGAGCGCTGTATTGCCCATTCAGAGTTAATTTATCACTTAAATGCATTTTCACTTCATTCTAAAACCATCTAATTTGCTTTAAGAAGTTTAACAAGTTTGTTTCCTATTGCTGTAATACAGGGAGATTTCATTAAACGAACTGCCATCTTCTATCAGTATCATCATGATTACATCGTGCCCGTGTTTTATTTTAATTTACAGCAATGTTTTGCAACTTGCCAGCACGGGTTCTTAGTAATTTAACAGAAGTACAAGACTGGCATGGAAAGTAAGCCAGTCGCTTCTATTTCCCCTGTGCTCCACACTTCATTTGTACCCCAGTTTCACAGCCTTCAGTGCTGCATGGTACTTGCAGGGCACCAGACCTGGAGACTTTCCTGATATGGAGGATGAGGTCTTCCCAACTGGGGGCTTTTTGCTTTCTTACTAATCTTCTTCATTAACATAAGCAGTGGCAAAATGTTGCGAAGAGAATGGTTATCTCCACAGGCAACAGTTCACAAATCGCCTCAAGCTCTATAGGTCAAACCTCAAGATCCTAAATTTGTTTGCAAACTAACAGGTAAAATGTGCTTTTACAACATATCTACCACTTGTTCCACAACGCACGAGCCACTGAAGAGGTTGTTGCTCTAACACTGGTTTCTAGCTTGGTTTTTAGGAACAAGCAGCCAGTAGCAGCAATGGGACAGATTGTGGTGGCAACGAATGTGTCTAAAGGAAACCACCGCAATCACCAGGTAGATGCAGGTTGAAAAAAAAGTGCCCTTACTAGATACTACTGCCTGTACATGCCAAAGAACTGCTGCAGGCTCTAGTAACACATGCCAGGCAAACACTCACACTTGAAGGAGCAGCTGTAATCCCCAATAGACTTCCAGGTTGCTTCATCACATCACCCAGATTCAGCTTCAAGTTACCCAGAGCTTGACTGTGCCGCTGACTTCCACCTTGCTGCCTCTATCCACGCGAAGCAAATCAACTGGCTGTTGGCGAGACAAAGCCCTACACCTCTGTAGGGCCGCAGCTGCATGGACTCTGCAAGGCAGAGGCAAGGGGGAACATCTGTCCCAGGGAGTCCCTGGGACAAAGAACCAACACCTGGAAATGAACAAGTGGTGGCTCTCAGCTAACAACAAAGCCACTAAAAAGCAATTACAGCTGTTCTCCCAGATGTTTACACTGATACACTCTGATCAATGATGATCTCAGCACTGTGAAAAACATACATGTTTTCTGACAAGGGGAAGAGTTAGGAACCACACAGGTATCAGCTCTCTATACCCAGCCGGTAAGGGCCAGGTACCAGGTTTTGGCACATTGTGTGCAAAGGAAAGGGACAGGGGGAAGGCATCACCTCTTAAAAACTGTATCAGCTGCTTAGCACCAAATGAGATCAGAAGGGCCTTGCAGATCAGTCAGGGATAAGGAGATTAGCTCCTTGGTTTCACACAGACCAATGCCATGGGAAGTTTATGGAAGCTACAGGTGAAAAAGAATGGTGGAAACTGTGGCAGATTTTTCCCTATCAGAAAAACATCAGCTGGGCAATCAGAAAGCCTCCTGAGCAGCCAGAGCAATGTGCCTAAAGCACTCCTCCTCCAAAAGTAGAACGTCAAAGACAATTTACAACTGCGTTACTTTTATTCCTTATTTTTGAATGATAAAAAAATTCCACTCGAAAGGAAGAAGAATTCAGTGAATCTTCAGCCGAGACTCTTCCATAGTTCGGCACCAGCTCTAAGCAGGGACCTCTGCCATCTCATAACCACAGACTTTTACCCTGTATATTTTTCACCTTCTGCTTCTTGCCCTTGTGTAATTGCCTGTCTCACGTTGGAAGTGGGCCATCCATCCTAGTGAACACATTTGGGCCACTATTTTCAAGGCAGTTTTATGTACACTATCCATACTATCAATATTCCCGTCATTTCCTGCTCATATTCAGCTGAGATGACTCTGGTCCCATAACCGCATGAAGCATCAAATGAGAAAAATACTTGCTGAGCTAATTCTGTTGGTAAAGTTTCATTTTTATTCTCTAAGATGTCTGGAATTACTAATACACATTAACTCATTGCCTAGAGAAATTTTTTTTTTTTTTTTTTAGAAAAAATTAAATGTCCTCTGTGATTAACTATATGGTAATTCATGTAGTGAATCGAATGATCAGACACTCTAGATTTACAGAAGTACTTTGCTGTATGCTTTAGCAATTCTGCAGTTTACAGTGATTTATATTTGCAGAAGCCCTTTAGGATTCAAGGGCTTTTTAAATGGCAGGGTCACAGAGTAAGAAGAATTTTCCTTTGTTTGGTAAATCTGTACAGTCTCACTATTTATTGTTAACAGGAAATGTCATCATATTTATCATCAGTAAATCTTCTAAAGTCTGCAAAGTATCAACTAGCTGCACGGCTAATTTATAAAACTCATTACTATTTTAAATTGTTACTGTGTGCTAAACAACCCATAATGGAGAGCATTGACTCTGACACCTAATTTCCCTGTCATACTTGGGTGCAACTCAAATTGACCGAACAGACTCTTTATTTTTCAGTAGTGTTTATTATTTGCATTGCAATAGTGCACAGGAGCTTGAGCCTTTGACCAGGTCAAGCCAACAGCGATGCTGTACAAACACAGAGTAAGAGACCATTCCCTGCCCTGAAGAGCTTACAGTCTAGAAAGCTGCCCCACCTTCATAACAAGGACTTTTTTTTTGCACAAGAAAAAAAATACGAAATGGAACATAACCACAACAGACAAAGACATTAGTTTTTAAGCTTGTGAAGAATAATTTGTAAATATTGGAGCAAGTACCCAACAGTAGATTACCAGAGTTTTTTAAAAGTGCGCTATATATAATACCACAGGCAGTAAAGCTCCTGTCTCTCCTTTGGTTAAGTGCTGAATCAGTGATTAACACGCAAATGAAGAGGAGGAGGTAAGTAGAAGCCCCCTTCCAATTCACAGGTTTTTCTCCTTGCTGTCCCTGTTTTGCCCAGAATAACCAGATCCCTTATTTCTTCAGAGAAGAAATCGGCACAAGTTCAAGAGAGAAATGTGTACAACAACAGCCAGACAATTTATTCAACATTTATAAAAATCTAGAGCTCTCCTTGAATATTATCATGGAATGTAGATTATTTTACAACCCGATACTCCATTGTGTAATTCCTAACAAATTCCAATCTGCCTGAGAACCAACCCTTGCTATTGCAGAAGTCTGCAGTCCACAATGTATACACAACTAAAATATTGTTAGAACATCTACTGAAAAATTACAAGTATTCTAGTTCAAAATGAGCCTCTCTTAGACTTTCCATTAAAATACATCTTTAAAATAACTTCCTAGGTTTATAAATAGACTGCAAACTAAAACATTTAGGAGCCAAGAAATACCAAAGTTAAGAACTATCTGAAGAATTCCAGCACTGCCCTTCTAGGCACAACACAAATCTACCCACTTACAGACAACATATTTTGTCTAATTTTGCATGTATATATATACACACACACACACACACATATATATATGTATTTATTCATAGAGTCTGTCATTCCATGGACATAATAGGAAAGAGGCAAACATTAAGATAAAGGTGTTGTGGATTAACATGATGATTTATCAAAGAATGTGAGTGGACTAGACTTGGCTGAAAAGCAAGGGGTTTGTTCTGTGTAAAATTTCTTGTCTTTTTTCCAAAATTTTAAACCCTGGGGGAAATGGTGGGCATTTGGGGAAAAGAGTTTTCTGGCAAAAATGACACTGTTTCGGGTCTACTGTGTCTGGGGAAGATCTGCCAACCAGACAGGGGACTGTGTTTCGGGTTCTCGGCTTAATGGCAGACTGCCTAAGGCTCGGGAATCATTAACTTCCAACATAATTAGCCGATCTATCAGGCAGATTACACCAAGGCTGAGGACACCCAAAGAAATCCAAGCAAGTGCTGAGGTGTGAGTGCTGAGGAGGGAGGTGTGATGTGTGAATACATATGGTCACTTGGACTCAATAAAATATTTTTTTCTTTTTAAAGAAACATTTCAGGCTCAAACGTACATTTTCTGAAAAATAAAAAAAGAAAAAATCTAGGTGTTGCTGGAAAACTTCCAAATATCTCTAACTTGGACTCCTGCCGAAGGAGATAGACTGTGCTTACTGGAAGAACCAGGACTAATTTAATGAGCAGTGGGTCTACTTTTTCAGCAATGAAGATAAAAATAAATATTGAGCAGCTGCCTACTTTGCTATGCAGCAGCCACAGGCTTTAATCCATTTGATAGACCATAAATCTGCATGGAAACCAAAGAACAGGGGGGAGTATTTCATATTCATGAATCTATTATACTCACGCAATATAACATTACACTATTTGTCTGTAGTACATCTGCATATGTATCTTTTGATATGCTATGCACTTACTATAGTTATGTATATAATATGCATATCAATATAGAAGCATCTCTGTATCTAAATCTAATTAGTTGGCCACATTTGAAAAATATATTACAGGCAAAAGAAAGAGTCGGCACGTCAAGTGGAGCCATGCGCAGCAAACACCACCCTCACGTACCCAAGGTCTGCCTCTAAACCAGACATAATTGTGCTAAATTGTGTACAGGTAAAATATAACTATGAGGATGCTTCATCAGAAATATGCAAATATTGAGACTTTTGGAATCACAATTTTGGATATACAGTCCCACATGACTGCATTTTGTAGTAGTGGATATATAGGGGAAAAGTACAGCAGTTAGAAAGATTGAACACATTTTTTCATATGGATCTAAGTTCATAGCCAAATTATTCTAAGCAAAAAGTGCCACCTGTCCTTCTTCCTGCATGCCTTTCAAATGTTATTGTTGAAAAAAAGATTGTGCTAGGAAGTATACTATTAAAATAGCTTTCTATCTCGAGCAGCTGTCAGCGAGTGTGTTCGGTAAATAAGAACCTGAGCTGTCTACCGAAGGAAGTTAAATCACCTTTCCCTAAAATGATACCAGCAATTAGCAGAATTTATTAGAGCTAGCATCCCTTCTCGGCCATCAGGGAAGAGTAGTGCCTTACATCATTTAAAGTGCCAACAAGGATGTGAATTTTTTTCTCTCATGTAGACTTTGCAAGAGACTTCCTTGCTTTACCACCTTCAGGGTGAAGGTACTTCCACGCCATTTGTTTACGATCAAACCTGGCGCACCCACCAGAGGCTCTGCACGACACAGGCTGCAGCCGCCAGCCTCCTTGGTGGGGACGGGATGCTCAGAGCACCCAGCATCTGTGCTGAGCTCCCTGCGATTCCCTTTTCCCCAGTGGTTCTCCATCAGCACTGGGAACTTTGCTTCTCCCATTTCCTTCTACAATACAAATTTGGCAGGCTACAAAAACATCTACTTGGCCGAGTTTCTGAGATGGCCAGATTTTGGAGGGTGAACTAGAAGAAAAAGAACCAGGTAAGACTGATCTGTGAACCTCTTCTTTTTGGTTTTCTTATTTTCTTAAAATATCATTCCAGCTGCAGGTCGTGCTTAGATGCTGCTGTGGATCACCTACCACGTTTCTAGTTTTTGTAAAACAAGAGCTGTCACAGCCAGGCATGCAAGATAAATCGTTACAAGTAATAGATAAATAAGTACAGCCCAGAGAGATTCATTTTACGCCACTTCAGGCAAACCCCTATTGATTGCAAGTTTCTAGGAAAAGTAACTCGCTTCCTTATTTGTCTGTAAAGTGCCTAGTTGACATCGGTGCTTTTGTAGAAAATAGATATTAATAAGAGGAGAAAATATTAATAGTAATCCTCAGGATATCTGTGAGATGAGCAGATACTTGCTTCTGGGTGACGGAAAGCAAGTGACAACTGAGGGAGTGAGCGTGGTCTAGGGAGAAAGCCTCCAACGCATTTTCTGAAAAAGCTGTCTGATTCATTTTCCTTTATATTACAATACTGCGACTAAAATAATTTGCTTATAGCAACCACAAAGCTGGCAGACTGCTACCTTAGCCTTAGTGGTAAGAAATGCTCTATTCAGCCACATTACGCTCTTAAAAAAAAATCAAACATTCCCTGTGTCATTTGTTTTATTTGTTTCTTCCCATGACTTTACGAAACAAACCGGTGGCTATTTTTCTGTCACACTGACTTGCACTCAGCGAACAGCTGATTTCTCACTGTCATGCATGTAAATCTTTGAAGTGCAAAGAAAAGAAGAACGTCCCTATTTACTTCTAAAGTGAAATCCCAGCATCCAGCAGAATTTTAAAACCGATTTTTCTAGGGCAATACTTCTTTCATCCTCCCAACACTAAATATTAAAGAAGAGAGATCTGTCTTAATTCAAGCTGAGCTCTGACCCTTGAAGTCTTATGATGCTGACTGTGTTTACATGAGCGCAGACTATTTTTCTCCAAGCCAGTTCACATCATGCACATTCCTCTCAAACCCTCTTCTCAATCCTGAATGTTAACATCTCTCCCTTGCCCCCTGGCTTGCTGGGGAATTGGGAAGCTGTGCAGTATGGATGCTGGACAACAATTTTCATCAAAAGGCTGGTATTATTCCCATTTTGTTGACAAGAGGCTGACTCGTTATATTAATCTTTTCTCCTTTTTGGCACCTAATTGGAGTCACTGCTTGCATTTTTTTTTAATAACATTTAATAGGGTATATTATTTTCTATATTCAGATAACAGATCCCATTAGTTTCACCTGCATTTACTCAATACTTCTGCAGAATCTAATTTGTGCCCTCAGTAGCAGAAGTAGCCTCATTAGCCTCTGAACATGTCTGAGCTACTTGCCAACATGAAATGAGGCCTCTGGGCAGGGATGTAATCCAGCCCATTGTGCAACTTTCAACCAGTTGCATCACTGCAGTAGAGTTTTTTTTTTTTTTTCCTTTTCGTCACATGCCTTTCACTTCCATAAATAGCAAGGCAAAGCTGCTCGCCCACAGCCAGCCACTCACCCACAGCCATGACTTCACAGTCATCAAGAAGTGGAAATAGTAGAAACTGTAGTCAGCTATAGCTGTGGCATTCAGAGGAAGGCAAAACGTGGAATTCTTCTTGTTTTTAAACCACTTGAATCCAGCCCATGGACAACAGCATGTTTAACTACATAACCATGTTTCTTTAGCTGAGCAAAGTTTCTTCAGTGCACTGAGCAAGGCAGGAGCCCCACAGGAACGAAATGGGATCCTGTAACTAAAAACAGCACCATCATGTAAATGTACAGCTGGGGTTGTACTGGCGACCCTCCGTTTGGTGTTCCCTAACTTCCAAATGCTTTACTTTGCACCTTCAAAGCTCTTTTAATGTTGACTCTGTTTCCTGATTTCTTTGGACTGCTGCAGCAATGTGAACCCCTTTCCCAAGCTAAAAATATGAACTGGGGAACCCCAGTGACCCCAACATCGTTAATCACCCAGACTGGACCAAAGCTTAAAAACCCAACGACAGACATGTGTAGTATGAGCCAGCACAGCGACTGTCAGCAAGGAGCAGTTGATGACTTCATGGATGGGTCAGTCATGGGAAGAGCATGTGACATCAATGGATTTTCACAATTGTTTGCTGACAGCAGGGCAATGGTGAAGACCTTGGACACAGAATTTTTAAGCCCTATAAGGGACAGGGTCATGGGGTACAACATCATCCCATCAGGCATCAGCATGAGCCTGGCCTCTTCTACCTCGGGCTCCTTCAGGCTGTCTCTACTGAAGGGAGTCATTTGTTGGAGCTGACCCTCCTCCACAAGGAGTTGGCATTTTTGAACAGAAAAAATGCTGTTTAGAAAAATTCCCAATGAACTCAATTAGCTGGAGTCTTCTATGTGCTGTCAAAACCTTGTACTTCCCCTCAACCTCATTTGAGCAGTTTTCTGCAGTCAGAGAAGAAAAACCAACTTGACACATGATGCAGAAACCTCCCAGCCACATGGCTGAGGCGAAGCATTTTTTTGGGGGCCTTTTTCAAATGGAGAAAATCAGGCATTTATCCCTCTGCACAACCAAGACAGTAACTCACTAGGAACAATCTCATTAAAGAAGCAAAGGAAACTCAATCTCTCTTGGAATTGGAGCAGTCAGAAAAAACAGACAACACGCTTTAGAAGTTGCCAACTTGGAGATTTAAACCAAATCAGAGGAGACCGCCTGATGCGTATTTTTGTGAGATAATTTTTTAGTATTGCTGAGGACACATAACTCCAAGCACAGTCAGGGGAACTGGATGTTGCAAACCAGTTCAAAACAGATTGTTCTGAACAATACAGTGTCTACTCAGGTACAGAGACAAGACCCGCTCTGGCGGCCCTTCTTGCTATTGCGGTAAGGACACAGTGTGTGGTCCTCAGCCAGGGACCTAACTGCATCGCAGAAGGGTGATGCCCCTTGTCCACCACCTAGACCCCCAAGTTTTGAGGGGTGGAGGTAAAAATGGGCAGTTTCTCAGGGATCTCTGCTAGAGGAGGACAAGGTAAGAGATTACCTCCATTTTATCCTCTGTAGGTAGAGATAAGGGCACTTTACCCCTTCCAAAGCTGGTATTCCCAGGTGCTAAAGACAGCAGTAATTGCTCTCCTCCCTTCAGTCCACCTGAAAAGGGAGGAGAAGGCTGGGAGCCACATGTTACTCAAGAGCATGAAGAACAGCTACAGTAAAATGTCTTTTTTCTCCATCCCATACAAAAACACCAGCCACTTTCTGGAGAGGCAGGAGTCACCCACCTCACAGTTTCAAATGAGCAGGTCTCAGATGCTGTCGGTGAGCTGCTCACCCACAGCCACGTCTTCTCCCAGCAGCCATCAAGTAGTGGAAATTGCAGTCAGCTACAGCTGTGGCATTCAGGGAAAGGCAAAATTTGGATTTTTTTTTTTTAAAGTCACCTGAAGCCAATATGTGGGATATAATAGGTCGGCAAGTTGCAAGGTACCTAGCTAGCTCTTTGTAAAACACCCAGAAGCAGTCTGCATGGCACTGGTGGAAACAAGTAGAGCCCCTACAGCCAGGTATTTTGCAGAAGAGGTATGTTTATGAACATGGGAGGGAGGGAGGGAGGGGGGAAGAAAAGGTACATCTTATCATTACATTTATACTTACAGGGAGGTAAAAAACATGTCTAGGAACCGTACCTATGGAGCTTAAAAAAAATTATTATTAAAAATAAAAGGTAATATCAGTCTTAAATTAGCCTGGTTACCTACAGAAGCATGATTGCAGTGTCTCAATCTGTCTTGCAACTTGCCCTGACTATCTTTTGAACTAGCTGGCTAATTCTAGCTGAAGTTGATGGAGCAACAGACATCTGCATTTTGTGAAATTTGGTAGCTGGACCAAGGCCAGAGATGCAGCCTGCGATCTGAGCTCCTGCGCTCTCTCCTGGCTGGCCTGGCAGCCTGATACAGAGCTTCAATGCCTGCCGCCTCCTTCACAGGTACTGAGAAAGAAATGTCGAGGGGAGAAGAGGATAGAAGGGATGGGGGTGAGGGAGGGATGTATGAAAGGTCTGGAGGGATGGCCGGGCTTACTGAAGTGGGATTAAAGTGTGCAGAAAGATAGAGCACAAATCCATAGGGAACCAGGCGTCACCGATTCCAGTGTTCACAGAACCTCCCCCTATATAACTGGCTCCAAGTGTGTTTTGTGTCAACCAGAAATATCTGGGATTGCAAAGATTTATTATTTTATGTATTCATAGATTTTAGTGCTTAAAATTTCAAGGCATTGCATATCTTTGCTATGGGACTCCCTTTAACCCCTTTGCTGCTGGTCCTTCTTGCATCTTCTGTGCTGCGGCAGAACGTGACTGTTTTCCTTTGCTGTGCTGATGCTCCATAGGTAGAAGCCAGGGTATCTGTGTTGGGATTTCTGAAGCATAAAGTGGGAAAAAGCCAAAAGAAAGACTTTTTCTTGTCCTGGGAAGGCAAGAGGGGAAATAATGAGGAAAAATAAAGGTGGTGTAGGGTGGTTTTCAGGATGATAGCTTAAATAAAAGGAAAAAAAAAAAAGATTGAAGGAAAACCACAGGGTGAGGGGGAGATATTCCAGTGCATCAGACTGGAGATGACTCTGTTGGCTTCTCAAGTGACGTTTTTACCGAGAACATCCCTCTCTTAAATCCTTAAAGAGTGTTAAGGCAAAATCCCTACTGGGGGATGCTTTTGAGAGATGACAATTTTATTTAGCAATTGAATTTGCAACCTTTGCTGCACTTTCTCACAGAAGACTGGGGCAAAATTTGTCTTCAATGTAATTTTCTCCAAGATTTCTCAGAGCAACACCTGAGAACTTTGCAAGCAGAATCCCAATATAGGACCCTGCCTGTGAGACCTGAAATGCTGGGGCTCAAGATATTTGGTTGCTGCCAGTGAATGAGGAGGGCTGATGAGAAACACAAAGCACCCTGTGTTCCCAGCCATGCCAATCTTTTCAGCTCCGAGGGAGCAGGTGCATTTATTTTTTTTCATGGAGCAGCTCTGAACTGTCCTTTTCCCCTCGGGATCCCTGCTGTCACCAGTCCCCGTCCCCTCCCTTCCATGCTACTTTTCCAAAAAAGCTACAAGTAGAAGAGCATGGAGGCAGCCGGGCATGCCTCCTCATGAGCCTCAGCTTCAGAGAAGGAGACCCAATAACGTACTGGGGAAAACAGCCTTTCTGGACGCCTCCCTGGGCATCCTTCTCCCCAGATTCTCAGGGGAGCCCCCATTTCCACTTTGACATCTGAAAGAAGGTAGCAAGGGCTGACCGACGAGGATTGAGCAACCTTGTAAAGACTGTCTGTTCTGATGTTGCTCTGATTAATCCTGCTACGGCCAACACAGTGTGATGTCCATAGCTCCCCTTGCTAATAAGGGAAAAGCTGAGATTGAAACACACCTAATGCAAAATATTAAAATACTCCCCCAATGAGGGCTTTGCACAAACAGCCCTGATGACATTGCTGGGGGGGGTTAAAAAAGGGCAATGATCACAGCCCCAACGCTTTTTTCCTGAGTATCTGTGTACATGAACACACATTAAAAAAAAAGGGTTGTTTTTCTAGAAAAAAGTGAAATGTTATGGACATAGAATGCCTTAAAAATTATTGTAAGAAGAAAAAAATTTATTTATTTACCATGACCATAAAAACAATGCTTCCAATTCTGCAATGCCCGTTTTTGGCAGGCAGAATATCTTACACCAGCTTCAAGCTGGTGCAAGCTGTTGGAGAACCAGATCCAATAGTTTCTTAATCCAGAACTTCTTTTGTTTCATGTAATTTTCACATTCACATATTAGCAATATTCAGTATTCATATAACAGTTATGTTATACATTTGGGGCCAAAAATAATTTTATTTCTTCATAACCTTGTTCCTTCCAATGATGGTAACCACAGCATTTATTACCATTCTCAGATATTTTAAAAGGGCTGTTCCTGAAAATGAATATTGTAGCTTAGTATTACATATTAGCTGGATCCAACCCTTTATTATATATTTTATATACATATATTTGTAAGATATGGCCATTTTGTTCTGAATTTGGAAGCCTTCTTTCCATTCGTTGCTGTGCCTTCAAAGTCACTTAAGACTAAAGACAGGTAAGAAGGCAATTTCTGTAAATCCCTCAATAATTCACAACTTTGATCGTTGATTGTTTGGAAATGTGTCGATTTTGTTTAAATGAAAAGAGAAGTCAATGGAACTAAGATCTGCTAATAGACAGATCTTTATTTCATATTTTTGATGCTTACTTCTTCCCTCATTGCTTATCTGGAAGTGATGTCACTTGTCAGAAGAAATTATTAATGCTCTGTTCCTTAGTAGCAGCAATAGGAAGCCACATTTCTTATCATGTGATTCTATTTGCAACAGAATCTGGATAAAGCTCAAGTCCCATTCTTGCTGAAATTATTTGTCATTTCATGCCATGTGAGAGATTCGTGTTGCAGATTAGGGACTGAGGCTGACCTCCTGCCCTTCAGGGTGGTATCCAAACAGTGGGAAAGATTTGCAAATATCCAGTAGGAAGAGGTATAAATAAGAGCTGGTGCTACACCCTCTTCCTTCTCTGGGATTAGGATAGACACCACAACACAGCTATGATTTTTATCAAGTTTGGCCATCCCATGGAGAAGCAAAGGATGGGACAAAGTAGGACAGAGCTTGGTGTTGCCTCTTCCCAAGGTCCAGGCGCTTGAATTTCTTCTAACTATCAGAAATGGCCTGTTGCTGGAGTTTCCTGTCCACTGAAGGGTGGCAATGGCAGTAACTCAACACCTCTTACCCTGGGGAAAACTGGTCGTGACTCTTTGTAGCAGTTAATATATGGGGCTTTCTAAACACCTGTTGGTTGCATATTCCTGTTGCTCACCAGCTCAGAAGTGCAGACACGCTAGTTACAAATCACTGCCTCTCCTATCCCTCTTGCCTGGTGGAAAAGGCTGAAGTGTAGCTGCAGGTGACTGCAATACTGGAAGACAATATTAAATTTTATTGCTGCTCCCTTTGAACAGAGCAGCAGAACCTCTCCTGAAGTGACAGCACAGCATCTGCATTTTTAGGAAGTCAGTGACACAGATTTAAAATAGAGGAAAAAAAATTGATTACTGAGGTGGGACATACACTTTCTTATACAGACCACACTGTCAGATGCAGCAATACTTCCTTGTTTTGAAGTGTCTGCTTCAGAAGATGTGAAATCTAACCACATTAATGTTTTAAATTTTTTTTAGAGGCTGTATTTTAAAAACTCTCTCCTCAGTTTCTGGCTTGGACAGTCCCCTTTGCCAGAACAAGTTCCCTGGACTCCTTTATTACACCACCAAAAGTTCTCAAGCTTGATTTTTGAGAGNAAAAAAAAAAAAAAAAAAAAAAAAAAAAAAAAAAAATTAGACTGAACAGAAAGGCCCAAAGCTAAGGAAGGTAAAGCTTGAAGCACCATTACTGGAGATACACCCATGAGGGGTTAGCAAAGTCATAGATGAGAAAGCTGCAAAGTGTTTAACTAGGAAAAGGACACACTGCTTAGGAAGTCTCTCCTAAGCACACACTGTAAATCTTACTCAGAGCTGCAAAGCTGAGGTAGTGGGACCTATTGAATCGAGGGATGAACCAAGAGCCAAAAGCTGCTATGTTCAAACATGGCCTTTGCCCCTATCTCCCTGTCGCCAGTCAATTCGCTTAATGGCTCACCAGGTGCCTGTGTTGCTATGTTTAGATGCAAATCATACGCTTATCTACTCATCTGAGTGAAGATTCATTTAAGTTAGGGGAATTTGAAAATTCAGGCTTTGGAGACTAAATCTGATAAAATTTTTAGCACTACCTTATCTGTATTTAATATTAGCTATACAGATGTATTAAAAATTCTGCAATTTTTAGATCCTATACTCTCAACTACCATGACATCTTCTGTAAAAGTGTTGTTAAGGCAAAATCTTTTGTCTTTGATATTGTGCTACAGAAGAATGTTCAAGGAAAAAGGCTGATGACTGAGAAGAATAAACAAATTTTTTTAATGCTTTTTATGCCATTTCTGCTATTGTTTCTGTCTCTTCTGGCTCTGTAGTTTCTTCACAATTGCTATCTTTTCTGCATTTGCCACTGAGATCAATAAAGAGGTGTTAATTAAAAGAAAAGCTGGTGGAGGTTGTGCTTTTCTGTTTGGGATTTATCCCGGGCCCTGTCTGCAACACCTCACTGGCCTTGACTACAATGCTGGTCATGCAGACTTGCCAAGGGCTAGTCTTGCCTTGTCACGGACACACGCTCAGGCACAGCCCTGACCTTCAGCGACACTTCCACTAGCACAAATGTGCCTCCTTAGCATCCCCCCACCAGGCCCCCCTCTTTCTGAAGGCAGTTAGGTATACAAAATACATCATGCATCAATATTACTATTCCAAATAAACCATCATGAGAACATATTTACAAAACATCCCTAAGTACCGTGGCTACCGCACTGACACATCATTCTCGAACGGGACAGATCTGCATTTCTGTCCTAAATTCACTGTTTGTGCATCTTTGCCTTTCTATCTGTGAATCGAAGGAAGAAAGTATGCGTGTGTAAAGGCATGTGTGCAATGTGCTGCGCGTGCAATGGAAGGTGAGGTAAGGACCCAGTGGAAGCCAGGAGAAAGGACTTCACCAGCTGCTGAGATACAAACGTTAATTCAACTGGGTACAGCATTTAACCCTACAGTGGTGAACGGCAGAAGAATATCCAGTGTTTTTGGTTAATAGAAGCTGAACATAACAACACAGCAGGTGTTCACTACACCAGGCAACACAACCACTGATGGACCAACTGCTCTGTGTAAAAATGGTGAGGCAGACAACCAGCTCAATACCATGGATTCAAGTTCAACAGAATATGTGCTGGTAGTGGAAGGAAAACTGAGGACAAAGAGCAATGACATGCTTTCTGGGAGCAAAAAAGGCATCTGCTGACGCTCTGTGTGACAACTATTTTCATTAGGTTCAGTGAAAGCAAGCCAAAAAAGAAAAAAGCCATCCTGCTGGAAATAAAACAGACAGTTTGAGGCTCATTATTGTGTGTTTTGCCTGCACCTATGTGTGGGCTGGGAATCCTTTCTGCTAGGTTTCTTGCTTTTTAAATATATCACAAACACATGCACAGACGAATTGTGAGGCATCGACCTGTCAGGCAGCAGACTAATGCCAGCACTTCAGCCTCCTGGCTGTCAGGTCTGATTCCAAATAACCTTTTGTCTTCCTGTTCCCACTACTAAATTACAGATCAAGTGAAAAATGTAATTATACCCCAAAAGGCCACAGATAGCATCTTAAAATACACTGAACTGTGAACAGAACAACAATAATAAAAAGATAAACTAGGATAACCCGTCATGCATAGCTAATCCAAAATGCTCCATGGTCCCACATGGGTTATTATAGAACTGTTTCCTATTTGCCGATTTCTGTTTTGCAGGGACAAGTACACCCCCACCCCACCCCCTGGCATTTTTAGTATAATTTTGATATTTGAAGTCGTCTGAAAAATACATCTCCCTTGTTGCAATAAATACTCTGTTATACTGTCACTGGATTCTATTGTACCTGTTTGTTTTCCTGAAGATGATGGAGAACTCGAGCACTTGTGGTTTTTAAAGTAGTACGAAGATGGGAATATCGAGACTTATTTTCTAAGCACAAATTTAGCTGCTAAATTTTTACAGAAAGAAAAAATATCAAAAGCCCATAGGAATATATTCTTTTGTGAATTAGCTCTGAGTATGTTAAGTTGGATTGGAAGTGCTATCAAATACTGAATTAACTTGTTTTTTCATCTGATTATTGGAATATTAAATATTCAAGGACTTTTCCTGGATTCTTGCACACGTCTATAAAAATATAACTATTCAAAATACTAAATTATTCTTAGCAACACCTGGCAAGATAAAAATAGGTGGTGGTGTCAGAGTGCAAACTTCCACAACTGTTAACCCAATCTACATAACATCAGAAAGGCTGCTGATGGCTGAAATTTTTAATCTCCTCTTTCTTATTAATGTCATGATTCTTACCCTTATTCAAGAATTTGAACTCACGTTTTAAAAGGAAAATAGACAGGCAATAAAATGGGAAAGCATTAACATTTCAGTCACTGTCCCTTTATTTGCAATCTTCTACTTCAAATATAATTTGCAGAAGAATCAAATTCACCATCCCCATCTGTTTGCACCAAAGAGGATTCTTCTGAGTTAGAGAAGATACGAATATTTATTACTCCATAGATAGCTCAGGCACTAGCCGATACGGTACTCCGTTCCCAAGTCCGATCTTGAATTTTGCTGCGAGATGTTCTGCTTGTGTAGTAGAAAGCCTAGATACTAAATCGAACTAAATGGACTGATTTATTCCCATTACAAAATTCTACTTAAAAGACACTGAGCAGCCAGATGTCTGAACTCTATCCGTATTCTAATGTGCACTGCTTTAATCTCCCCATTACTGTCATTCAGTAAGATGTATGTACCAAGATCTCCAGGTAATTTGGTCAGAGCACTAGCCCACGCGCTCTGTGAACTGCACTTGAGCTGATGTATTGAACAAGCCACCTGAAACGGCTGTACGAGCTGCCTACGCTGTACCTCTTCAGTAGGCTGGCTCACCACAGCCTCAAGGCACTGGACTCTATGGTGTATATCACAACATACTTGTCCACATTTCTAGTTCTGGGCAGCTCTAATGGGACATCTACGTGGCTCGACCCATGGCTCTGTAGGCTCGCTCTCGTTTCAACTGGGGCAGTATCGTGCCTCTGTTGTAGAGCATATACTGTGATCTGCAAAGGAAGAAAATGCTACATGTACCTTAACTACTTGCTTTTTTTTTTTTTAATTTGCAACATAAAATTTGATGAGGAATAGGACAAGGGAAATTCAGTGTCTATAGCTGGATGATACAGAGCTTGTACGCTGCTCACATGTGGAGAATGAAACTTCAGCCACTGAATTGGGAGCTTATTGAAAAACCACACATGGAAAAACTCCCTACAAAGCATCATGTGGAAGTTATAGAAATCCTGCATTGCATGCAACATCTCATAAGAAGTAAATTATATCAAATGATGACTTGACTTTATTCAGTTGGGATTCTGCCAGCCCACAAAGAAACCGCAATCCAGCCTTTTCCCTTAATTCCTAGTACTTTGAGGTCTACAAGAAACCAAATGATGTGAACAATGTCCTTGAAAATACACTCTCTTTAGCCCAGTCTCTGCCAGTATACTTCATTTTCAGCCATTCTGGAAGTGCCTTACGCTTTGTCTGCAAATTCACTTGGCCTGACATTCGGCAATGCGTTATAGACCAGATGGATTTAGGAAACTGCACTGACTGGATTAATCATATTAAAGGGAGGGGAAGAGGGAAATAAAAGGAAATTATTTTTTCCTCTACTTCCTAAAATATATAAATAAATAGAATTAATTTATTTGAAAGAGTTGCCCAGGTGTCTCTCTGTGTACTTATATTGTAAAACACAGCCTTGTGAATGCAGCCCAGCAGTGGCCAGGGATCCAGCCACTGTGTGCAGGGGAGCACCCTCGGTTCACTGTCTGAATTACACACTGGTAATTACACTAGTATTTTCCTGAGAGCTGGGAAAATAACAGACATTAAAAAACCTTACAGAATATGGGCATCAAAAGATACTACTGAAAATGAAGATAGGTATAAACTCATCTCTGTGGTACAAACCTGACCAGATTCTCCTGATGCCAGAGCACAGATGCTCTGGACACATTTTTGATGTCCTAAGGCAAGCTGTAAGATGTTCAGCTTTTGTCCCACCATATCCCCTGGCATCAGATAATGCAACAGCTAAAGCCTGCTTCTTGTGTGCGAGGACAGGATGGAAATGGTAAGGGGAATGGGACTTTCTTCTTCCCTTGAAGAAGACAGGCATGTCTGGGGCATGGCCAGTGTCAGGCAAGGAAAGGATTTGTCCCCATAATCCCTGTCTCATAGCAAGGTCTATTTTCCACACTCCTCAGCACTGGCATAACGAGTACACCCCAGTTCAGACCTACATATTTATCTCCCTTTTTATACGGCCCACTTTATTTGTAAGAGCTTGCACTGAACAGCTATTATCAGTTCTGTTGTCTCAGAGGTCCATACATGAGCTACAGCAGAGCAGACTGACGCATGACGGAATTCATCTCAGAAATCCGGCTGGTGGTGAACACGGGTCAGCAACCTACAATTCCCTTCCAGGGAGAGCTGCAACAACCTGGGCAACCAGCACTATGGGTGTATCTCCTGCACTAGGGAAGTTTATCTTCATGGTATCTGCAGTTAGTCCAAAGTATCCATCTGTCTTCTTAAAACATCCATAGGAAGAATTAAGAATTTTTAGAGCAGACGTACTAAACATGGTATTTTTTTGACAGAGGCTAAGTGCTCTGCCCTGGTGATGGCTGTGGCGCTGCGTTTTCTCAAGGATGCAGCATGTGAAAAGGCATTTCCGTAAGCTAGGTGCATTTATTCTTTCACCGATGGAGAAGCAGCAGCATATGGAAAACTGCAGCCTGGCTGACTTAACAGGTGTCACGCAGGCACAGAATAAAGGCATATTTTCTGCCTTTGAGTATTTTGCCCAAACCACTGGACGCTATTACCTTAAAATACCAGCTCTGAAATCAAAAGCTGTGCTTTGCATTCACATAAGGAGAAACGTTAGGTTTCCTTCATTTGACTTTTAAAATGCGTTATATATTCCTACATTCAGCCTTTCAGACAAGTAAAATAAGTAAATCTACTATGTCTTTGCATATTAACCCCTCTAAGTATTTACACAGTTCCTCTGAGACTGGACTGGACCATTGCCATGTACACCTATTCCTTACGACGCTGCATTTAATAATCTGTGTATTAATACGGAAGTGACTTTGAAGCTAAAGAATAACTTTGAGGCTGAAGTAAGCAATGGTGTCTTTGTGTCAAGTTTTTTAAGAACAAGATGAATGCTTGTTGTTAAAAAAAGGCATCAGGCGGTCATGTTCCCATGAATCTACACTCATTGCACAAGCACAAATGGGTGTCAGCAGCGTAAGATGCCCTAACACAGTCCCTGGAAACTCTTAAGTAAATATGCCACCTAGTGTTTAATTGGGACAATTTCATTCATAAATCATCTTGATTGATTCCTCCCAAGATGTTCCCTGCAAGTCTAGGTGGTATAGAGTCTGGCAGAGGTATGTGGAGACGTCACCTCCACCCTCGCCCCTCCCTCCCCCAAAAAACCCACCCTACAGCTTTCTCATTGAAGAAGTATCTTCCTCCTCAGGGACTGTTTAGCTCCTGATGGGCTCTACCAAATGGCCAAGCTATGCTCCCAGCCCATCTTTCTCATCTGAGGAGCCCACACCTCAGACTGCCGTGAGCAATCCAGAAGGCACTGAAAACTGACCCTGGGGGGTCACCCCTACTGTAAAGATCCCAAACAAGCCCAATGGACTTCAGAAAAGCTGCCTTGTACCACCAGCCAAATGGCACCTGGTCCAGCACATGGGCACGGAGTGAAGGAAGCAGGGCTTTCCACATCTCCCTGCCTACAGGTGCTAGGCACAATCATTTTGAGAAGCAGAAGCACTATTCCCAGCTTACAGCTTGCCAAAAGGGGACAATGAGTTACCACAGCAATAGGTATTGTTTAGATGGATGGATGAACCAAGAGAAAATCAGGGAAATAGGCTTTCGAAGTGTAACAACAACTATTTCTCTTGACAAGCAGTGGAGACATAATTCCTCCTGAGGCTATGGCAATGTTCTCCCTCCTCGCTTCTAGCCCCTGCTTAATAGTGGCACATCTGGCTTAAATGCAAGCAACCCTCTCACTCTCGACAGAAGAGATACTCCAGGTATGTATGTGGCTTGGCCCCTTTTCACGTGCTTAAAACATGCCAAATTGTCTTCTTACATTTTCTAATTGAGATTCTCTTGATGTTTCTGTCATGGACGCTCATTATGTTTCCAGGGATTAAATTACTATACTGAGGCACATCGTAGCACAAACCATCCTGAGTTTTCAGTAATGTCTTGTTTGCGCTTTTCCCAGATCAATAAAAATCTTAAATGAAACTCCCGTCCCTGCAGTACTTCGTCAGCTACCTTTCCCCAGCTTATCAATCTGCTGCCTATCTTTATTCTTTGCTTGAAATTCCTCTACCTATTTTTGGTCCGTGTGACAGCGTTCATGCGCCAACCGGTTTGAAATAATGTCAAGAGTATGATTTCATGAGACATTGTACTACTTTGCTAAAAATCCAATTATTCTGCATCTGCTGCATTCTTTTCATTCAGTACTTTTGTAAAGCTATCAAAAAGGCAATCAAGTCTAACTGGCAGTATTCATTCTATATAACCCACGCTGACGACTGTGCGCAGTCCCACTGTTCTCCAGGGCTGAGAATACATTACAAGAAAGAGCCCATTGTTACGATTTGTACTTTTCACACCACAGCGTCCTCTTTTCCAAATATTAGCAGTTATAAAAAGCACTGGTTCCTGACCTTTGTAGTCAAGCGTCAGCCGAGAATGCTGTTAACAGCATGCGCTTCACTGTGGCCATTATTAGTTGTCATCCTGCCCAGGCTGCTGCCTTCTCCTGCCTGGCAGCTCCAGCGAGCTCTGCCAGCCCTGCGGCTGAGACTGCGGCTGACTGATAGCTGCTGACCCAGCCCACAGGTGACTGGGGAGATCCCCACACCTGGATTCTCAGTATCCCAGCTGCAAGGTGAGGGTGCAGGCTGCTGAGCTGGCTCTCCGTGGCGAGAGCCCAGATCAAACAGAGGACATTCGCTTGGGCTCTGCACCTGACTTCACTCGAGTGCCCACATGCTTCAGGGGTGAGACCTTCTGCACCCTGAGTATGGAAAAAGACGCTCAGTGGATATGACATACATGTTTTATGCTCAGAAAGGATAATATCTAGAGTGTGATGGGACAAGTGCCAGTCAGCTTGTAGGGCCATAGAAAGCTGGCCAAGACATTCCTTGGCAGAAGGTCTGCAGAGTGCACAGGATATAGAAGAGGAAGAACTCAGCGTATCTTGGCTGGCATTAAGCATTTCATGGAAGCCTTGGACATTAGGATCATAGCTGCAGTTAATGTCTCACTAGTGAAGTGACGATTCAGAATTGAATCATAGAATCATAGAATCATAGAATGGTTTGGGTTGAAAGGGACCTTAAAGATCATCTAGTTCCAACCCCCCTGCCATAGGCAGGGACACCTTCCACTAGATCAGGTTGCTCAAAACCTGGCCTTGAACACTTCCAGGGAGGGGGCATCCACAACTTCTCTGGGAAACCTGTTCCAGTGTCTCACCACCCTCACTGTAAAGAATTTCTTCCTAATATCTAAATCTACCCTCTTTCAGTTTAAAGCCATTCTCTCTTGTCCTATCACTACACTCCCTGATAAAGAGTCCCTCCCCATCTTTCCTGTAGGCCCCCTTTAAGTACTGGAAAGCTGCTATAAGGTCTCACTAGAGACTTCTCTTCTCTAGGTGGGAACGTATTCTCCTCCTTAGCTATGTGGGTAAGATGTCTTCATCTAGACAGGAGGAATCAGAGCCTAAATAATATTTTTTCAGGCACAGAAAAACACGGAGAAATAGGACTAGAAGGTATTTTAGGAGGTTTTTCTCCTTCCTACCTCGGGTATCAGTGCTACCTGTGCCATTTCTCCCAGATGTTTTCTAACGTGTTTCTATGCCTTATGATGAGGGAGACTTTGTCACCCCCTCAGGCACTCCATCCCAGTGTTTCACTGTCCTTTCTTTTTTTTTCCCCTTAATACCTAACCTGCGACGTTCATCACTGTATTTCAGGCCTATCATCTCTTTGTCATGTCCAGCACGAGCACAGAGGACAGGTTATTTTTTTTCTTATAATTACCGAAGCAAGCATATGACCTAAACAAGCACATCACTAAAACCCACTTATTTTCTAAACAAAATATGAAGGATAAATATTAGTCACTATTTAAACACTTTCCTTTTGACACTAATTCCAAGTCTTCCACTAACAGAGATTAATATCTCTCTTATTCTTACGAAGTTGAACACTTGTATTCCAAGATCAAAACATGGCAGGTTAGAGGCGCTTGTAAAAGTTTAGTGCCTACTCCTACACAGTGTCTCAAGATTCATCTGAGAGAATCATGTATAGATTTTTACTTAAAAAATGGCTTTTCATTTTCCAGTGACTAAACAAATGAAATGTTTACGCTGAAGGCTCCATCACAATCCCTATGGAAGTTTGTTTGTACTAATTTAATACCATCAAACTATGTAAAGAGTATAAAAGCCAAGACAAAAACCCCTCAGATAAGGCTTTTATTTTTAATACATCAAACTAAGCATGGGTTTTATGCAACAAACATTTAGCTTTATTAGAATTATTAATATGCTTATAACAGGAAAATACCCAAGAGGAAAAAAATAATTTAGGTATTCAGCAGAGCCTAGCTGCAGATACAGTACTGTCCTTGAAGAGCCAAGTGGCGTTTGCTTTAGAACTACTATAAACACTTCTGGTATATCTAATCACTTTTAGTACTAGTCTGACATTCTCATTTGAGAAAATTTCAATCTACAGTTGTGGTATTCAGGTATGAAGTTTTCGCACCGCTTCCATTTGGCTACCTTTCTAAAACACTGGACTGGAAAACACTTTGGTGGTAACAAACTTCATATTCACCTTTGCTCCATACACTTAACAGTGCCCTCTGTTCAGGCATAATCATATCACTTATCCTGCTTAAGGCAAAAGTCACGAATCCTAAGTTGACGGTAGTAACATAACATAAACCAGGAACCTGGAGAGATGTTAACAGCTCAGGGAAGCAATGTAAGCAAATGGAATGGAATCTCTCTCTCGATTCGATTTCCATTACTGTTAAAATGAGCCCAAATTATTCCTCTCAAAAATCCTTGCCTAATCAGGCAAAACATTAGGTATTAGTTAGGAATGCCATGGTCAACTACAAAGCAGCGTCTGTTTTCCTGTGCATAAACATAGACAGCCAGAGGGAAGGAATTGAAAAAGAGACTTTCCATGATTTTACTTTGGTAGCTTTCTTATCTTTATTTCTTATATATTGCCTATTTCATATTTATGATGCTTTAAACAAAAAAGAAGTTGTAAAGGGACACAGCTGGAAAATACAAAAGAATGCCAACATTGAAAGGCAAAAGAAAATGATCAGCCAGCTATATTTTCAGTAAGATGGTATTTGTCACTCAAAATATATAACTGCTTACTAAAATACATATACTGGTACATCTACTGTATTCACAGAAACTCCTCCTCGCTGTGGTATAATACCAAAAAGTACTCTGGATGAAATCAGTACTGAATTGCTAACAGTTATTTAAAGCAGACAGTTGGGTATGTACTTAAGTACTCATGTCAGGGCATGCTACAATTAAGTGCATACATGTGGTAACCTGTGTGTAGAATACTACTCTTGCAGGACCAGCCTGAGTGACTGATGAAAAGAATTAATTACTCCTAAAGTAATTTTGATGTATAAGTTTGTTGCTTCTAGCAGCAAAAATGGCACACACCTTTTATACTGCATGTATTATTGAAATCTGCAGATAAAGGCCACCTTTGTGTACAGGCTTTATGTTGCTGCTTATCAGTGTGGTGTTTGAGCATCTTCCAGGGAAAATCAGCTGAGGAGGAGTCCCTTGTGAATTCTGTGGATATGCATACAGGAGCAAAACTGTTGTTGATGTTCCTGTAAAACAAATTTTAATTTGTTCTGACCAAGCATGTTGCAGAAACCAGGGAGTTGAAGGCAATGTAAAACACACCGGGTCAAATTCTCAGTGCGGTTCTAGCCCAGAGTCTGCAGGAACAGATATTTCTGCCCACTACACTCTTAACCTCGTGATCTGCTGCTAGGACAGCACAGTGCCCTGCAGCCCTCGTGTGGAAGGACATGCTGAACATCTGGATAGACATCCCAGCAGAGAGTTAAACACTAGCTAGCAACCTGTAATGGGATCATTAGAGGTTTGGAGGAGCTGCAGAATGGGAATAATAATGAATAAATGAAAGACTGAAAGATTTCTTTATCATTGGCTAACAGCAGTACCTGTAGGAAATTCAATGAAGAGACAAAAATGGAGTGGTAAGATGAGGCTAAAAGGCCTTCAGAAAGGGACATGGTGTGAATAACAATGTAGAAGTGTAAATACTTGCAAAAATCGAACCAAACCAGAGGTTCTCTTAAAATTGGCTGTCTCCTGTGCAGTTTTGATGTAAGGAAAACTGCGGTGCCCCTAAAAAATTCAGTTCTATAACCAGATTACATCTCCAATTAAGGAATGTTAGAAAACAGGCTTTCCTGGAAGTCCTGCATTTTCTTCTGTGGGAAATTGTGTGTGAGCAGCATGACTAATGAGGACAGTAATACCAATTCCTACTTCTAGCAAAGTTATTCTTCCTTTTCTGTCACCTTTGTCTTAATAGGAATAGCTTTTTTATCTGTCTATTATTTGTGTGGGATTTTCTGCTGAGGAAATCGACAACCTTCCAGACGCCGTAATATGCTTATCAGTGCAGCTCTTAAGTTCTAGCTGCAGTATTAACTACGGGCTCTGTCATTTCCACTTAAATGCCCGGTAATGAGTTCCAGCAAAAGAGATAGAGAGGTTACCATGTCAAGCAGCAATACACAGTTTTCTGCCCTGTCCTGCTGTTAAGTGAAGACTCCACATACAGCTTGCTCTTGGTTTAGCTCAAAATGCTACACTATTCTTTACAGACCATCATCGTTAAATGCCTCTTGCTGCTCCTGGTGTGTACAACCAGAGAGCAGAACGAGCACTCCAGCCCAGGCTCCAAGCAAACTCATATTTCACGTACAACTGGTATGTTTGAACTGACTGAGCCAGACCCTACTTGGAGAGAAGTTGATGGGAGCTTTGCCAGGATCCGAGTAAGCGGAGACCTGGCACTGACAAAACCTTCCTTAATCTTTACTGCGTCTACCAGCAGTTTGTCCTCTGTCAGACAGGTTAAAATCACTCTTTTTGCAAATACTTTAAGCTCAACCACTGCCAAAAGTTGTCCTTAACTCCAGCCTGCCGTTCTCATCACGTCCCCCATGCTAACATGAATACTTGAGAAGCTATAAGGCAACCCAAACCGAGGAACTGCTCCTGCGTAAGACCCGCATAGCAAAAAAACGAGGTGTGGGGCAAGCCTTTGCATGACCCAGGGCACTGTGTCACAGCGTCCAGGTCCCACGCAAGGCACGGGCTGGCTGCGGTAGTGCACAGGGCAGGTCACAGGAGTGGGAATAAAAGTGCAACAGAAAGGAACCAGGATGGTTTCTCATCAGCAACTGTACCAGCTTTTACCTCCTTAGAACATTCATGAAACTCCAGCTTGCATTTACTTCCAACATTTGAATTCTTTGAATATATTTTCCCAAATTACACTTGCCAATAGAGGATTAGAAAGGAAGAATTTTTTCTCCTAGCCTGGGACACAAGGACCACTGATGCAGTAAAGGCAGCAGTTGCAGGATAACATGATACGTGATAGCAATAAACGTTTCAGAACTACCTATTTTACTGACAGACTACTGCAAATTTCTCTCTCCTACATGCGAAGATTAATTGCTTACAGCAAGTTACATTTCTCCTACATTCACCAGTAATGTGAATTACTGATAATTAATTACAGTACGTACCAGTACCAGGTACTTATCTGCCCTGCATCTTCTAGTACACGTTCATTTGCTGCAAGTACAGCATTCCATAAGCAGAGCAAACATGAAGCAGGCGATCACAACTTGCCCAAGCTTAAATCACAACCCTATACAGACAACATACAAACTTCAAATGTTCTTTGTACAAAAAACTATTTCTCTGCCCAAAATATTTTTTGAAGCTGGATGCCATTAAAATGACAATTGCCTACACTGCTAAGAAAGTATTTGCAGCATGCTGTTCTCCCACAACACTTCATTCCTAAAAATCATTGTGGCTCCTTTCAAATTAAAGATCTGTTAAACTATTCGGACTAAAATTTGGAATCTGTGCCTACAAATCTAGCACCTCTTTAAAGCTAGACAGAAACAATTTTTGGATGAAATGGCAGCATTAAGTATCTTAAAGCATAAACGTTTTCTTAGGCCTGTTACAAAAAATGTTGGATAAAAAGACATGAATAACAACAGCTTAATCCAGCCCATGCATCACACCCCGCTTCTGGAATGGGCATGACTCCACTAATTACAGCCTCGAAGAAATTATCATTATGAGAACAGACAGGTACCCCAGGCAGTACCAAGACATTTCCTCCGAATGCATGCTCCTCTCACCAGCCCATGCCTTGGTGGCCCCCTTCCATCGACCTACCCCACGGGGAGTGGTGGTGCTGGAGTGACTGAGACATTGAATAATCTCCGCTGTCAACGTGGGACGTGACAGAACGAGCAGACTCCCCGGATGGTGTTAACAAACCCGCTAAGGAGACGAATGCCTTCAGCTGCACTTTCACACTCTGGAATTGGTTTCAGTATAAAACAAAGTCTCACTTGTAAAAAGCCTAATCTGTAAGAGGAGTACTGATGCTTAACCTTAGAGCGCTGAATTCTCACATTCCTCTTGAGAAATAATGGAAGTTTCTGTCCTGCCTTCCCCCCTGTATGGCTTTCCCCCCACTCCATCATTTCCAAAACATCCAAAATACTCCAGGCAGCACTTTCAAATAAACCAGCTCAATTATAAAAAAAATGACATCTTAACTGTTCAATTGGCCAGAGAAAACACACCTTACAAAAAACGCAATGATTTTTCACACATGCAGCAAAGAATGCTGAATATTCATTCACTTATTTCTACGGGTCTGAAATTTGTTGGAGTCATTGAAGTGGGTGAAGGTTTTGATTTGTGGGCAGACCATGGCCTTTGTCTAAAATGCTGTACAACACATGACAGCCTCAAGCAAAACATCTCATACAACTCCCATTGAACTACCACTTTCCCAGATAATTTTTATATTTTAGAGGACTTCTAAAGTTTATATAAAAACAAACATTAAATTCCCTTTATCCTCCTCTGTCTCTATATGCTATTACTGACAAATACATGGTATTTCACCAGTGTATTCCAAAGCCCAGTCCATACTTTATCTGAGGTTACTGTGAGGAAGAAATGGGAATGATGACCTCTGAGTCTTTGTCTGCTATCCAAACCTCTCATGAGCTTCTCCCAGGACCATATGAAGCAAAAGCAACCATACAGAATTCTGTGAATTTCTTTCAGTTGCTAATAATTTAGCTGAAGTAACCTTTTTTTTCACGTGGATTTCCATAAGATGATGGAAAACTACTGGTACCAGTAGAGAAGCCCATTGGGAGTCTTAATCATCAATAGTGAGGCCTCAGCTGCTACGGCAGGTCTTCAGCCTGTGAGCAGATCACCTTGCCTATTTAGCCCCGCTCCTCTTGTAGCTGTGATTGCTCCTACTCCTCCTGGCAAGAAAAATATGTTAGAAACAGCTGCTATTCCTCCTTCTGCTGCTTCCCCTCAGTGGGAGGAAGGCACAGAGGGTTGCCAACAATGTAATGGCTTAGCTGAAGCCAGCTATTTTTACATGACAGCGCAGCCGCCCAGTCTTACAGGCTGCTATTGCCTGCACGTACGGAAATTTAGATGAGCACTAATCCTTGTAGGGTAAGGACCCGCGGTACTGCCCTTCGCATCGTGAACCACTCGGAGGTAAATAATACTTTAAACACTTTAATTTCATTCAGCTGCAATACAAAAGAAGACCTAGTTGGTCTCTTTTCCCAAGTAAAAAGTGATAGGATGAGATGAAACGTCCACAAGTTGCGCCAGGGCATGTTTAGATTGGATATTAGGAAAAATTTCTTCACCAAAAGGGTTATCAAGCATTGGAACAGGCTGCCCAGGGAAGTGGTTGAGTCACCCACCATCCCTGGAGGTATTTAAAAGACGTGTAGATGTGGCACTTAGGGACATGGTTTGGTGGTGGACTTGGCAGTGTTAGGTTTACAGTTGGACTCGATGATCTTTAAGGTCTTTCCCAACCTAAATGATTCAATGATTCTAATCCAATCACTAGTGAGGTCCAGAGGTGTATTTTCACTATCGACAGCAAGTTACATCAAGGCCAAATGTTTTCAAGCACAGGTACCTGGAACTAAGAATGCAGCTCTACAGTCACTTTAAGCCCATATCATCATTTTTTGAGCTGTCATCAGAAGAAAGTCTTGCCCTCTACTTTGTGCTGCGTTTCCACTCATACGAGGTGGATCAGGTAGCAGATCTGGCTGAAAATTCATGTGGTTTTTCTTCTGGCTGAGTTAGTTTTAATCTGGAGGAGTTTTCTAGTGTCACCTGCTGTGTAGCTGCATAAAACCATACATCAGCAAAAAGGAGGTGGTGAAGGAGACAGGGCAGGGGCCCCTTCAGCAACAGTTTGCCTTCTGTTGGTCTAAAAGAGTTTTTACAGTACTTACTCAAAACTGCCCAGCCTGAAAAATGACATCCAACCCCAAGCACAACAGAAAACACAATCTGTTAGGAAATAGATGGTACTAGAACAAACCCCTCTGAAGTCTTTGAGAGCACTCTGAGAGATACAAAAGACTCTTGCTCCTCAACTGCAAGAACTGTAAGTAAAACTTAACACAAATTTGAAATTGTGCTTTTCCTTGTAAAAAAAAAAAAAATCTCCTGATTTCCTAGAGAATGTAGCATGATTTTCAACTGCTTTATTACACTACAGTCATGTAATAATATTTACAGTCATTCCAATGATGGTCCAGTATTTTCTTGATATGAAAGAAGCTTTTCCAGAACATCCTCTGGACCATTCTCCTACCTACACAAAAACATCTACACAAAAAAGCCTGTCACACTGCACTATATTTATTTCTTATTGTGCCTCAAATAAAGTCGAAATTCACTTTCTTGTGCCTGTTACAGCATTAAAAATCAACCAATGTCCAATCACAGGAATCAACTGAACGAGCATGAAACCTGTCTCAACGGCATCCACTCCTCTTGCATATTACAATACCATCCAATTGAACCAAAAACTATTGTCATCAGTGGATTCATTTTGAAATAAAACTTGAATGGAGGACTTGTTGCTGTGCCAGTCTCCAAAGGACTTCCCTGCGGCAGTATGCCTTCCCTAAAAAATGTCATTGTTAATGGAATTAATTTGTTATGGAGGATGAACAGGTTTACATGTCAGGTCAGTTACTCAGGCAATTAATATTACTGAGAAATCTAAGCCAGTATATAATCAGCCAATGCAGATATGTGAACCCAACAGATAATTATGCTGGAAATGTCCTAGAGTGACGAGGATATACACAAAAAAGCTGATCTCTTTTCATTCTCAATATTACTATATGACAGCAAATTCACTCCCTGCTTCCCAAATACAAACCGGCTCTGGTTCCCAACTAGCTGGCCAGCACACTGAATACTAAAATCATCAGTCACACTGCAGAAGTACGCTTACAAACGTCAGCAAGTCAATTCAGCGCAAACACTGGACTGAAAAAAAAAGTTTTGTTTGACAGTTCTTACTGCCTTACCACCTGGGAAATGAAAATATCCACATGTCACTGCTTACAAGACTGTTTCTCATATGTAAAAGAATTTCTAATTTTACATCTTCAGATGGCTGCTAACTGCACAAAATTCTCAATCTATCATCATGTAAATAAGTCCTAGTCCATACAATGCTATGGGATATGGGCGCATGAGAGAAGGAGATCTTCAAATGAGAAGAGCGAGAAGAAAGGGAGGCAAACACACAATATCCCAATTCCAGACCCACGAGAAGAAAGGGAAGAAAACACACAATATCCCAGGTTGAGACCCATCCACCAAAGACTTGGCAGAAAAGAGGAGCTTTAGAATGTGAATGGAAAGACAACAAACTTGAGCTGTGGTGAAGGGTCAGTGGGAACCAGTTTCATAATCCTACTGTGGAATATGATTGAGTATACATGGACAAAGAAACATAACCTGTGAACAATTTTAGATGCAATTCCTAAGTTAGACGGTATATATATGTCTATTTACATAGTGAAAACATTTGCATTTGGTACTTATTAGAACGCTTTCATCATAAGCTCCAGTCAAATATTAGTTTGGAGCCAAGATCACATTAACAGGATATAAACTTTTCAGTGGGGTAGTAATACGTAGTGAAGTATAGAAAAATTGAAACAGGTCTTTGGACAAAACACTTTTTTCTCTCAGATTTGATAGAAAGACTGGTATTAATTGCCAAAATTTTAAACCAAATACTTACCTTTTCAACCGGGGTATTTTCTTCACTCGTTACACTTGCTTTTCTTGATTCGTTTTTTGTTCTGCTCAGCCTCCGGGACACTTTTTCTCTAAGCAAAGTGGCATATCCAATGTGTTCATAGATGGGGTTTGTTGTCATTTTGGAAATATACTCAGAAGCCTTTGTTTCTATATACAATGTTATCAAGCCATCTGTAACCAGATCATGGATTGATTCGAATCTTTTCTCCCCAACAAAGTGCTTCCCATCATAGAACAACCTGTAGTTCAAGGTCTGATTACCAAATCTGCAAGTACCAGAAAAAAAGGAGGGAGAGAAGAAAGAGAGAGAGGGAAGAGTGAGAGAGAGAATTCGTACTGGCAAAACACTCAGGAGGTAATTTCGCTGACGAGTCTGTATGTCTGGATTACATACGGAATATGCACATGGCTGCAACTGGATCTCTGTGGAGAGACCAACTCAAGTTCAAACCCAAACTTGACTGCATCACACGGACTGGGCTATAGAATGGAGGCCAAGCCTCTACAAGAAGCTATGCAACCCAGACGTACGTGGTTTAAATCTAAATCCTAAAGGGACTACCGCAGTGATCGGAAAAGCATGTTTGCATTGACAAGACCTTACACCAGAATGCATAATTGTGTTAAGGGCTCTTCCATCCCGAAACATTTTTGAGGTGCAGAAAGCGGACGCTTAATTTACAGTCAATGAAGAGAGATAGGCATCTCTAGCAAGTAAATTCAAACCTATGGGTCTGAATCACTCTCTGGCAGGAAGCCAGGGAGACCGAGCTCCTAGTTCAGGGACCCAATTAAACACCCAAAGTTCTGTGGGCTAACTCTGGCCCTATTTATGGCAGGTGTAATCTATGGGGGTTTTTTTAAGGTGTTTTAAAAAGCAAAGTGCTGTAGTAGCACATTCGGTTTATAACACCAAGGTTGGAATCCCATTCTTGATTAAAGGATTCAAAGATATGACATTGGGTTAAATGGTCCTTATATTGCATCAAATGTGCATGTCTCTGCATAGTTTGTTGGGCACTCAAATCAAACTGTTTAAGCCTCTTATTTTTTCACCCACATTTTTCATATGAATTCCCAATTTATAATCAAATTCAGTTTTTGTTTCTACAAATAATTATCCAGATGGATTTAGAAATCATGCTGTTGTGTCAAAACAACAGGCACTTTGCCATAATCTCCATCCTTTAGTAGTTCTTTTTATTCTTTATTTTTAAATCTCTCTCCAAAACCCTAAAAAATTATGTTTGTTCTTTTTCAGCTGACAAAAGTTGCTTTTAATCTACACCACTTTTTAGTTGGTATGACTCACCAGCTTTTCCAGCTCTACCACCTGCACATCAATATGAATTCTGAGGGTGATTTCAGCACCATATCACAGTTACTTGGGGTAACCCCTTAAGGGATTTTTCCTTCTGGCTTACCAGCAGAAAGGTAAAAATGCAGACTTTTATTTTGTGTATATCCCACAGAAGTAATAATGCTATAAAAAGTGCAAAATATTGCCAAGGAGTTTGTTTTGTCAAAACCCAATAGAATATCTTGTCCTCTTGCCACTAACCCACAGCAGCTTTAAGACTGTTGCGTGGGCAGGTTTTGAATGGCACAGCTAAGCCAGGAGCAGCTGTATTTTCAAGGAAAGGCACCTGTGAGGGGCAGTGAGGTTGTGACTTGGGCTCCCACTGAATTTTTCATTCAGTGGAATAGCAGACTTTTACTTCTTTGAGCAGCAGCATCCCATGCTTCACACTGTATTTCTACAGCAAGCTTGAATTCCAGTTAGGGTAGAAAACTGAAGTCCAGTATGCTGCCTTCGACAGCTGGTCAGCCACTGGACTTCATGATTTTCCAGGTTTATCCAGGGTTATTATCGCTGACGGTTGCCGATGTTTGTGTAGAACACATCACTGCGCTCAGAGGACAACCTGGCTGTGTCCTCTGCCGGGACACTCTCCTATTCTGTACTCACTCACATCTCTTACACAGTTTTCAAGAAGCAGCTCCATCCTTACAACACTCAACTCTAGGTAGCAAAAATTTTGAAAATGGGCACAGTCTGCCTCTGAAAAGGGACTCCTCTAGCCAAGTGCTAAAGGAGTGACTGAATTGCTGCAGTACTGCGATGGTCAAACTGCTGACAAGAGGGTGTAAAATCACTCTGACACCATGAAGTGTATTAAGTAACAGCGGATAGAGTTCACTCAAAAGGGACTGACATAATCCCCTCCATTAAACACATTTACATTTGAACTATAAGGCTCTATTAAAATAGCATTTACCTGAGAGCAAGAGTGTAGCAGCCGGGTTGCCGCTGGCTTTCTCTAAGAATATATGCTCCTTCTACGCCAGCAAGTATTTCATCTGCTTGCTCCCGAGAAATGATCCCGTGAAACCTAAGGGAAGACATTTCAGTGACTTACAGAACAATCCGACCAGAAACACCTCCTCCTCCACCCCAGAAACCATTTTAAAACTTCCGTGCTGTAGAGCGTCATGGTCTAAGCCATCAGGACAGCTTCCAAGCATCTAAAAGTGGCAGCACAGTCATCCAGCCTGGGCAAATCCAGCACAGAGGCAAAATGAAAATTACACTGTATATGCAGTTTCAGTCAGTATAAGCCAGTGTGACACTTCAACTGCACCCAAAGATTTTTTTCTGCAAACGGCCCATCTTTTCACAACTTCTTCTCTTCTACCAGTCTATGCCCCTCTTCCTTGTTTCCTTTCTAGAGGCCTTATGACAGAATTGAAAACTAGGCACAAAGGCATTATTTTTTTTTTAATGGAGACGACTTAAAATTAAAATGAGAGGTCATTCTTATTATCGGTTTGCTTTACTTTTATATTCCTCAAATTTGTAAGGGAAACTGAGACAAAAAATGGCAACAATTATTCAAAATTCTATTCTGCATATATTAAAGTAGAAGAAAATACAGAGTAGCCTTGAGAAAAATACTGTTTTCTTCATTTCAATGAGCTCCTCATTCAGTGTTGGAAAAAAGCAATACTCCTCTGACTCTTTTGTCATTGCTATTTTAAGAAAGAAGGAGGCCCAAGGATGCACAACTAACCTTAGGATAATCAATATTTAGCAGTGATTTTTCTGTAAGTACAAATGCAGTCTTTACAGCAGTTTGAGTCTTAACTCCTACACACATTTTGCTAGCTGGTAAGTCTCCAATGGTCTCCTCAGAGGTTTTGAAAGCTTCTGGTTTTGCTGCTGTCTGAAAAAAGGCACTAAAATGCACTGGCTTTCAGCATTTTCTCTTTTCTGACAATACATATGAAGTGGCACATTTCTAACACTGCCTCTGGCTCGGTAGTGAAAGAGAAGAAAAACACATTGGAAGTAAATGCAATTGTTGTTCTGTTCTCTTCACATTGTCTTTTCACAACTAATACATGTCGGAAATATTAGGTTTAGGTGATCTTTCCAGAGTGACTTTCTATTCAAAATGATGTAAATTGATTCATACTTTCTGTGTGTACTGGTGGGGGACACACTCATTTACTGCCACATCCAAATTGAAACGAGCATCCCCTAGATGACATAATTTAAGCATGTCTTTACCAGTAAACTCATGGCAATTCATAACTCTAGTTAAAAATAATGAGCATAAGCTATTCGCCACCAGAAGCTCATTATAAAATACAGCAGGCCTTAGGTTAGACACTAGGAAAAAAGCTCTCCTGGTGACAGTTTAAGAAATCACTGGGACAGGATACTTCGGGCACCTGTGAAACTTCTTTAACCATGGGTGGTAAGCACTGGGTAATCCAAGCTTTTTCATGGATATTTTTGGTACATTTTTATAAGAGCATAAAACCAGCTTGTACACAGCACAAGATCCCCTGAACTCAGACATCTGCCTCTGACAGCAGCCGACAAGAAATGCTTACGGAGAGAGTACAGGAAGCAGTGACATATTTCTTTCACTTCACATCCCTGTCCATCCATCACTAGTTTAGCCAGAAGTTGTGTCCGATCAGCTGTGACCTTACCCTTCATGAATCTGAGAATCTCACTTGTAAACCCTTTAATATCTTTATGCTTTTGGCCTCCGCAGCATCCCGTGGCAATGAACTTGAGAGGCACGCTGTGCACGTCCCTCTCTTGGACACCCACTGAGGAAGACCTGTTCATTTTCCTCCTACGGTAGGAGCTGCATCCCATTGCTCCACCGTTGCTGCACTTAGCTGTACCTTTCATTTCTTCTATAACCTTTCTAAAAAGGAGGCAGGAGGAAAGGGTAGAGAGGGACCAGAACTACATGCACTATTTAAAATGCAGCCACATCATAGATTTATATAGTAATGAAATTATGTTTTTTTCTGTTTCTTTCCCTAAAAATTCCTGATTCTCTTTCCAACCACTACTGAGCACTGAGTCAACTGCTTTTATAGGATTGTCCCAGTGGTTCTGAAATCTTCTTTCTCAATGATAATAACTAACGTGATCTTGCCTGGGCAGGTTCACCCAGGTGACTTCTTACAGTTCCTGCCAGCCCTGCTGCTCCACAAACCCAGAGTATGTCAACAGCCAGGCAGGTTCCCGAACAAGAGATTGCGGTAATGGTTTTACCAGTCCTGCTGTAGGAAGCGTGATGGGTTACTCAGCTAGTTACGTCTTCAGCTCTGTTGTACTCTAGTGGCTAGATCTGAATTCCCTGATGTCAAACATAATATTTAAAAAATGAAACTTCAGTCATTAGGGGCAAAGGTCCTGGTTCTTGAGGTTTTTGAAGGCAGAAAAGGATCATTAAACACAATGATGTGTCTGGGATGGAAGAAAAACTAGAACATGGGATCTAAGTTATTTAGCTAGCAATAAGGGCTAGGGCCTCAGCAGATCACTCTAGTAAAGGCCAAATGCCAGATCTGGGTGGTTGCTGCAGTGGCTCTGCCCTTCAACTTCACCATGCCAATGCAGGATCCAGCCCCTTTCAAGCTATTTATTGGCAAGAAGACTGCTGAGCACAAAGGAATTATACTCTAGTGGTGCGTTATTTTCCTCACAACAAAAATACACCTCTTCCTTGGGTATTTCGGACCTTTTAACTTTAGCAGGGAGAACAGCATTTACACATGCAGTAGTATACATGCATACTTTCACAAACACGTAGGGTGATGAAAGTATAGGAACATACACAAAAAGGCAGTGAGAGAGGCAAGCTGCTTCCCTCCTCCCCAGGCCATTGCAGGACCACTGGGAGGTTAAAGCGACAACCAAAATAAAAGGAAGAAATACTCCAGACAATATTTTTTTCCCAAACTGTCCTGAGAAAAGCAAAACAAACATGTAGGCTCACATAGCAGCACAGTCCATGGATTGTGAGCAGCAGTACTGGACTGTAACATAGCTAAATTATTAGGCTTTCAATATATTTAGCTACCAGTTGAAGTGAAAAGTAAAATAAAATATTTTATCAGACCTCCATTGTGTCCTTTTTTTTAAGTTCTAGAACAACAACTTTTGATTACACCCAACAGATACGCAAAAGAGGAAAACACTTACTCTCTTCCATAATACTTTGGTCTGTTCTCCACCTAAATTTTGACAGAAAGGAAAAAAATATTAAAAACATACTCAATTTTAAATAAACTACATAAAAATAAATTATGCTTGATTATTAATGAGGACTACTGCACCCATCTAAGTGACAAAATTCTGCAGATTCAAAATGGTGACTGGAACATGACTACACAGAAGAACAGAAAAATGAAAAGAGAAGAGGTGGTTTTATTGATGGATTTCTGGGAAGAATAACACATATTAATGGTGAAAAAATAGACATAATTATATAAAAAATACATATAATTGCATAAAACCTGATCAAATCAATAAAGAACAGTTTACTGCAGTTTTGCCAATCTAATATTTATACTATAAGACTGTTTTTGTTATACACCCTTTAGCTTCTTAAAAACATGTTTTGCCTATATACGGCAACTAACCAAAGATAAAAAATTTAATATTCTTGGGAGAAAGAAGGTTTCTGGATTTAGATCTAGTCTTAAATTCCTTGAAGTCTCAAGAATTTGCGGGCCTGATCCAGAGTACACTGAAAGTTGCTGGAAGGACTCCCAATTATTTTAAAGAGCTTTGAACCAAGTTTTAGGAATGTCATGTTCTTATCCAGAAACTTTGGATACGACTGACACTTCGAGTCATTTCTCAGAGCCCAATCTTTTGGCAAGTTCGCAAAAAAGCAAGCCCCCCAGCCCCTGATTTCATCTTTCATCAGCCTTTGCCTTCACCTCGCCTGCCTGGTGCCAGCAGGGGGCACGGCTGCCCAAGCTTTCACACGGGGACTGGTGCAGAGTTACCCTGCCATGCACACAGACTTGTTCGGTTATTACATCTCTGACTATTACAAATTAATTTTCCCATTTTAAGACGTATTTGCATATACACGTGCATTTACATGTCTTTATAAAGAGATGCTCTCTCTCCAGCTATGGCACTTATTAATAACGTCATCTTACCGGGCTGCAACTTCATTCTCATGCAAAAGCATGACAGAACTTAATACAAGACGTACATAAAGTCTCTTAATTGTTAAAAAAACCCACCTGAGTGCGTGCACGCCTGGGTAAAGTTGTCCATATCAATGGAATTACTGCTTCATGCATAGCGGCACACACGTAGAAAAATTGTGGTTTCAAGACTGTTTCATCCTTTAGGATGGAACCAATGAATTATCGCCATTTTATCTGACTGGAAACAAGGAGCCTTGTTCTTGTTTTGATTATATTTCATTATTTCACTCATAAAAACTTTACATTGATGAAGGTTTTTAATTTCTAAATAGCAAATACATACATGTGACATTTTTGATTCAATAATCTACACACCATGCACTAAACCGAAGCAGCTGACTTTCTACCCTGCAGTCACTAAGGCTACAATACAGCACCAAGATGAACGAAAGTCGGTACAAGATAATGAGAATCTTCAATGGAAGACCTATGGGAGTTCAGTCAAGTCCTTACTGCACTGCTTTCCCAGCTCGGGATTTCTCTTCTAGCACGGCACTAACAATAGCAGTATCATACCCTTGAAACACCTGCCTAGGAATAATACCTTGATGCCAACACTTTTGAGCTCTGAGGGGCAGGAATAAGAGGAAGAAGCAAACGCAGAAGTGAAGAGAGAGCAGAATCAGAAGAATTGCCAAGTGCAGGCGCTGTGTTTCTATGTGCATATACAGCAACTCAGAGAAAAAAAGTGTATGAATTAAATTTTTAACTTTACATTTTTATAAGTAAAAAAAAATCAAGAAAAAGCCATATTACCTCAGAAAGGAGGTTGTTCATACGTTCATCTTCACTAGCACTACATGACTTTATTATCTTGGAACTGTGCTGCCTTCCTGTCATCCTTATAGACCTTAACGACCCCCCAAAGCATATATTTAGCTGGGAACTTAATTAAAAAATAGGTAGCAGAAGCTGGGCTAGGTGAGACCACCACATGCAATCTTCTCTTTCATGGAAACAAAGACCAGTCAGTACATGAAAATGGCGACAAGGAACAAATAGATAAACTTTCACTCCCACAGAAAGCCAAATAAAACCCTTACACCACAGAAGGTAAAGCATGACTTTCATCCAGGATTCAGAACCTGCTTCTTTTTAAAAATATAGATTTGCCTTGATTGTATGTACACACAGAATGAAACCCAACAGTTTCAATCTACCTCAGAAAGATAAGAGCTAACAGTACCAGCACTCACCCTCAAAATTACCTGTAAGCACAAGTTCCCCCCAAATTTCTCTCTCTCTCTCTCTCTCTCTCTCTCTCTCCATATTAAAAAAGTATAAAAGCAATCTGGAAATAACTCCTTGAGCAAATGGAGGCACATTTTGTATCCCTCTCACAACACCATTCATGCAAAACCACAAATTTATCTGTGAAATTTTCCTCATTTAACTAGCAACTGACTGAACTGCCCTGGACACTGCGGTTTCCATTTTTCCTGCTGTTCATAAGCGAAAAGATTTCTTCTTCTGAGAATCCATACAAAGCCCATCAAATCCTATATTCTTCCCCCTCCTCCATTAAACAGAAACCTTCACTCCCACATCTTTTAGCATCCACGTGTCCAAAATCGTCACAACTACAGCACTTGGCTTTAGGCAAGAAAGATACCGTAGTGTTCCCTGAAATGAAGCTCCTGAGCTGCCAGACCATCCAGGTGCCCCAGAATCTAAAAATCCTCTCCTGTGCTCACTGCAACCTTTAGCCTGAAATAATCATTTCGCTGCTAACCAACTTCACCGCTAGGAACAAACACAAGGAAACAAAGTTACAGCAGGATAAAAGATCAAAATAACATCAGGGTCTCTAGATCAAAACCAGAATGTTGGACTGAACTTGGAAATAAACCAAAAGCCTGCACAATTGATGGAGCAGAGGCTTAAAAGTATCAAAGGAGCCAGCAGGTCTGTTTTGCGCCAACCGCAGACTCTGTACAAACTTCAAGGGAAATTCTATATATCCCAGAAGGCAAAGGTGACCAAAATTCAGTTGGGATTAGCTTTCCCTCTCCTGCTACAAATGGGCTTGCACACACACAGTCAGGCAGATCTGCCTAAGAAAATTCTTAGTGGTGGAAAGAACAGAAAATCCACAGGTAGAAAAGTGACTGTTTCCCGGTGGCAGGAACCCAGAATAATCAGCCTTATTCTGAGGACACATACACTTAGGTTTTTTTCATAGATAATGGCTATGAAGAACACTTTAATCACTTTCTGTATAGCCCTCACAATTTCCTCGTTGAAACAGGGGCCACCTTTCCCAGGTCACCAGTTGGTTTTATGCATCACTCTGGCACATCTCCCTAGATGTTGAGCAAGGGGAGAGATCAGAGGATTTGCAGCATTTAGGACTCTTATGCTAATAGACAAAAACAAAGTATAAAACTGAGGAAAATTATGTAAGGCAAATAATGGGTCTTCACTAGTGAAAATATATTTTGCCTTAAAGAGCTCCACAGCTTGCTTTTACTACTCCCATACAGAGGATAAATTAAATGGGTTCTCTCTCTCCACTAAAAGTAAGCGGCAGCTTTCAATTCAAATGTGAGATGGTAATTTTCTGGCTTAGAAAAAGGTATTATTGCCAATCTCAAACCAAAAATGTTGCAGAGCAGGCATTTCTGGCCGTCGTTCCAGAAACCATGGGGAAAATGCTGAAAATTACTACTGAAAATTCATAGTTGTATAAATTATGAATTAGCAGTGAATGCCAAAATTATTTAAAACTAAAGTCAAGTTGATCAGGAAATAAGATGTATGGTGAAACATCCTAGATCACTACTAATCCAGTACTCTTACAGAGCCAGCAACATTCAATGACATCTAATCTTGAAGCGTGCTCAAAGAGAAATGAAACCCAGCACAGCTCTCCTGGCACTCTCCAAAGGCCTTTGGAAGCTCATGTTTGAGAGACTGTGCATACTCCAGCCTTGACTCCCAGCCGGCCAAACCTGATTGCCTCTCCGCACCCCAAAAAACCCCCCTGACTTGTACACTTAGTCTAGTTTTACAAGTTTTTTGACAATGTTACAGAGTATTCTTCAAGGTGTGGAGTTAGTTGTAGTGGGGTTTGAAGTCAACACTGAGAAGAAAATGAGTCTTCTTCAACAAAATACACTAGCTCTCTAAGCTAATTCAATATATTACGCTTACATAATTTTGAAGTTTACTGAATTTTAATGGCCTGGGATTTGTGGCTCCTCTTTTGGCCAGGATGGTTTAGCCCTGGCATGACATACTCCTGCTAATGTACAGATTATTGTATTAAAATCCTACACCACTCTGCAAGGTAACTCATCACAAAACTACTAGGAATCATGCAGGCAGGAGGTGAACATCCCCTAATGTGACAGATTTTCATTGCAAGCATTGACATCTAAGCCACACTGCACTGAAGATTTGAAAATACCCTGAAGAATTCTTTCTGCATAAGTACTACCACAGAAATAAGATAACCCTAATTCCAGAGAAATCTCTCTTCAGCTTTGTTGCACAAGATGTATTTCCTGATCCAGTGGCCAAAGCTAAAATCTAGAAATGTTGGAATGAAAATTTAGAAATCCCTCTAGGACAGCAATCTGTCTGTAATTCAGAAGGGCCAGCATGGCATAACATTGTAGATCTACCTATTTCAACCACTGCCTTAATACAGGCATGAAAAGAATATAAAAGGGGAAGGGAAACACTAAGGTGGGTAGCTGCACCTGGCGCTCTGTTCTTCTCTCCAGTACACAGAAGAGCAGAGAAACAAGATCCAGCAGTTAATAATGTTGGTGTGTTCACCCAGAGCAGGCAGTGAGGCGTTTTCCCAAAGGAAGTTTAACCTGATATATTTTCTGTTTGGAACAATCCTAATTATTTTTCAGTAATCCTAGTTGACTAGATATAAATGTGTTTTTCAGCTCAGTTTGACATAAAGAGAAATAGAAGAGTTGGAAGAGAAGCTTTCAAGACAAGCCCACTAAAAACAGACTGTACAGAAAAGGAGTTTATTGTCTGAATTGTGCAGCTTTTGGCAGAATTGTCATAAGCCAACTGCAAACTTCAGCCTTAAAATCAACAACCGAAAAGGATTAAGATAGATAGTAAGCCCCCATTAAATGGAATGAAGTAAAAAACTATGTTGTATTTCATTACTTCTATATTTTTTTGGCCTCCAAATTTTTCTTAAAGCAATTTCTACTTAGACCAATTAGCGTGTCTAACTTTCCCTCCAAATAGGACAAATTACTTCACATCAATGACTCTTAAGCAATTTAAATTGGGAGAACTTTCTTTTTGAAGGGAAATATTTATCTACCTTTTTTACTACCTTTTTACCACTTTCTTACTATTACCTTATCAGGCTCTCTGGCAGCAACGTTTTCAAAGAGAAGCAACGCTTGGTTTTGCGAAAAGTATCGTATCATAAAGCCTGTTGCTGACTGTGTTAGTAGGAGTAGCAGCAATGTAACATCTGTAACCCCCGGGCCAAGGACAGGCCAATTATAGACACTCACTATGTACGTACATAATGAAAAGATGGTGTTCTCCCCTAAGATTTTCAGTCAATGGCATTCAGCATGACTGATGGGACAGGCTTCATATGACAAGCCTATCCAGCACACATAACTTCATGAGTATGTTCATGTACTTTGGCTGTGTGATGAGGGAGCAGCAAAGGCATTCCTCAGAAAGAAACTAGCAATGCACAAGCCCCCAGAACATATTCCACCTGCGCTGCCCATGTTTCTGAGGCTCTCCAGAAAGGTGACATGAATAGTTTTGGAAGTTTGCACCTCCTTTTGTCATTCAGTAACAGAGCCACAGGGATGTCAGCGTTACGGCCACTCGACGGATACACATTCAGCCACATGATGGCAAGGGATTAAGGTGCCTCCAGGACAAGAGAGTAGCTGGGAGCAAGATGTCAAAATCATTCAAAATACCACAGGGGCAACAACTAGACAGGTCTCCACAGAAAAGGATCCTGGCACCGTTACAGAGCATAAAATGAACATGAATCACTGATGCTGTCTGTTGCAAAAACTGTCAAAGCCAGAATGCCATACTGGGATATAAAACCAAGAGTGCAGCCAACAAGACACGTTAGAGTAATCCTCTCCTTGCAATGTCCACTCGGAAAGCCTCTAGCTGGAATACCGAGCGTGGGTTTGGGCACCTCAAGAAAGACTGGAGCAAATAATCGGAGTGAGCAGGGATTTAGCAACTGTGAAAGACATGAAAAGAGATTGGCCTAAAGAAGAGAAGACAGAGAGGGGCTGTAGCAGACAGGTATGAAAAACGCCGCTTTCAAGAGGAAATAAAAGAATTTGTTCTCTTGTGTGCTTATTAGACATGACAAGAAGTAATAGGCTTAAACTGCAAAAAAAGAAGACAGAGCTTAGATCTTAAGAAAGTGTTAAAAATAATTAAACACTAAATAAATAAGCAGAGGTGGTCATGAGATCTTCAACCTCAAAGGGCTTTAAGAAGAGGATATGCAAACATCTCGCCTTGACGCAGGGATGACAACCTCTTGAGTTTCTTCCAGCCCTGAGATACCATGATCCAGCCTATTCCTCATCTCTGCCTGGACTGCTCTCAGGAGATAGGGATTAGCAGGGAGCAGAGTGAATACGTTGTATAAATCACATATAAAACCACAATAATACCATGTCTCTGCCTAGCTCTGTGAGGCTCTCAGGAGAGAAGGCAGCAGGGAGAAGGGAGTGCACTAAGTGAACTGTTCTAGAGAAGAAAGCCAAACCTTCAAGTGATAAACTGGTCACTGCTTACCTAACAAAAATCAATTTAAATTTATCAGCATAGCAAAGCACCAAATTGTGTTTGATACCTTCTAACAAAACATTCTGCAGTAAAATTTACAGCGCTGGGGAGAAGGTAGGAGTGGAGCTCTTCACTACTAGGAAGAATATAAAATAAAAGACAAAAGCGAAGAACACAAAGAACGCTTTTATTAACTGCTGCTCAAAGCTGGACAACTTCTCTGCTCTGATGGCGTGCTGTAACCTACGGAGAAGGTAAGATGCATAACGACCCTTTCGCAGAAGGATAACGCATCGCAAAGAAACACAGGAGGCTCAGCAGCTCTGACTGTTACTGTGGCACTCACTGCAGGCTGATTTCCACTCTATCAAGGTTAAAGACAAAGAATTTTAAAAGAATTGGATTTGTTTGCTTGCTTACTTGCTTGTACCAAACTTTCAAAAGAGCTGCTCTAAGGCATCCTTTATGAGGGTATTTTTAACTTGGGTTTGTTTCCTATCTATGACCTTAAGCAAACTGTCCAGCAGCCAATAATCAATATACCAGAGAAAACACTATAAGCTCCAGAAGGTAACAAAAATCTCCCCCAACACAGACATCTGCTATTGCTACTAAACCAGAATATATTTCTGTATATATTCAGCTCCAACAGAAAAGAGCGAGATTGAACAAGAAAAGAAAAACCAAATATTTTCTGACCTAGTAAAGAAAATAACATGCTCCTGAACATGAGCTAAACTAAACTGAAATAAATCTTAATCAAGGAGGCTGCTGCTAAATAGTCAGGGGAGACAGGGTCAAGTTCAAACAACTTCAACAGCAAAAGCAGGAGTCATCTATTTTGCCGTGCAGCTTCCATTCACACAGTAAGGGCATCGTTAAATGTAAGAAGGAATATCAATGTTACCTTGAATGCAAGATGAAAAATTTGAATATAGTATTTAAACTGTGCTCCCTTTTTTTAAGAGTGATGTGTTGAGTCATTTAAATGGGAGGAAAAAAATCCCCAGCAGCAGCAGACAAATGCAGTAGGCCAT
>WAAD01011301.1:130770-169816 GCA_013389945.1 Fregata magnificens | reverse complement strand
CATTTGACGCCATGTCAAAATAAAACAACTAGATGAAAAGACTGGTATGTAACAAGGATAAAAAGAAATAAAAAATTAGGAGAATAGCAAAATCATAAATACACACACACACACACAAACATCACACACTTCCAAGGGAAAACGGAGAGGAGGGTAACACTTCCCAAAGAAGCTTTCAACCAATACCAGAGGGATAATTAGCAAGTTCATCAGAATTCATCAGAACCAGAAAGACGGCTACCTAGAGTTTGCGCTCATTAGTCAGAAGTTGCCATCTTGTCTTCCAAAAAGATGGCTTTTACTATTCCATTTCGCAATGATCAGTAAACACACCAACTGGTTCATACCATATTCCTCTGATGAAGATGAACACCAGTCTAATTTGCAAATCATAACCTAGAACATTAGTAAATCAAACTTGACAAAATTCAAGTGGAACAGACAAATCTCTTCTAGTTTTGTTTAGCTGTAACTACTTAAATGAAATATTTACTATCGTGTCTGCAGAATAATGAGAAAGCTTTCTCCTCCGTTCAGTAGTCAACAGACTGTTAAAATGAAGATGATGTGGCTTCATCTGAGTGCTCCACCGCCCTACTACTGCAGCGGGGTGAGACTTTATGGACTCTAGGAGAGATGAGATTTCCTGTCAGTCCTTAAAGTGCCTTGGAAAAAAACACTGGCAACTTCCCCTGATGTGATGAATACAAGGGAATTTTGGGCAAGCAACATTCCAGCCTCCCTTGTTTCTTTCATCCACTGCTTCAAATCACAGGCATTCTGTGGGACGAAATTCACTATGGAGATACCGCAGAAAAATGACATTGGGTGTAAACCCACATTTTAAACCTAATAGGAAAACCTGCATGTGGCCAGTTTAGAGGGATGCTGGATACAATACATTTTGACATTCCATGGGTCCTCTGCTCCAATTTAACCAAAGACCTTTCCTGGTTTTCAACTGTTTTCAGCCCCCTCCAGTGCAGCCAGGCTGTCTACTTTCGCTACAGATTTCAGGTGAAGAACTTTCCTCCTTTTGTCAATGTCTATTCAAAATTGCTCTTCAGCTTCATTTGCAACCCACAGACTACTGCTGTGTCCTCCTTGTTTCTTTTTGTTTCTATCATAAAGACAGGATTATAAAAACACAATTAAAGCAGCAGCAATATTATAAGAATTTGAAGATACAGGCTCCATTAAGTCTTATATGTACAAACATTTTCATTAATGAAAATAGGTTTCAGAACAATTCTGCTCATTTTCACTTAACTGCTGGCTAATGGGGTCTCTTGGTGTGTCAGTGTGTGTGTTCTGAGGTTTCTTTCTAAGGAAAAGATAATATAATATTCTGAATTATCTTAGATAAGCTCTCAGGACTGACAGTAAGAGACACCTTCTCATGGTAGTGTCTGACTTTTTGCAGTAGAGCGATTTGAACAAGTGCCATGAAAATTCCCATTTACTCCCATTATTTACCACCAATTTTATGACCAATTTCAATGCCTATTACAGCTCCCTAGTACTTTACCACAGTATAGACATTGTTCTTAGAAAGATGAGGCCAGAGGGAAAGAGGAAATATTCAGCTTGTAAAGGTCACTAAGTGACCAGAATAAAGGAATTCATGGAAGACTTATTGCAATGATGAAATACTTATTATCCAGTCAGATACACTCTGCAAACATCTTACTAAGGATTAATTTTAACAACTTTGCTCAAGCTTACCTAATGACAAGCTTTTTCTTACGTACAAATATAAAACATTTTTGTACTTGAAAGAAGGACTGACAAGTAACCAGCATTTTTAAAGCACTTTTCAATATTGCTATTGTTTAAATGCTACTCTGCTAATTGCATTGTTCTTAGCTTGAATCCCATGCTTCAGAAGAAACTTGGAGGATAACTGACTAAAGAATAATTTGCAGTGGCTCAGTTTTGGAGATGTGCAATGATCCTGTATATTCTCTGCTAGTAACGTACAAGATGGCAGTATCATTATAAACCTGCTAGTGACCATTTCAACAGTTATGCTCTACGAGATGCCACTATCTATACACTTGTTTTGATAAATCTGGGTAATTGATACCCAGAGGGTCAGAACAGTTCCTGACCCTCTGGATGGTTAGAGTGAAAGACTCGCAGCGGTACAGTCTGAATATGCCATCATTATTTTAGTCTCTTACAATCACTTAAGCAAAAAGAAAAAGGGATTTTTTTTTTCAGAGAAAAGTCTCCCTTTTGTAATCATATTTGCTTTTAATCAAGACACCATAATTTCGATGCTTTAAAGGCAGAGACAATAATTTCTATCGCTTCTGACACCACTTATTTGGAATTCAGAACGACAAAGAAGGCAATTAACTGACATTTTTCTACATAATAATATAAGTTAGGGCTCTAAGGCTTTGTCTACACTAGGGAAATTTAGATGAGTTTCTCACTGTTGCTGACACTGGCTTGGCCAAGGCGCTGCTAGGAATATGCAAGGTCTAATGCAGACAAACTCACCAGCCTCAAAAATTGCTGTCAGCAATTAAGGCTTTCTTGGAACAGAACGGGAATAGCATTCACAGGTATGAATATCTCTACACAAGTAATTCAAAAATTCATGAGTAAGCCTCACTCCCTCTTCGAAGGAAATTTATAACAAGCCTATTGGTTAACCAGAAATATTCCCAAATAATGTCACCATCCTTCCTTAATTCGTTTACTTTGTTAAAGCCTCCATTTCTTTAAAAGATATTTTAACTTTGAATAGTCTACTCCTGAAACATTTCTTAAAATTAAGATTTCTTTAAAATGTTACTTTCAAATAAAACCAGAAAGTTGAATGCTTGAATTATTTTCTGAGAATGTCATTTTTATCAGCATTTCTGTAGAATAAACCCTAAAAGACGCTTTATAATATGACTTCCTCACAATACAAATCTGGTTCTTTGGTGCCTATCATCACACTTGCACAATATTTAAAAGCTACTCCTCCACCTGAATGGCACTTTTAAATGAAACTTTTTCTATTTAAAAAATAAATCATTAAAACATTGCTGGAAGGAATATGGTTACAAATGAGGATATTGGCAGAAATTCAATGTTATTGGGAAGGTAGGATATTCACACTAGTCCTGCTGCCCATGGTGATTAATTAAAGGCCGTTAGATACCCGAAGCCCTAGCAGTTCATTCAATATGATTCCCATTGCAGGAATGACCTGCTTTCGCTGACAAGATATTTATGCAGGAAAAAAAAAAGAAAAGGAAAATCATGATAGTAAAGCTCAAAGACACAAAGATATAAATGGTCATGTTTTATTTACAGTCCCAGCTTTTAGTCTGGTAGTTTGCATACCAGGAGAGGTGATTTCTGTCTCCACAGTACAGTTAATCAAAAAATCCACACAAATCAGATGGCAGAACTGCAGAGATCTGAGGCTAAAACCCCTGTGACTATGGAGTAACAGAGAGGTAATGGAAGAGGAAATGAATGCGGAGAATGTGGAAGATTGCAATGGAAAAGATGGAGGAATGATGAAAATGCCAAGTGGTGAGAGCAAAAAAACCCCTCCAATCCTTCACAAGTATATCTGTTGGTGTTACAGATTTTGTTAGCAGCAGATGCTTCAATTTCCTTGCGAACAGTGCAGAATTTGGCAATTATGAATGAAAGACATCTTCCTATAAACATGAAGGATTTAAAATTATTTGCAATTTTTACATTTGTCTGAAGCGGTTTGAATCTTAAATTATACAAGAGAACACCCTCAACAAAGTCCAGTTCCTGTGATATGCACACGGAGAGACAAATCTTTCCCCTGTCAGTCACACATCGTGCTGACACCTGCTCCCCAGATGTTGGATAAGCATCATGTTGCATACTAAATAACTATCATATTGCCAATTAATATATTTTCACATACATAACACAAAATTAGATTTTGAGATCTTTCAATGTAACTGACAGAAATTTAGGATTAATAAGACACCATCTTTGGTGAGGCAAGCCTAGACAATCATCAGATTACACTGAAGTCAAACTAGAATCAAGAAAAACAACCCCAAAACACCTACCTTACAGTCTATGTGCTAAGGAAAAGCTCGTAGGTGCCATAGGAACACAGTGCTGAATTTTCTCTCTAAAATAATCTATGATGCTCTATAAAACCAGTATGTAGTTCTACAAAACTGATAATATGAACCACAAGGAGCAATCCAGGTACCAGGACACCCCACCTGCCCCCACCCCCCCAACTATATGTAAAAATAAAGCACATCATCAGTGTTGTAGTGTTTTTTGGCTCTTGGGTCAGAGAATCCCTGTTTCTAGCTATCAGGTTGTGAACACATACAGTTGAGCTACAGAAAGATTCAAAATCCAAGTAGCAAGAAGTCAACCAAAGATCACATCTGTGGGAATTCATACTGCCTTATATACTTAACCCTGAATAAAGTCTCTTATTTTCAGCTGTTTAACTAAATTTAAAAAAAATCAAAACAAATCAAAATAGGACTCTCTTCAGTCCGTGAAGTGAGCCACTAAAAATAGTTCATTAGTCAGAACCAAACCCAGATTATGTGAATCAGACAATTTTTACTTATTTTGTTATGTACTGCTTTGCCAATTATGTATTAATTTGGTTAATATAATATGATCTTAGCTTCTTTCTGCAACTCTTTGGAAGTGACTTGAATAGGCACTAAATATGTATGATCTTTATAAACATCAGGCAAAGGGAGCAAAGGATAACTTCAGTTGTACATAACATGTTCTTGAGTCTAAGGAAATAAGTTCAATACAGCACACTGGTAAAGAGTTCACAGCTGCACATTTACTCCACTTACTTGTGTAGATAATCTTGTTTCTAGAACAAAAATACAATTGCAACCCCACTTTAAAAGCACATTTTACCTTGATCCAAATTTTCACTCATGGAGGCAGGCTAAAAATGCTTTAATTTGAGTTAGCGTAATAAATTTTGGATTAAACTTATTCAGACTAAGTCACTTGTATCCCCACAAAGATGAGTTCAAACTGTAGACAAGGGTTCCTAAGTATTCAGTGCTTATTAATCAGATTTTCTCAAGACAAGTTCTTCCTCGAAGTAGTTCCAGTATGAAATAGATAAATAAAATATTAGATAAACTATTATCTCACACAAAGTGAGAAACTCCTTTAAGGCCACACTGGAAGTAAATAAACTGTTTAACTATTTTCAACTATACCACTACTAGTTTAATACCTGTTATATGATATTCATTTAGTAAAACCCTTAATGTCCTCTCCTTTAGAGAATACCAGCCACAGAGACCTACCTGTCATTTGTTTTGCATGAGAATTTCGGAGAGGAAGGTCTTATTAAAACCCTTCAGCACACATGCACTGAAGTCCCACAGAGCTACAGCATGCTCCTTCTCCCCGAGCCTTGTCTTTGACAGGGAGAAAGGATGACACGAGGGTTCGCCCACTCTGGTGTTTTGCTTGCCCTTCTTAGCATCCTGTGTATATGTCTTGGGACCATCCCGAACTGACAGGGCTTGAAGACTTCCAGTCTGAGGCCAAGACCCTGCTCTGCCTGCCCTGAAACAACTGGTAGATGGCACTTGAGGGAAAAATGCAATGGCCTTTTAGTTAAGGCGCTGGGTGGACTCAGGAAAACTGGATTCAATTCCTGGCTTTGCAACGGGTCTTCTTCAGGAGCCTGGGCAACTACCTGTGCCTTGGTACAAAACCTCCTGCCCCACGCAAAACTGTTTTGAGACTGTATCTGTTAATATTTGACGGATGTTGTGCTAGGGCTCTACTTCAGTGGGTGCAGAGTGTGGGAAGCAGGTCAGAGCTCAGGATGATGTTTGAGACTAGAGCTATATATCACGCTGATGAACCGCAGTTTCTATCTTCTTTCACATCATCTTTTATACCTTGGGCAATCACTTCATACGTTTAGTATTTCTATTACTAGTATTACATGTCTATTTGTACCAAATTTGTCCCTGACATTATAGAAGATAAAGCTATCACAGTTTTATTGATCGAGCAGAGACATCTACATATGTTTTCCATTACTATTATACCATGCAGGTTGAGGAACTGACATATTTAACTAAGTAGAAATGAAGAAATACAGAAAAAGAGAACAGGGAGACAAGATGACTCAGCCAAACCTGCAGCCCTATAGATTTCCAAATATCCTATAATCTTTAAAGTTTCTGTGACAGAATCGAGCTCCCCGGCTATCACTTCAGTATTTTAACTTGAACATAATCCTTGGCGGAATGCATTCAACAAACTGCAGCTACATGTATCATGTTGAAACATACCATGCAGATGTTAATATGCAGATGTAGGAAGAAAATAACACCTTCGTTTTGACAAGGAAACACAAAACCTTAGGTAATATGCAGAAAAGCACACTAAGCAAGGATTAATGAGCATTTGTCTAATGAAGGGGCTTCTAGTGGTAGAATGAGGCCTCTATGCCTAATTAGCAAATATTAATCTGCTTTAATTAATCAACCTTAAGAAAAATGATTATATAAAATAATGGCTTAGAAAACTTAAAGCGAATACAATCCATAGACTGTACAAAAGATTTTTTTGGTAATCATATGCTGCTGACAATTCATCAGATTTAACAAGGTAAAGCGAAAGAAGAACTGACCTCCCGAGGACAGATGATTCTCTTGGGACGCGGTGCCTCTTGTTGCAATTGATACACTGTCAAACACAAAAATGTACAGATCATTAGAAGATGGCAACATACACAAACTTTTATTCAGATGAGTCTTCTTAGCCAGAGGCTGCAGAGAAAAATGCAAATGTAAAGAAAAGGACGGCAAATGGAGGTATTTCAGTGTATCTAAGTCATTTATATGAAAATCGGTTGTTGACCTGCAAACTAACTGAAGTGATCATTGGTTTAACTTTTAGAACTATTATCTCCTTTTGTACTTGTTATTACATTTCTATACCAGGGAAGACTAGCTAAAAAGATTTATTAGGTGTATCTCAGGATAAAACCTCACTTTTGCATATACCATGCTGTAACAACTCCAGAACAGATTGCTTACCAGTAACACCAGCATTTTTTTGGATAGGCCAAGCAGAAGTTCAGCACATTTGAAAGGGTTCACCACAACCTCATAATTTATTTCAAGATTTGCTGGCAATTACTGACGAGCAAGCAAACATTCCTTTCAGAGCAATTACACCCTATTCAAATGGCCCTGGATCAATTTTGCGAATCTTCTGAGGACTGGAGGAGAGAGAGCTGAGGCTAGGGGTAGTCGCTGAAGCCTGGCCCCTAGCCTCTTCACTGCATGTATTTAATGAGATCCTCTCCTTCCTTTCCACTCCAGAGTCATGAGAAGAAGCTGACATGCAATGACAGTAATCAATTCCAGCGCAGACAGACTGTCTCTCTGTAACTCCAGTAAAAATCCCAGAGGTTTGGATTGCCTCCCTCGAGAAAGGCCTTCTGTATGCTGACCTTCTTGTAGTTGGAAAGATCATGTCGTGTCTATGAATGTTTTTAAAAGACCAAGTTTCTAGAAAAGGGCTCTTCATAATGCTTGTGAAGCTCAGAATTATGCCCCGAAAGGTGGTAGATTATGGGAGGAATATAGGTAGCCTGTAGGTTTGACAAACAGAGAAGCCCTGTTGCAGAAAGTGAATTGAAATAGTAGGTGTTACTCTTCAGCACCTTCTCCCACCTTCTGCACCTTCTCTTTAAATGGGGCTTGGAGCGATGAAATCTGAGAAGTGGGGAAGTCCTTGGCTTGCACCCAGGTTTGTCAGTCAGGGGATGTGAAAGCTTTGGGGGCTTCTGTTCTCTGCTAATGTCAAAGTGGAAAAAACCATAACCTCTCCTTTTCCGAACCCAACCTTCATCCCTGGTTCCTCGGAGGGGCACAGAAAGAGAGTTCATGATTTCTTATATTGCCTATCAGTTTTAATGCATATGGATGCAATCTAGCTCCAAATTTGTACTAAGGCTTTGGATTTATCCTGCATCATTCAGTACTGCCAGATCTCCCACTACTTTTGCACAAGATTCATGATAACCTGTGGTCTTTCTTACCTCTTGCAATTGTGTGACTAAGATTCAAAGCCTTCCTTTTACTCTTTTGTGATCAAATGACTCGTCTATCCAAAAGAATTGTCAAGAAAAGCATGAAAATTTTGCTTCAAAAATCACAGATTGTTTTTTAAAACTCTGATTATTCTGGAGCCTAGTATCATGATTTTAGAGTCCATTTCTGAATGTCTGAAATCAGCATAACCACTGATTCAGCAAGTTACTGATGCTTAAAACTAAACATATCCAAGAGGAAAATAGTAACTTTTTTCTTCCCCCACACATTTCCAGTAGAAAGAAGGAACTCTAAGGATTCAAAATATTGCAAGAATATGATTGCTTCCCATTTAAAGTAAAAGATCTATTTCCCCAATGTATTAATTTCAATTTTAATTGAAAAATCAAACTTCACAAAAATCGTATTTTTCAATAATTAAACCTGTTAAATATTAACTGACATAGCAAATCAAGCTAGTGGGGCTGCTTCTAAGATAACCTTGATAGCTATGGTGCAAAACAAGTTGGTCTGAAGAACACATAGGAAGCCTATCTTGTGATGTGCTGCATTTAGAAGAAATGAGAAAAGCAAAGAGCTCTCTCAAATGACCAAAAGGATCTCTGAGGCTGATAGTACTGGAGAAGCAAGGGTGGGGAGAAGAGTCAGCATTTCACAAAACAAAGGAAGGAATGACTAAATGAGAGGGTAGATACATGAAAGACTTGGAAGCAAACACAAAAAACTGGATGCTGATAGGATGCAGTGGGATGAATCAGTGCAGGAATTCATGATGAATGCAAGGAAGACAAATCATCTTAACAACTGTATTTTGAATAGACCGGAAAAGGTTGCTGTCATTCTCGGAGAGGCACGGGTAATTAATCTGCACAATAATCTGAATGGAGAAAGATATCTGATTTAGAAATACATCAGAGGAAAATGTAGTAAGATTATTACTATACAAATAAATAATCAAAATAATAAATTATATGCTGCCTTGAATGTGCAGGATGAGAAAATGGCCCCAAGTAACAAGCATGACTGAGATCGTGAATGGTGGTGATCACAGAAAACATCATGAATAGGAAATGGTTTCCTGGGAAAGATAAAGAATTCAGATTTGGCCATATTAGCTTTAAACTGAAAGACATTAAACTGACAGAAAGACAACCCAGCGGAACTACTGGAGAGAGATGCAGAACCATTAGATGGAGGGAGAGAAGACAGCTCGGGAACAGAAAGAAACCACCAGTGGCATCGTGGTAAGGGACACCAAGCAGTTCAACGGGAGACAACAGAGAAGAGACAGATAGGCACACAGGTGCCAAGGATACCCAGAGAAGACACACAGCAAGGCAAGGGTGGAGGAGGCAAAACAACAGTGAAAGTGCAGTTAAGTGAAAAACTAGGAAAAGGCAGTATCTCACAGACTAAGGTATTAAGGAGCAAAGCAAGTGTGACCCTACCAAAAGCTGTGTTCTGCTCTAGAAAGGTTCTCTCCTGTTTCTGCTTCAAATGATTGCTATATGAAAGCCTGCTAATGGGCTATGAATACAAGTGCAATATTATGGCTAAAGTGACTTGAGAAAAATGTGCCCTACAGCTAAGTTCCAATGAGCGTAGACACCTCATTAAGTGACCTCATTTTCAGAAGTGCTGAACATCCTGCAGCTCTGCCCAATTTCATTATATACTTTTTCCAATGTGCTGGGCACTCACACTCTGGCTGACATTGCTGAGACCCCAGCAGAGTCCAGGGGATGGTCAGAAGTTCAGAAAGCACATGCCCCTCACTTACTTGCTCGAATGACAAACAAGCCTTGCCTTTCTGCCTCATTTCCCCTCCTCCACCTCTGAAAATCTTAAAACAGAATCCAATATATAAGGATATGGTTAATTGAAATAATAGAAAAACACACTTATTTAATACAGTGGTAAGCAGTGATCAACATCTGATCCAGTCTATACCAGCATTTAGAACTGACAGGCAGGTTAGAGACAAACCCACTGTGATCATAAAAAAGATGACACTTGAACATAATGATGCATTATTATTTTAGCCCTGAGAAAATTAACCTTAAAAGAAGTGAACTGCCTGCAAAAAGAAAATGTATTATTACTGCTTAGAGAACAGCATCAGACTGGGAGTAGCTTTTTGTTCAGCATCAGATGCAAATGAAACGCACAGTAATAATACACACTAAATATTAGACCAAAATGCAGCGCTGCAATAGAGAAATGCAGTAGCTTTTAGTTGGCCCTTCGACATCTTTATCAGTTTCATAATTCAGATAGCTTGCCAGCATTCATAGTATCATCATCACCTGGGAACTTATAAAGTTAACAAAACTTTAATTTATTATTGAATTTCTAGGGCAACATTTCTTTGAGATGTAAAGTAACTAGTTAGAATATATCTCTCTCTTTTGTTCCTGCTAGAGGACGAGTCTTGTCTCATGGGATGAATAAGGGAAATTCTGCAATATGTTTTAGAAAGAACTGTCTAATTCCAAAATCTGATCTGCCTAAGAAACAAAGGGATGACATGCAAAAATCAACACTTACTCCTTTTCTGCCAGGGAAGAAGGACCATCACCAATTTCTTCATACTTTTTTCATTCTGCAGTGTGTCAGGAACTCAAGCTTTCTCCTTTAACTCACCTATGACTAGTGTTCAGTGATGCTCCAGCGGAGAGGAAAAATTCCTATCATCTCTTTTATAAAGCAGCAAAGAAACATACTGCCTTCTCTCTGAGAATGCTTCATAGAGTTCCTTAGTTTTACCTCCTCGGCCTCATCTCAGTCAGGCATATATCCACGTGCCAAGCTTGAACAATATGAGCTGTCCTATTCTGCGGGATTACTCACATGCTTATTAGGAACCTAAGTGCCTGGCTGAAATAAAGCCTTAATTTCTAACAAAACTGAGTCTCAGACACTGTGCTTATTATTTGATGAAGGGCAGAAGGCAGGGAAACTTTGTGAGGAGCCAAAGCATGGCATCAGCTGATGCTCTGCGCCTTGCCACATTGCTTTACACCAGCATACCGATCTTAAATAATGCGAACAAACATTGAAGTGGCATTGACATTAGACTTGCTTAGCACATGCCAATCTCAACAGTGGTAAAAGGAGAAAAAGAGTGGTTTTACATCTCTTCAAAACTCAAGCATGTACGTGCTGTAGCTGGAAGTCAAAAATGACTATGCTGTACCAGCAGCCAAACAAATTGCCTACTTGTCACATGAGGCAGGTAAGATCATTGGTTCTGCTCTAAGAGGGCAGTGCAGCACCGGAGCAGGTTACCCACAAAGGTGGCTGTCCTGGTTTTGGCTGGGATAGAGTTAATTTTCTTCCTAGTAGTCGGTGTAGTGCTCTGTTTTGGATTTAGGATGAGAATAATGTTGATAACACACTGACGTTTTAGTTGTTGCTAAGCAGTGCTTATACTAGTCAAGGACTTTTTTGAACTTCCCATGCTCTGCCAGGTGCACAAGAACCTGGGAGGGGGCACAGCCAGGACAGCTGACCCAAACTGGCCAAAGGGATATTCCACACCATATGACATCATGCTCAGTATATAAACCGGTGGGAGTTGGCCAGGGGGACACCACTGCTCGGGAACAGGCTGGGCACTGGTTGGCAGGTGGTGAGCAATTGCATTGTACATCGCTTATTTTGTATTTTTTTTTTTCCCCTTCCTTTCCTGTCCTATTCAACTGTCTTTATCTCAACCCCCAACTTCTACTGTTTTTTTCCCCGGTTCTCTCCTGCATCCCGCTGGGGTGTGGGGGTGAGCGAACGGCTGTGTGGTGTTTAGCTGCCTGCAGGGTTAAACCACAATACTGGCAGAGGGTCCATCCCTGAAGGTTTTCAGGACTCGGCTAGATAAAGCCATGGCTCTTCTGCTCTAGAGCAGACAACAGTCATCCTCTGAGTGGGAAGCCGGATCAGCTCACCCCAGAAGTCCCTGCCAACCCACATGTCTGTGATTCTTATCTTCCTTTTTTCCCACCTTAGTGATGGTAAAAAGGCAAAATGCCATTTCGTATAATATTCCTAACATACAGCAGACTACAAAAAGAAATCTGTTATTGGATATTTATTTGTTGATCTGTTACTCCAGTATAAATGCAATCAAATCCACGGCCTAGAGACTGCTGGCTGCTAGTAACTTTCCAGATTTTTTCCCCAAGTCCCTTCCTGGTAATACAAAATTATTCTTGCCATTTCTTTCATTCTCTGTGTCCCAGGGCTATCAGAAAAAGTCTGAAAAAGCTCATAATCTGTGAAACGTATGTACCTTCTAACAATTCTTCATAAGCAAGTGAGGATCTTCTGCATTAGAAGCGTCCATCTGTTCGAAATACAGCTGAAACAACCTTGTACATTATGCCAAAGAGTAAGGCTTGAATTCTGAAAGGTGTTTCACTTTGATCAGCATTCGCCCATGGATATGTGCAATACTGTTTATTTGAACACTTTGCCTGTATAAACAGGAAGATCTGCCTTTGTTGAGAAGCTAGAAGGACTGAAGCCTTCATCATGATGTCAATAAAAGGCAATATAGCGCACCTAAATTTACCCAGGACTTAAAAAGAAATCAAAACTGTATGCAAAGTATCTTAATAGTATGTTAGCAAACTTCAAAAGTTACTAGCTAAAATACACTGAAAATAATTGTTAAATAGGCAGTAAACACAAACTGCTAAGAGTGAAATACATACACTAAGTTAAAACTGTGATGAGACAGAAGATTGCATCATAGACTAATGCAATTGTTGGACGTAACCTCTATAATTAATTTACCAGATTGGGATTTTTCTAGCAGAGTAAAGAAGCATATATTATCTGACATCGCAATGAAAAACTTATGTCTGTGGCTAAGCAATCTCAGCAGTAAATCTCTGTAACCTTAAACTATTTTCTGCATTTTGGAGCTGTGTAACTTTTCCAAGGTCATTCATGCATGGGGTTCAGATGCTGAGGCCATGACTTTGTCATTACCACAATACTGGCATCCTACATATATCTGAATAGGAAATTATATATTCATATTCTATTAGTTCATTCTGGGTTTTCTTCATTTAAAAAAAAGTTTCCTTGGACTATGTGTAAGCTATCAGGCAAAAGAAACCAAACTTTTTCACTGCATGCATGCATGCGTGCTGTGATCTGTCTGCTGCACCAGTGGGGCAACCAAGAGAAGCTAAGTAAAGGCATGTGCTTATTCCCTGACTTTTTAATGAAAACTTCCTGCAAAAAAGGAAACATCTGTCATTTCAAATCCTGGCCTCATCAGAGTCAATGGGAGCTTTTCCATTGATTTTGAGTAAGCCAGGTTCCTCTTCTAAAACAACCCACTCAAGTGTCTGCTTCTTTCCAAGTACTCAGCAAAGTACACTGGAATGGTCCAACTCAAATCAATACACTCTTGCTGACTTTTCAGGAGGATTTTCTTATACATTCAAAATACGGCAACAAAAAAATAAGTCTCTAGAAAACAGCGTTCTGAGCAGCAATTTTTGTAACTTAATGGCATACTCAAATTTTGGTTGAAAAAATCCCAGTCCATTCTGAGGCAGAATGTCATTCTCAGGTAACAAAGAGGTGATGTCTTTGAAGTCAGCAAAGTAGTTTAATGTGCATGTAAGTGAAGCCAACAAGTTTATTCCAGTCTTTAAAATTATACATGTACATGCATGTAACCACTGTGATCCTTGTCTTTTTGTAGTTCCATTTTGGTAATGGCACTGTACTGAATTTGAAGTTGCCACAATAAAAGAGATGACTTTTGCTTAGGATAGTTCTGTATCTGAAAACAGCAAAAAAAAAAACCCCTCCACACCCAAAGCTACAGTTTCATTAAAGTTCCAGTAAGGGTTTAAAATAAAAAGATCAAATTTAAAGGCCGTCTTTAATAAGGGTTTTAAAAGCCAATATTTTGTCTTAGATCTGTGCTACTTTATTAGAAAACACATTTGGAACAAAGCAAAAAGCATAAAATATGCACTTCTGCACTGCACTCTATGTAAATTATTTTTCTAAAGGCAGACAGGAAGGTTCAAAGAACTGATAATGGTGTCTCCAATTTCTAAACCACCACTTCAAAAATCAGCTTCTATTGCTAAGGATCAAAAATATTATTATCTTAAAGTGATTTGGTGACCCGTATAAAAAGACAAGTATGCTCAAGCCTGACCTTTAGTAAACACATGGAGCATTAACCTCTACTTCTGGAATCCTTCCTGAAAATCTCAGCAGAGAAACCATGAAACCCAGGATTTGCACACTTGTAAGGCAACCCAGAGAGTCTGGCACTCATAACCCTGCTGCACTTGCTCCACGGAGAACCAGAAAAGTTCAGGTTTCGCTGCTGTCCCATACAGTAATTTCTACAAGCATCCAGTACATTTATGTCTTTTTCCTAAACAAAGAAAGGGAAAAGACCTAACAGTGACACCTTGGTAAGGTACTAAGAATATTCAAATTTCTGGTATACTCACAGTATGATTTCCATATTGGAGGCTGGTATTCTTCAGCATCTAAAACAGAAGTAAAAAGGGGGAAAGAAATCAGTCAACTGGCCACTGGGTCAAACTGTCAGCATGCATTTTTCTGCTGAGAGACCTCAGCTTGTCAGCAAAATTCACATTTCTTTCCCAAGAGAGATGCTAGCTCATTTACAGTACAGTTTCCTATGTGAGAGAAGAATATAAATTTCAACCACTTGTGGAACCAATGTGCTTTTTCCAAATTATTCAAATGTAACAGGAATTAATTTCTTACCGATTTGCATATGGTTTCCCAACTCACCAGTATTTTAAAAATAATTAACTAGACTGGTAACTACATTCTTGATTTCCTTTACTTTGCAAGATAAACAGACAAATCACTACCGGTTTTCAATCAGGCTTCTAACTGCACTATTAAGATTTTAGAATGAGCATCAATGAACAACACACGCCTTAGGTAAAAAGATGCACAGCTCAGGCTGGACTCTGATGCACAGACCCGACAGTTCCAACAACGAGATGCAATTACACTGCTTGAACCCGCTAGAATATGTAATTGGCATATTTTCCAGAAACTGCATCAGCAAAAATAATTAAAAAAAGTTAGAAAAAGGGAAGGCTACAAAACCTGCAACTGGGAAACAGACAATTATTGCCCTTATCGACTGAAGGGGCACAAGAAGAGTTGGTATCTTCTCTTAGTGCAAGAGTTATACAATGCTGCTGGGTAAATTTTTGGCAGCGGGACCAGAGCTGCTGTGTTTAAAAGTGTAAGTTTGCAGAGTCTGAGCTAAACCCCGCCCCTGTTTTAAGAGTCCAGCAAGCAAAAGGCTCTCCAGGCTGGGAGGCAGATGGGTGCGGCTGGAGGGCACGGCGAGTGTACAGTCCCACTCCACAGGGAGGTTTCCAGGTCTCTGCAAAAAAGGCTGTTGCTTCAACCTCCAGAAATCCCAGCAGAGGCCAAGCTTGAGCAGTAGGAGTTAAATAAGTCACCAGCCACAAAGGGTGGGGTACCCGCTACTAGTTTGGCTCTAAACTGCCATGTTGCCAAACACTTTGAAGAGTCATTTACAGGGGGTATGTCATTAACCTCCTAATATTGTGCAAGTTAATGAATGTGTTTGGTATTTACTAAACTTCTACTTAAGTTATGCTAATGTAGTTCAATTATAGTTGCATAGCTCATGCTCCTTGTCTATTTATAAACACACAACCACTTTAACTATACCCCTGCAAAAGTTTGTTTACTAGGAATGTTAATCATTAACTACCATCTGCCACTTTTAACTCTATTGTTTTAAAAAAGGATAAACCTAGCAATGATCACAGTTACTGGCTAGAATAATACCCTGCAACAATTTGCAGATACGTTGATCGGGAAACCCATTCAATTCCAGTTTCAGCTGTATTGGCTTCACAACTTCAGCAAAATTTAAAATGCTCCCAGACTGACAGAGTTACACCGTGCTGTGGCAATCCAAGAGTAATTAGCTTGCAAATTCATTATACAGAAGGATTATTTTAAATTATATGAAGCTATTCATGAGACCAGTAAAATTTATTCATGCAAGAGCTGACTAATTTTTTCTCCTCTCACATTATAATGGTAATATATTACTTTTTTTTCCTATACATCTGTTGCTCCACATATAGTTTACCATAACACAATAATATTGTGTATTAAATTCCTCTGTCATACTTCTGCAGTACTGCAAGAGAATTTCTGAATTTGCTTTTTCACTTGATATATTTTTCCAATAAGAGAAATGTTGAGAGAATGCAAATATCTGATTATCTATACTTGTGACTTCAGAAAAGGAAATAACAGCGGGAGAAACAATGAAAAACCGACGAGTATCAGTTGTTGCTTTCGTCTTCCAAATCAATTAGAAAGAGCACAGTAAATTGAACAGTGAAAACTGATCTACAAGTGGCCATAAAGTGCTTCATTAGCTTGAGACAGACTGATGGTGTGGAAACACTGCAACCTAGGTAGAGAACAATCATCCAGGAGACAGTCATAAAACAAAACTCCGGATGATTACGTTAGATTTGTCACAGTTATGAATCTGTCAGCCCAGGAAAGAGCAAACAGAACCATTCCTCAACACCTAAAATAATTCTTAAGGGCTCGGAGGAAAACCATGGGTCACCAGCTCCACAGTTGCCCTTACAAGGCACTGCAACATCCTCTGTGATCTCTTCAGCTGATAACACATCCCTAAACGACAGGGAACAAAACTCCATATAGGTGATATTATTAATACTGTTTCTGGTCAAGCTATCATGCATGACATTTGATGGCATCCATTTGTAGAGAAATAAAGAACAATTAGTTTAAATACAACCTGGAGACAGAGGTCATGCTTAAGGATCAGGGAGATGTTTAATGGAGCCCAGATATAGACTGCTTGCTCCCTTTGTGAAAGGAGGAGGGCCACTGGGCCCCTGTCTAGACGTGGGCCATGTACAGCCAAAGATGCCATTCTACATGGCTGTCAGCGTGGAAATTAGCCTTAGGACAGCAATTACCACGTCTGAGTCACCAAAGAAATACATTGACTCTCCTCCTTGTACGATACAGTCTCAGCACTCCCATCTTGGATGACTAGGTTAGACTAAACTTCAGCCCTTCTTAAGTCAGGTGTCAAGTGAGACAAATCCTACCTGAGCAGGCTGGATTATTACTATTTGCCCTTTTTTGAGATTTCTGTTCTGCTTCTTTTTTTATTAGTCCTTTTTTATTATAAGGTAGCTCTAGTCATTAAATCATGCTCTACTCTCCATCACTAGACTTAACACAGCAGATTCACAGAAGTTGCCGATAATAGTTTGGGTGGTTGGCTCCATTATTATGTGACACCTCAACTCCCATAGCTTCTGCCTTCACTTCTGGTAATGGTCTCAGCAAGGACCGCAGACCTCAGTTTTGAGTCACTTAGCAAAAATCAATCAATCAATCAGACTTGGCAGAAATTACAAGTGCCCCACATTGAGCTCTCATTAAATGATATTCCTAATACGAACTTTGATCATAATGCCTGTCACAACCGTGATCAGCAGCACGGGAAAAAGGATTTACTGACGTATTTTTAGGTGACAAGACAGGATCTCTCCTATTGCTGTTTTCTTGAAGGGTTCACACTTTCAACAGTGACTTCTTGTCTAAATTCAGAGACTGAGGCAGCTAAGGTTGAAAGCAGTTGTCACAGGAGAAACTCAGAGCAGAAGATGAGTATCAGTTCTGAAAAACTCAATAAAATGTCACAGGGCCAGCTATGAGACACCTTTCTGAATCTAGAGAGACTCACTATAAAAAAATTACAGAATGCTCAGTTTAGGTCTTTTTTATTATTTTAAGTCTTACCAATACTGTATCAGAAATGACCTTAGCAAAACCAGAAAAGCTAAGGAGTACTCACTGGAAAGACTAGAACTGGCAAAAAAGCATGAAAGACTTCCATATTACAGGCAATATTGTTAACTAAAAGCTTTGAAACATACCAGTTGAGGAGGTTAATATTTATTAGACCTAAAAAAGTAACTAGAAGTTAGTTGCATGCCAAACAGAAAGGCAAAGGGAATGGCAAATGCTGACTCTTGGGGAATATTACAGCTACCAGAAGGTTTCTCACTACATGCATAAATGACAGGAAAAGATACTGGAGAAAATTGTCATACAAAAATGATACTGTGGAATTGGAAAGTGGGAGTAAGGAAAAGCAGGTTAGTTCTTCACTTTATTTGCTTTACTCTTCATGGAGTAGGGAGGATGAAAAGCATTTTAGGAATAAAATATTTTCATAAAGCTAATGGAGCACTGTAAAGCTGAATAAGTGTAAAAAGACTACAGTAAAGGAAGTACTGAAAAGTTGGCAAAGCTTTAAGCAGACAGATAAGAAGTAAAACTATGTAAGATTTTTTTTTTAAAAGAAACGTGAAGACAGTATTTCTGCAAATGATGGGTGGTAAATGGTTAATACATTACTCAGAGCCATTCTTAAGCAATTTCTGAGAAATGGGCTTACATTAATTATATAGTAAGCAAAGTTATCCATGGACTTCAAACCTTGTTCTTCACCGTGCCTGGCTTTGTACCAAAGGTGACACCTTTCTGGATGTAGTTATGAAAGACACTGGAATGACTGAATTGCTTTTTAGTACTTCCTTGTACTCTGTGAAGATGATGATGTAATGCCAACGCTTGTGGTTTTGTGCTACCAGCACTGGTACTGACCTAGCTAAAGCAGGTCTAATAAGATACCGATTTAGCTAAAACTTTGATTCTTCCGACCAGCAAGACTGGTAATGCACTGGAAGGAGGAAACTCTGTTTTACAGGAAAGATCACAAATTATGTCACATGAATCAAATACTTCAGACTTACAAGTGGCGTTTCTAATTATAAGGGGAACAGTAACAAATATCCATACTGTAGCGATATGCCATGTCCAGCACTAGATAGTCTAAAAAGTATTACCAATTCCTATTCTAGGAAAGAGTTATGCAGAGTAGCAGCAAGACAGCTACCAATGGGTGACCATCATTCTTCGCTAGGTTCTTCACAGCCACTATGAAAGAGGAGAAAAGATTTTTTTTTTTTGCCTTTGTCCTTACTACGGGATTATAAAAAACATACTGCAGTTCACCTTGGAAGAACTGCCTGAGCCTGGATTTTCTGCCACCATTGTCTGAAGTTCAGACTTCCTTTCCAGTAACAACTAATTTTAAAACTCTGCGTGTGCAAGAAAAGACACTTGTGTGTGACGAAGAGCCAATCTGGAAGCCACTGGCTTACTGGCAGCGTGCAGATAAATGATTCACCGGATGAACAAGTCTAGTTACTGATTTTTTCATCTTCTATTGTTATTTTCAGGTCCAAGACTAATAATTATTAGTATTTTAATGCCTTTTTTATATTTCCTTTAAAGAGATTTTTCAGTTTTACCATATACACTTTCATATTTATAGCTTTGTTTCCAAAACATTAAGTTAGCGTATACTATTAAATACATTTTTCTTATTTTCATATATGTAATTATATATATAACAATAACATATAACTGTTGAGTAAAAGGCTATGTGGAAGATGAACAGCGTTTGTACTCTCTGGAGGTCATCTGGTCCAACCCCCCTGCTCAAGCAGGGCCACTTATGCCACCTACAGCCAGTTGCCCAGGACCATGTCCAAATGGCTTTTGAATATCTGCAAGGATGGAGACCCCACAACCTCCTTGGGCAACCTGTGCCAGTGCTCAGTCACCCCCACAGTGAAAAAGCATTTCCTGATGTTCAGACAGAGCCTCCTGTGTTTCATTTTTGTGCCCATTGCCTCTGGTCATGTCACTGGGCACCACTGAAAAGAGCCTGGCTCCATGCTCTTCGCACCCTCCGTTCAGATATTTATACACTTTGATAAGATCCCCCTCATCCTTCTCTTCTCCAGACTGAACAGTCCCAGCTCTCTCAGCCTTTCTTCACAGGGGAGATGCTTCAATCCCTGTGCCACTTTTGTGGCCCTTTGTAGGACTCTCTCCAGCACGTCCATGTCTCCTGTACTGGGGAGCCCAGAACTGGACACAGTGCTCCAGTGCTGAGCAGAGGGGAAGGATCACCTCTCTCAACCTGCTCGCAACACTCCTCCTTCCTAATGCAGCCCCGGACACCATCAGCCTTCTTCGAAGGAAGCGTACGTTGCTGGCTCATTTTCAACTTGGCGTCCACCAGGACCCCCAGGTCCTTTTCTGCCAAGCTGTTTTCCAGCCAGGTGGTCCTCAGCATATATTGGTGGATGGAGATTAAGTGAAAGAGTAGTAACGGGGCTTCTTTGATAAGGTCAGTTCTTTTTCCACACATAAAACATCACTGCATTCTTTAATTTCCACTCTGTGCTTAAAATTTATCAATTACAGAAGCTCATTTTCATCTTACCTGAACCCCTAATGGCTAATCTTGTGGATGATGAAGGGCTGTTTTCATTTATTTTGCCCTCTCACCAATTAATATATATGCATACACAACTATCTCACATTGCAGTCAATTTGCAAACTATTTTAAATAGGCACTTTTTTCTATGTTTGATTGTCATTTGGCACATACCTTTGGGCGTTATGATTACTTCTATTACATACAGTAACTGTCCATACATAACTGTGACTACACTTTGAGAAAGACCATTCTTATTTTTTAAGTTGCAAATAATCATACTGTCAAATGAGCACCCCTCTAACTCCTGAAAAGTCACTGTTCCTTTGAAGAGCAAAATTAATTCTCTTGCAGTTAATAATTAGCGATGTAGCTGTTGAAACATTTCAGCGTGTCAAAAGCTCTGTTTAATGTTTCATTCAGAACGCACAGTTGCCCATGGAGGAGCCAGTAGTTGCCAGCTTTATCGCTGAACTTTCTCGTCATCGGTACATGGCCAGCTAAAATATGGAATGAGACTTCAAATTTTGTTTTAATGAGACACTTCAACCTTCAGCGTGAGGCACAGAAACAGAAATGATCAAACTGTTTATTTGCAACATAGTTTATAATTGGTGTATTAATTCAAATGATGGGTGCTTCCCACGGCGCTATTCTCTTTTTAAAAAAAATTCAGCAATAGCGTGTAATTTAAAATGTCAAAAAATGCTCACAAAAGGGGTGGAGTTCTCTCTCGCACAGCAATTAGACTGAAACAGTAAGCTTTTAATAAGCACAATATAAACTGACAGCTATTTTATATCTTTTGCTTTTGCCTACCATAAACTTGCTATTAGAAGCCACTGCTGTAAAGGTAGCTCATTTAGTCCGTTCTATGAACCAGAGTCTTTCCAAATTGCGCTCTCTCCTGCTTTTGCTTCAGATTTCAAAACAGTATCTTTCCCCTAATAGACAGGTGGCCAGTCCATGAATAATTTTGTTTAACGCACATGTCTGTCTTACTAAAATGCAGATGAAAGATCATGCAAATAGGTAAATTTAACAATTTAGAAGAGTTATCAAGTATCAAATAAAATATGACTGTGAAATAAGTGAATTATTAGGTACCTATCATAGGACAGATCACAGGAGATTTGAATTATTTGAATCCCCAGCTAAACTTGTAGAACAAAAGCTTAAGGAGCCATGTTCTGCAGTTGGTGAGGGGTGTTCAGCCAGCTATGACCATCCAATTGGAGCAATATCCCATTTAATTAAAAAATCTGCCTTTCTATTCTGCACAGATTTAAAGAGAATTAAAAGCATTGAAAATATCATTCAAAATTTGGAAATGGAGAGAGGGAATAAGCAGGGCTCTCAATAGCAATAGGAGAAGTGTAAAAGGGAAGGGTATTTGTACAACTCTAGTTTTACAAGTCTCTTTAGGAGACTAGTCTTTCTTAGGGCTATGGCGTGGGGCCCAAGGAAGAGAATTAAACAGGCTCTTCCAGAGAGCAAATCCAGGAACCTGACAGGGGTCTAAGTAAGCTGATGCAAATATTCCCAATGCTTTCAATATTTCCTGGGAAATCTGTAAGATTTAATAGTGCAGAGAGGTATTCACACTGCCTAATCTTAGGCAGGTAGGTCCTTTTTAACGGTGAATCCCACTGAATCCATTTGACCTTGGATGGCATTTAAGAGCCTCCGTGATTTAGGTGCTTTGAAACATTTTGTTCACAGAGCAACAATGAAGAATTTCCTCATGCAAGTCACTAAAGGTTTGTGTCTAAAAACTAGAAAGGTAGACAATGAAAAAAATCACAAAATATCTCCTTCATGCTTGATTGCCAAAAATCTGTTTGAGTTAATGGTGGCCATTAAATTTAATCTGGTCACTAAAAATTACACCCCCATGCTTGTTACCATTTTCTATTTTAACACTAATGCCACTGTAATTAAAATGTAACATGGTTATTTTTACACTTTCATGTTTTTAATGTATAAACCAGAGGTATCAAGACACTAAAATGGCACAATCAGGGCTCTGCCTGACTGAAAGATTGACATTTCTTTGGTAGGAATAAACACATGACAGAAGTTAAATCACATCACATCAGCAGACCTCCTGTCTTACACAGATACACTTTAGCTTCTAACTAATGACCAGTTAGTCCCTGGCTAAAAATCAAGACCAGATAATCAACTGGCATATATGAGAATAGCTCCGCTGAAGGGATTTCATCACCGTGTGGCAATGCATTTCCAATCATTTACTTATTGCATCCTAAAAAAATCCCCCCAACCCTCCAGCCAGTGATCCCTGGACTCAGCAAAGCAGCCCAGGCATTGTATGAAAAAGCACGTGACTGAAATAACCGCAATAGTGCCAAAAAATGGCATTAAAAGGGTCACTGTGAAGTATTTCAATTAGAGCATTTATGTTGAAGTAGCGTCAGCACATTCCCTGTTCCAGAAATGCACTCATATATTGACATGACGCCCGTTTATCTCGCTTGTCAAAGGAGCCAGCACATTCCCTGAAAACTTATTAACCTTTAGCAAAATCCAAATCATTGCTTTTGGTAACGCTGTTATTTTTGACATGTGTCATTTTATCATCTCTCTAACCAAGGGCACAGGTGTTTGCTTTTGACTATTCAAGGGTATGAGGTGGTCCTAGTCCTGCAGTTGCCTGTGGAGGCTGTTCAACAGCTTTTCAGAGATCATCTTGGTCTTCCCCATCTAGCCCTGCATTTGCCCTTCTCCGGATAGAGAACTGTAAGTATTTTTAAAGGCCAAAACTGCAGACTCAGAATCAAGTGGAAACCTAGTAACTCATATCCCTCAGGAAAGCCATGTGACTTAGAGAATTTACGTTGGTAACATACAAAAATCACAATTAGTTGTACTCAGCAGAGGGACTACTTATATGCTAGGGACTTTACGGAACTCTGCAGCCTAAACACAATTTCAAGGCTCGGACATCAGAGATGAGACCTACTCTGCCATGCAGAGCATGCATAATGACCTGCAGAAGAATAAAAGGTTATCAAATACTTAGACCTTTCTTTGGCTTCTTTTACAGGTCCTGTAGTATTTGCTGCAATATTTGCTTCTACACATTAAAGCATGAAAAACAGGAAAAACACCACCCACCTGCAAAGCATATTAATCATTCCCACACCTCTCTGATAAAACTGAATAATCAGGGCTCCTAGGATAAGAGGCAATACTGTACCTGTGTACTTTCTCTGCTACGAAACCACAACATTTTTCTTTTAATTACAGTCTTCTGGTGGACTTCTAATTACAGTCTTTGCTGGACCTAAGCATGTCAATTACATTCAAGGCCAACTGAATTATTATTTTATGCAAAGTTAGTTTCTGGATCTTCAACTTATCTTTTTTTTAAAAAATATTTTTGATTAATCAATGTCAGATATTAACGAGGCACTCACCTTCTCTTCAAATACGTTGTACAAATGGACAAACACCTCACAGTCTTTTCCATTGTATTACCACCCACCATTTAACTGCTCCCCTAGTACTGCTGTTCCTACAGTTATTCAGTTGGATCTAAATAATAGAGAAATGTTTATCTTCTTAAGATTACGTTCCATAACGATAAGTTTATGCTGACAAGTTTCTTGTGTCTTAGAAAGGTCTGTGTAACTACCCTTTCCTCCCTGCAATCTTAGCAATAAGAGAGTTACTACCAATATTTAAAATCGCTAGAAAACTATCATGGACTATTTCCTCTCAGAAGAATATGGTTTATGTATTGTTTCCTTGCTCAGGAGGAGTTTTAATTGCCTTCTGGAAGTCTGTAATTCTTCCAGGAGCTCTTTACGACAGCCTGGCACTTCTACAGTTGATAATGAGTTCTTACAGTATCATATAGTTGCAAAATACCTTGTATGAAACACTATAAAATTTAAAACACACTTAGGTGTTCCACAAGTTTTATCAAACTAATGAACAGGGCTGTGGAAAATGTCTGGGCATGGGTGACAATTTTGCTTTGCAGCTTTGCAACTTGCAATGTTGACTGCATTTTCCCTAGAGAAACGCTGTGGTTAATGGCATGTCATATGAGGCAAACCCCATGTCTCTGTAACATTTTAATCATCAAATTAAAACACATCCAAACCAGTGCTCATAGGACAGATGTATGAGTGCCTCCCGTGGCATTGAGTGGGAGGACAGAATTTAGCCACCCGTGATATATAAAGGAAAACGCGACTGCAGCCTGGCTAATATCCTGATTTCCTACTCTGCAAATTTTAAAGATGCATTTAACACAAGAATACTGTATTTAAGTGTCTTAGAACACACAAAGCTTCTTTACGTATGACAAGTAAATAAAATACAGTGAAAGCAGTAATTCCCACTGTAAAAATGGATTTTGCTGTTGTAGAATCAGAGATAGGGTGGTTATTTTTACACAAATAAATTACAAAGGAAGTAGAAAGCATGATTTTTCTCGATAACTTTTCAGGAATTGTTTTTCATTCTTGTAGAAATAACAAAGAAAATTTGCTTCTTACCCCACTATACCCCACTTATCTTGCAGATACACTCAGAAGACAGTCAAGCCAGTACTTAAAAGCTCATCCATCAGATCTTTGATCATAAAATCAGTACAGTAAGAAGAAAAATCCTCTTCCTTGGAGCTATTTTTAAAGATACACACAGCTGCCGCAATTTTGAACAAACCCTCTACCTCATTCCACTAAAACACTTTGTGTAAGGTCAATTAATTATGAATAAGGCTATGGTTTTGGCACAATAATATTTACTATATTTCATGGCAGAGGTGCAGGGAAAAGAAGCAATATTCATCAAAAGCCTAGCAAATATATTTGCTATAAGCTTCCGGCAGTTAAATAATAACCAATATTCAATACAGTATCAGTAAGCAAGTACACTTTCTACTGCGATTTCCACTCTGAATGATAAAGTTTAGATGTCAAATATCCCATTTTTTTTTCCTGTGGGCCAAAATCAGCAGCTGAGCTTTATGACCCAGCACAGGCTCCCTTTGAACAGCAAATGAATGAGTCAGAATTTCAATAGCTATGGACAGAAAAAAGACGCTTTCCATCAATTGCTTCCTAGTAATGAAACCAAGGAGAGCTTTGTTCCTCTGATAACGTACCAGTCTTCATCTAACAAAATGAGGTTTATGTTCATGTATTTTTTGACTCCCAAAGAACGAGCGTGTGTCTACATGCTCAGAGACTCAAAACTGTCAGCATAGTTAGACTAATGTTACTCCAGAGCACAGAGAGGGGAGAACAAAACAAATTCAAGCCTTTCCTTTGGGAAGATTTGGCAAATCTCCAAAGCGATATGATGCAATATTTTTAAGCTAAGAGGAAGGGTTGGTGCTGAGCAAGAACTGCAAGTCTTAGTAGCAACCACCGCTCTGCTCCCATCTTGGGAGACAGGAAAGCTGGGTAAAAAGATGAGCTCATGCTCTCATCTCTGACACCACCCAAGCTAGGATGGATATTTAATCTTGTAAATACACCAATCCATGTGAAACACTTTTGAAAAAAGATTTTCCTGCTTTTCCTATATGTTTGTTATATCATACAGGAAAGCTTGTCAGAGCTTGTCAGATCATCCTAGTAGCTAAACCTCCAAAAATACAGATTTTCTTGAGAATCCAGAGGCTGAGGTTGCTGTTTGTCTGCAGGTTTATTGGCAACACCAAAGGTTTGTAACTAATGACTGAGACGGTGTGCTGCCCTACGAGCCACCCCAAATGAAGCCCAATTTTTGCCAAGTTTTTGCTTCATTTCCTCAACGTTATTTGATGCTTGCAGAGAGACAGTGAGCAACTATGTCAGCTTCGTGCATCAGGAACTATAAAAATATTCTACAATTATAAAATATACATTTATTTTAAACTCTTACTTCTTGTGCTTGTTATTTTCAAGGATAGTTAAAGGTAAACCAGGCTGAGAGAGTAAATATGCCTGCTTATGACAGCAGAAAATACACCTGAATATTAAAAAGAAACACATCTTAAAAGGCAAGCACAGTGAGACTTAAATCCAATTTGTAAGATAAAAGCTAACCAGACCACTTACAATTGCCATCTGATAGCATTCAATATTGCTTGAAATTCATTAATATGCTAGGTAATGTAAGTACAGTGCATGTATACAAAATTAATTCTATTAATTTCTACATTAGAAAAATCTACTGAAAGAGGAGGAGAATAATTATAAGGCAGTCTTACCCATCTGTGGAAAAGGCATAGCAAAACCAATCTAAACCTCAGAAGAATAATTACCCCATGAGACTCCCACCTCCTGGGAGTGCCCATTATTGTGTTAGGAGAACATAAAACTGACAGCTATTCAGAAAGACCTCCAGAGCAATTTCGGCTTAGCTCTACTGCTTATCTTACCTTGTCATCTTTTTAGAATATCTACAAGCTTCCAGCTAACTTACCAGTATTGTATTTTATTTTTACAAGCGAGCAATAAATGCTTCTTTTACAGCACATACTTTACCTAGCAGACCAAATGTTGGAAAAATGCTTATGCATCTGAAATAAAAGGCTACTCAAATTTAAATGGTTTTATAGAGTAATAATATTTCATTTAGATCTGCCTACTAACTGCTGATTGCTTAGTCAGATTAGGTGGAACTCCAAATGAGACAGAAGCAAAGCATTTTATTATCACTAAATATTCCCATTATGGCAGCATTTGGAACACAAAATCAGGTTTGGTGTGATGTCCAACTGCTAACAAGTACAGTTCAAAAATAAGACACAGCAGTTGCTGACCTAAAAGTGCTTGTGATTAGCACATTAGTGTGCGGCAAGCACCCCACAGATAAAAGGAGAAGGGATGGAAAAGCAAAAGGGTAACAGGAGGACTATCCATGTCAGAGTCATAAGCACCAGTCACAGCATCCTCCCCTAACTATTAAGAGAATAGTTTCATCTGAATGCAACGCAAAGATAGCTAGAAAACAGAAGACGATGTTAAAAAAAAAAAAATTAAGAACCATGGAGCATCACACACACTAGGGATAACTTCAGCTGATTTATTATTACATTAGGAAGCTTTGCTTATAAACGTTAAGAAAAATGGTGGAGATTTAGTTCCTTCTGAGAGCATGAGAAAAAACAACCTCAATACATTTATGTTACATTTTTATTGAAGTGACACATCACATAAATAATAAAATTATTCTGGATCAAGGTTTTGTAATAACTTGTTTCTACTGAACAGTGAATTATTCAAAAGCAAACTGCAGCTCACCCTGAGCGTATCCTTCCCTGCTTAAGGCGCACCACAGCACAGCACCTGACTTCACTGTATTCTCAAAGACATGCCTATACCCTATTGCTCAGCAGTTTGATTTCAGTGCATCATTTTATCTGATGCCAGTCAATTTACTTACACCACTGCTGTGCAAAGTCTGGTCCAGAGTCCCCAAATGCTAAACATTTTCAACAGAGAAATAAATGCTTCTTTTCTGAAACTAATTTATTGTCTAGAAGAACCACATTTCCTCCCAGCTTCTCACTCATTAGGGTCCAAAACTCAGTCCCCACCGGAGTGAGGAGGCCAGATTTGAGAGCAGTCATGTATATCTGATGAGGTCCACAAGGCACACGATCGGTGCCATTAGACAAGTGAAATTCAGGAGAACGCCAAGTTCTGCCGCAGACAATTTACGATGACATAACCGTTGGCTAAAAGGAGCCGTGAAATGTGAGCTTCCATCTAACGAGCCAGTGGTTGTGTGCAAAAGCACTAACAAAAAATCAGCATGAGGTGGTGCTTCGTGATCATCAGCTGCAAATCACGCTTCCCCAAGAAATGTATTGCAGGCACTTTTAATATAGCAGGAGAGCCTTACACAAATGCTAATCTCAAAATACTCACTTGAAAATGCTCCAATGGTCTTATAACAATGGAAGAGATGACTGGTTAGGTGCTAAAGTGGTTTGATGCCAGCTCTGAAGAAAGCTTTTGCAGCTCTTATGATCTCTCTTAAAACAGATTCAACTTTAAGCTGCAATGTCCTTCAAAGTACAGGTGTCTTTTTGCACCAGTTCCAACCGGGACTTCAGAGCCGTGCCCTGACTGCTCCTGCTGCTGTACAGAAGCGTTAGCCTAGCAGGCATGCTACTTCTTGCATATCCTAGACTGGTGCACTACATTCCTTGCACCACTTGTTCTGCATCTAAATCACTATCTTTATTGTCTTCTGTACAATAGCTGACGAATACTTGCATGGTTTACTTAAAAGGTGCTGCAAAATATGTATTAGCTTTAAATTTATCAAAAAATGAATGTAAGTGGGCATAAAGTAGCATTACCTAAAGGCACACCACCTAGGAGGTAAAAAACGAATGCAACCTACAACCGAGTAAGGTCCCCATGATATTCTAACTCAGTAAAAAATTTGATATCAGAGAGCGCCAAACTTTGACTTACAAAACTTACCCTTGCTCCATTGATTTCAGTAGGGTGGGAGTGATTTATTTCAGCCAAAGAGCTGTCCAGAATTATATACAAGCATTGTGAGCTCAGAAATCCCAGTGGCCATGGTATTAACAGCAGACAGCTCCTCTCAGTAAGGTCAGTACCAATGACTGCAATGTACTCTACTAACACTGAAGTATCAAGAACTTAATTATCAATTATAATAATTTTATTAATGCACTATATAAGAGTAGCCAGAGCCAGACACTCTCTGATTTATCCATTACAGTCCAGAACCCTTGCCACTGAAAGGGCACTTGATTTTTGCACCCATGTCCAGATCTAGAGAAGTATTCTTCTATGGCAAAATTTACACGAACCACTAAAGTAATAAAGATTAAAATGACCTACAGAACTACAGAAGTACTGGATGAACACAGATTCTGCTGATCACCAAAATAAATATCTAACCTGATGAAAAAAAGATTATTAAAAACCTCTTTAAAAGCTAAGCTAAAGAACTACCAAAATCCCAGACTAGAAACAGTATCGAACACTTTTTAATTCAAACCCTTTTAAAATCCAATTCCTTAATCCATAAATCTTGTGAAGATAACCTTATTTCAGAACTGAAACCTGTATCTTTACCTATAACAAAAGTAAAACACAGCAGCCCTGACCAAAGACCAGCACTACACAATCAGATTTTAAAATGGATGAGTTCCAGTGGCTGTATCCTAAATTAGCCGAAAAAGTTCAATGAGGTCATCTTTTTGCTGAATGTGCTCATATATATTTACCACCATATATAGATGTAGATACCTTTACCTTATATACTTATTAAGATTCAGTCTTTATTTTTACAAGTGTGGTCTGTGTACTCCATCTCACACACACACTCTACAACTCTTTCAATCACTTCAGGTTTCAGTGGATTTTTCATCGAACGACTGGTGCGTTTTCTTCCCTCTTTGCACTGACTTCCAAAATAAATTTTGTGGTTTTACCAATTTTTTGTTCAGAGTTTCACAGGTCCAGCTAGAGAAAAGACAAACGAGTGACACAGCTCAGGGCTGTATCAGGAGGGAACACCCTGGTATTTAGGAATGACAAAAGATGGGTTTGCAATTAAAGGACAGTACTGAAACTTCAGATATTGAGTTTAATTTCCAACTCTTCCAAATACTCTCTGTGTTACTCTTCATCCTTGTAAGAGAGAGAAAAACAGCATGTTCTTTCTCCCAGCCTCTCTGAGCTTTCCTGGGGATGGAGCCACCTCGCCCCAAGCCTTGTGCAGCAGCAAAGTCCCAGTCCAAATCTGGCCTTCAGACATCACGGTAAAATGAGCCACAAATATGTCTGCTACCTCAAACAACAGAGCCCATTTCAAAAACAAGCGGCTCTCCACACTGGCACAAAGTAGGGGCAGGGTAGAAAGAGAGGGAGACAGAGGTAAACATATCCAATCTTCAGTGCAAAGTTCAGTGGAGTAAATATTTCTAATCCGACAAAAATAGCCCTGTAGTGCTGCAGTGCTCCACCCGGGGCACAGAAATTACGGTAGCTGTTGAGAGCATCGCTGAAGAGGGTTATGGGGAAGAAAACTGCTGTTGCATTGTGAGTTGAAATGAATCTCAGGAGCTTTTCTTGAACATTTCCAAACGGAGATCTCTGTAGCAGGCAGCGGGAGCTGAATTCCCTCCCTCCACTCTGATTTCAGCTGCAATCCCTCCGATTCCACGGTGGCGGAAGTAAGAAGATGTAGGGTGACGATGTGGAAGAAAATCAAGAAGGAGCTTGAGTGGCTGTACTCGCACCTGGTGGCACATCCCAAAAAGTGATGGCTCCACACCTGCCCAAAGCACCACAGGAGGCTGAGCAGTAGAGATGGAAAGCAGGTAAGAAAACAGCCTGCCTTGATTCCCTGCCCTCGCCATGTCCCCTGCGAGAAGAGCCGTTCATCCATGGAGGCGGGCAGCGCCCCAGCAGAGCTCAACCCCAGCAGCGGCAGCAGGGTGCAGAAGAATTTGCTGGATCACACCTGCACCTACCAGCTACCCTCTAACCAAGTGCTTTAATGTGGTTTCTGCTGTCTCACACTACTTGTTCCAGACAAAAAGAGCAGGTCAGGTCAGACAAACCTGCTGCTGAATGTTTATCTTGGTGGCTGTTTATTTCTTTATTTATTTTTAGTAGCACAATGGGGCCTCGGCGGGCACCGCTGCCTCTTGGGCTCATCCCATAAGTGCTTCTGCAGGCTGGTCTCGTCCCATCTCACCACCTGCTTCTGAGGGCCTTCAGTTCTGACCGCTGAGGTGAGTATTTTCAGCCGGCATCTTCACTACATCAAACAGTGATTATCACTCTGAGCACTCTTTTCATTAGCCAAACATTTCTCTACACTCTTTTAAACTGAAACCACCACTTCTACTTAATGGAATAGCAATTAACTTGAAATACTTGGCTTTTTACTGCAATGCATCACTCTTTCACAGTCTGATATGCTAATAAAAATTGTGTGCTAACATAATGTATAAAATATCATCTCTGATTTTAAACTAAACCAAAATTTATTGGCTCCAATAGTGCAATACTGATCTACCTAATGAATATTAATGTATTAACTTAGGTAGCAGAGCCTTACGCCGTCAGGGAACTAAATCAGAGTGGAGCAGACCATACAGTGCACTGGAGAAAGTCTCAGTTTTTCTGTTTCAATAGAATGGGAATTCTAGTCAAACCTGAATGCAGGTCCAGACTGAAAAGTAAACTTGAAATGATAAGGGTTTTTTGCCACGTGGCAGCTCTCATACTCCATAAAATATCCCTTCAACCCCCCGGTAAACAAATTAATTGGCATTCTCACAAACAAAAAGCCCAAGTTCTTTTACTTCTTCTAAGGCATCATTAGCAATTACAGGATGCTGGCAGGACAAATTATGTTCTCACTTGTATCTCTACAACCCACCTCTCTCCTGCTTATGCTCTTAATCCTTACCCAGCTCCACTGAAAATGCAAATCTTTACAATTATGACTGCAGGGATAATGGTACAACATCACTGCAGTAAAAACGCCCATTTACCTCAACGGTGCTTAAACTCCAAGCCTTGCACCGGCATGGATAAACATAAATTAACTGCGATGTTTAAATGTTTAAGCTACTATTGAGCAACCACCACCCAAAAACAAGCCAGCAGACAGCACTGGTAGACTCCATAGAGAGCTACACCCATCCATTTCATCTGAAAAAGGAAGCTGATGCAATGCAAGATGACATGAGAAAGTGATGATTGATTCAGTTCCTCATGAATAACAAAGTACTCCCTAACTCCATGAAGGAGCAGATAAGTGCAGGAAGTAACTGAAGTACTGAGACAAAAGTTACCAGTAAACAAAAAAAAAGAAAAATTGAAGTATGGTGGGACAGACAGAATTATCCAGGAAAAAAAGAAATCTCAAATAGCTGTACAGTTCAGGTGTCTCTTCTGATTTCAAGTCGTGTACTTTTTTCTTCCTCTTCAAATTGCACAAGGACATGTCTACCTTACCCACTTCTAAATGTTATTGTTACATATCCAATGCCAGTTCTCTTCATTATTCATTTACTGATTTGGAATTTCATCTTGCAAACAAGCTGTTATTGAAAATCTTTCAAGAAGTGTCTCTTGTGACCTTTGAGATGTCTTCTTAAGAGAAACATAATTCTGAAATACAATTGTGCAGCAGACCTTGCACAGTGATGTCTCACTGAGTAAACTGAATTAAGGTCAAAGTCAACTGCTCTTTTGTTACTCTCTGGTACTAGAAACTAACCCAGGAATAAGCCATTTCAGCTTGCATAAGAAATAAAATTAATGAAATAGTGGACATTTGTGCTGTCATTAATGCATTAAAAAGCAAACAGATGTGCCAAAAGTTTGACTTGAAAAAGCTTTCACAACATTTTTTTTTTATCCTATTGGCAAATTCTAGTTACTAATAAAATGTGCTAGAAAACACATTCACTCGAACTAAATATATATAAGAGAAAGTTAAACGTATCAAGATGTAACAGTCATAATAACAAAAAAGTGGCAATACCAAGGGAAGACCAAATGCCCGTCTCACCCAACACACCATTTCCAACAATGGCCAATGACGTTGGCTCAGGGGAAGAGTTTGAGAGCAGGACAACCAAGCTGAAGGAGGTTCCCTCCCACATGACCCCATCAGAGCTACATCATATCCACTCACCCAGGAGTGCTTTGGACATAAACAATCCCGCCGCGTACATCAGTACCCACATGGAATAACCACAGGAAAAGTTTTATGTATGCATTGCTTTTTCTTAACTTTAAAATACAGAATGTAGTCAGCTGCCATTATTTGGTCTGTGAAGCAAAAAGCATGCAAACTGTAGACAGGTTCACTTCCTATATTTCAATTTTATGACACTTTAACTGCACTTCATTCAAAAGCAGTAACACTGTAGTATAACTGTAAAAGTATTATGTTGAACCAGAGAAATTCTTCTGAACAACATGGCCATTTACACCAGTATCCTAATATAATACATATTTATAATAGAGTGCCTGGTGAGATAAATTAGTCATACTGTAAATAGCCATCAGGGATATGGAAAGTAATAGTTTCTCCCGACCTGCTACATGTGTACAAAAGCTGGTGACTGAAATGATGTAAATATTAAGATGGTATCTTTAGCAGGCACTCCTCTGCCCTGGAGGGAGAGCGACGGGAACACCATCGGTGCACTTCAGCTTCCCTGTGCTTTAATGAACACCCAAGCCACAGATACACATCCTCTCCAAGAAGCAGTTCTGCTGCTTAAAAAGGCAACAGAGAAGGAGTATAAACACATTGCTCAGTCACTAGGGGTTAATATCAGGAAGGTCAAAGGCCAGCTACAGCTGAATTAGCCAGCTGTGCAACGGGAAACACGAAGGGCTTCTGCAAGCAGTGCCAGCAGCAAAAGGAAGTTCAGGGAAAATGTAGGTCCAGAGATGAATGGAGTAGACAACCCACTGACAGGCAATACGGAGAAGCTTGCTTCCAGACCTCTGCATGTACCTCTACAGTTTGGGAAAGGGACGGGCAGTTCACAGTGGGGAAGTAACTGGTTAGGGACTCACCAGCAAAACTAGATGTATTTATTCAAATACCTGGGGCTGGATGGGATTCATCTAAGGGTGCCAAAAGAGTTGGCTGATGTGATTGTGTGGCCATTATGTATAAAAAAATGCACACGATCAGGGTAGGTCCCCAGCAGCCAGAAAAATGCTGTTATTATGTTTTTTTTTAAGAAAGGCAACAAGGAGAACCAAGAGAACAACAGGTCGGCCAGCCTCACCTCAGTCCCTGGACAGGGCAGGGAACATGTTCCTTGGAGTCCACTTCCAGACACCCAAAGGACAAGAAGGCAATCAAAAACGGTCCACACAGGCAGATGATGCTTGATCGAGCTGACTGCTTTCTGTAACAAAATGACCTGCTATGTGGATGAGGAGAGAGAGGTGGATGCGGTATACCTTGACTTATTAAGGGTTTTGACACTGTAACCCTCCCACACTAATTTGGGAGTTGAGGAAGAAAGGGCTAGAAGAACAGACTCTTAGGTCAGTTGAAGATTGGTTGGTTGGACTGCCAGTCCTAAAGGGTGATAATCAATGGCTTTACAACTGCGTTGCAGCTGGTAATGAGCAGAGTACCCCAGTATCAATAGCGGGCTGATATTGTTCAATATCTTCATCAACTACTTGAGTGATAAGACAGACCCCTCAGCAACTTTGTGGACAACAGTAAATTACCGTTTAGCTTAATCTCTCCCTGAGAGATTCAGTTCAGAAGGACCTCGATAAACTGAGGATCGGGACAACAGAAACTTCATCATGTTCAACAAGAAGCGCGAAGTTTGGTGTCTGAGGCAGACTAACTCCGTACATCACTGATGGCTGGGAATTGACTGGTTGTGTAGCAGCCTTGCTGAAATGACCTGGGGGTCATGGTGCACTCCAAACTGAATACGAACCAACGGCATGCTTTCTTCGCAAATAATACAAACACCATACAGACGGCACGTTACCCACAATGAGGGGTTAAGGAAGCTGGGCTTTGTTAGTGTGGCAAAGAGGAGGCCAAGAGGCAATCTAATAGCAGCCTACAATTGCTTAAAGAGCAGCTGGAGTGATGACAGACCCAAACTCTCCTCGGTAGTAGCAGACAATGCAACAAGTGGCAAACATCACAAACTACAGCTTGGATGGTTCAGGTTGGACAAACATGATTAAACAAAATCCTGGGCAGCAGTGGAACAGGCTGCCCAAAGAGATGGTGCAATATCTATTCTTGGAGGTTTTCACGACTAAGCTGGACAAAGCCATGGTTCACCAGATACAGTGNTTCAAGACCTCCAAAGGCCCCTTCCAACCAACTTTTCCATGATTCAATGAATCCGTGATTATTGCCCAGTTCCCTCACAGAGCCCTCCTGGCAGATGTCTCAGCTCCCAAAAGTGCAGCAAGTAGGGTTAAACAAAGCCATGTTTTTTAGGCTGCATAAATTAATCAAGCTTGTTTTGGATGGAACAAGGTCAGGAAACATCTTAAACAAGCATATCTGTGGGAACATCTGAGAAAATAGTTACTTCCAGCAAGACAGCCACGATAAGCAATTGAGGATGGGCTGGAAAAAAAGCTGCAACATGTTTCAGTGTTGGCAATAGCTGCTATGTAAGTAGTTGCACACTTCTTAGCTTCTGCCAGGATTGCTCCTTGAGCATACCAAGAACTCTATACCTTCCTCACCTCCTAGCAGTGGCTCTACAAACAGCTGCAAGAAGTTTCATGTCTTGTCCTCTTTTTTCCTGATTTCCAGCCAAACAGGCAGGTCCAGTTCACTGACATACATTACATTTCTCAAACAGTGAAACTCATCAGATCTGGAGTTCAACATTTATCATGCTACATCCAAGCAGAAATACCAATCATGCTGAACACAGTCTTAACATCTCAGCCAAAAGTCTCCAATAAAAGCAGTTTAAAGCTGATTAACAAGATCCAATTAGCTGATTAGTCAAGATCCAATGCACATAGGTATACAGAGTGCAAAGCTAATAAAAGGGTGTCATGATGGTGGATGAAGAGGTAGGAACAGCCTAAACTTTAGCTAACAGCTTCTGATGGTGTGGCACTGGCAGAGATAATCCAGCAGCTGAAAGCCTGTCAAAAGCCACAAAGAATAAATTAGGGATACCACCGGATGCGGTGCTTGGTATATTCTTTCCAAAGAAGATAAAATCAACATTACTTCTTCTGCCTGAATCTGCCAAAGAAATGATGGGTCAGACTGGCATGTCATTTATACTTATTTAAAACACATTAACCCGATCCAATCTCTACGACACTTAAGACATACCTGCACATTGGGACATCTGGACACAAACTCACTAGTTACTGGTAAGCTGATGAAACAAACTGGTTTGGTCCCTCCGCCAGGCCTTGGATTGTCCAAAGACCAAGCCTGGACAGAGGGAGCATAATGAAATGTTTCTAGCGTTTTGTCCCAACTTAGCCATCTAGAAGTTGTGCATCTAGTCTCAGCTAGTCATTTAGGCTACTTTAATTATCAGTCTAGAGACATGCTTCCAGGTGTGTTTGAGTCCTGTGTAAGATGGATGGAATAAACCCCCTCTTCTGCTCCCTTCCCCTCCCACCAAGGCAGCTACATGTCACCACTCCTACCACAGGGAAGAAGCCATTTCAGAACAGTATGACAAATGGTCCACCATGGGGGAGGTTTTTAGAGGATTTTTATCTCTGCCTCTACAGTGCAGAATCTGCTATGCGACTGTGTGCTGGAAGAGAAGATAAAAGAGAAGTACCAGATAAAAATATTGCTTAACTAAATTTTTCAGACGTTTGGAAGGGCAATTATTCTGAAGTCAAGAATTTCACGTCCAAGGTTATGAAGAGGTCCTGAACGTGTCTATGCACAAAGGAGATGCACAACACATATATGCATATGCACGACTTTATAGCTCAGAGCAAGGTTGCACTTCCAATTGTCTAAAACTGAAATTCCATTGCCCACATGAATTAGGAGAATGCTGATACAGAAAATATCTCATGGGATCAATTTGAATCCCTGGATGAATACACACACATCAAACTGATTTCAGGGGAGTGCAAAATTTGCCCCTCGAGAGTTTTAATTTATGTGAAATCACCACAGGAAAATTAATTTCCAATCCACAATATAAAATTTTGCTACATATTTTGCTGTTGCTACATAGTCAAAGTTCCTATTAACATTAGGACCTCTACAAAACATGTGAAAGGAATTGAATGTACCTAATGTAAAGAAAACCTCCAACAGTCTCCTGCAACTCAGCCCCACTGTCTGTGTTTTATAAATTAGATGTTGGCTGTTGTGTAGCTGTGCTCAAAAATTATCTGTATGTGTACTTATTTCAACTCAGAATTCTTTCGACCATTTTTAAAACAAAGGTAGGAAATGGGAACAGAATTGTAAATAATTAAAATGATTTCTTTTGACAGAAAGACAGGAAATCACTGTTTTAGTTTCTAAATCCTGAGTTTAAGAAGTTCCCTTCATGAGGAACATTTGCTCATTTTTAGTGGGCACATGCTTCAATGAAGAAAATTGAAAAGGGTGACACTAAATGACAATTAGCAACACCGACTTTTGTATCAGAACATGTTTTTTCCTCAAATGAACTGAACAGTGACAATAATGAAGTTTTACTTTTTCCTCTCGTGATACCCATTTACTGAGGATGTTCTCCTCTCTGTTCCCAAGTCTGCAGAAGGTCAGGTTACCCTCACAAAGATGGCTCTAGCAAACGGGAACTGCCACATGAACCATTAGATCCCATAAGAGCATTATCAAACATTGGCCTTTCCCCAGACTGGATACATGAGGCTGGATTTGTGGCACAGCTTACATTTTATTTTCCAAGAGGATCGCTTCAGTGAAATAAAATTCACCAGCCTGTAGCTTATTCCACTCCGCCAGGGAGGAAAACAAAAGGAAATGCATAACTCTCCTGAAAAGCCATTCAGCGCTCAAAGCCCCACTAATGACAGGGAAGGAAACAGAAGATTATTCTCATTCCTGACCCAAACTTAGCTTTAAATGGTTAGGATGGCAAAAGTAAGAACAATGACATGCTGCTTCACTTGGCACTTAACACAGTACAACATCTGGAGCAAGAAAGAAAGAGAGAAAATAAAATACTAGAGCGCTGTACCTGATCTTGAATCAAATCCCATGTATTACTGACAGCTCTCTTCTTTCAGACCCATCTAGTGTTTCTTGCTATGTCCTTTCTATTAAATAGAACAGTCTTTTAGTCCTTTTTGTAGAGATCAGTATGCAAGGGTCAAGACGCAGAGCAGATGTCATTAAAAGACTGACGAGGTACAGGGTCCAGAATGTGTAGACCATGAATTGCTCCCGTGACTGATCATTTTCAGATCTGAGTACAGTTAAAATTGAGGGTACTTAGCACTTACCAGAAATGAAGCTGCACACAAAAATATAGCACTGCTTTTGATTACAGCACTCAGATCCTTCTGGGGAGGGTCCTAATGACTGGGTATTTTGTATGTCAAGCTATGTCCCCCTCCCAGTTGGCATCAGCTGTACTCCCTCAATTGACCTTTCCTTGCAGCTCCTTTTAAAGAAAGGAAAAGGCCATACAGCTAAGCAAAAAAACCCCTACCAATAACAAAATGTTAAATTATATTTTAAAAACCACTCTGACCTCTGTACTGCTACTGAAGACTTCCTCACTCCTAAAAACAGTACAGTAAATTTTATCAATTTACACCTCAAAGTCCTATGATCTTTCCTGAAAGCCTCCTTCAGAAGAAAATGAACTCAGAATAAAGAGTGACATTTTAAAAAGTTGTTGCAGTTGCTCTAACAATCATCAGTATTAATTCTGTAATCACCTAACCCTAAAATACCTTTTGAAATGTTTTTGTCTAATGCTTTTGAAAAGCCCATCTCCTTCCTGTCTCCCCTTCTCACACCCTGAGATACTCCTAAAGCCATAAACTTTTAGAAAAATGGCATCACA
>WAAD01011301.1:109958-124525 GCA_013389945.1 Fregata magnificens | reverse complement strand
TGTAAACCAAAACGTCAGTATTCCATCATCAACGGTCTTGCAAAACAAAGATGACTAATGTATCAAAGGCATAGCTGCCCAGCCATTCCCTTCGCTGCAGTCAGGTGCTACCTTCAAAATCTGTCACTAAACTCTACCAGTGGTGTATGAGTCAATGCACTAAAGAAATCTAAAGTGGTATGTCAGCATCCAAGCACCTATTCTGACTCAATCTGGTACCACACTCATAGTGCTACTTCAAACCCAATTCTTAGATTTTCTATGTATACAGTCTAATGCTGCAACAGCTGCTCATGTGAACAATACCATTAGTGGGTTTGCATACTACAAACATTGTTTTTCCAGAATAACTTCTCTCATCTTCCGGATAGTGAACAATGAACTCTATCCCACATTACAGAGGATTCACCTTCATTCATTAACTTTCATTATTTATGAGAGCAGGGCCACTCTGCAACTACCTCTTGCAGCGTGTTCCCTAAAAATTCAGAATTGGGCACTAGGAAACACATAAAACCTTCAACTAAAGGCCTTGTAGATTTTAAAGGAAAACTAAAATGTAGAAAGCCCTGAAACAAACAGAATAAGCCAGCATGGGCTTGGGATGCTTTGAAAGTACATACCAGCTTCCTACCACTAAAATGATAGGTTTCTTCTTTAATTTCATTTACTCCTTTCTGCTACTACTCAAGTGTTAAAAAATTTCCCTTCTTGCCCTGCTATTTTCCCCTTTTCTATACTCTCTCTTGGCTTTTTCTTCTACAAATGGTTATATCCATTCACAAGTAATTTTTTTCATTTTCCTAATATTCAAACTCCATGTGTTCATCTTTCACTTTTCCGTACCACTAGGTCTGTACCAGCCTTTCCCTTTAAATTCCCCTTAAAGCTGGTGAGCATATTGGCTCAATGCTGCTGCTGGAAAGAAGCTAAGAGAAATTAAGGAGCAAAATTACCTAAGTTTGAGCATTCCTAAAAATGCTGTGCTTGTTAAGATCTAAGTAATGCAAAGGTAAATGCAAAAGTCCCTTATTTACATAAACAGCAGGAAGAATGTATGAACATTAACATGCAAAACATCTATCCGTGAACTGCAATAGCTTACAATACCGCTTATCAACTGAAACTACAATCAGAAGAATGAAAAAGATTTGGGACATGAAGACAGACTTCAAAAAATTCAGTAAATTCCACTTGGAAAGTGGGCCATAGTCCCGTAACTTTTCTGCATCCTCAGTATTTCTTCTGCTTACTTAATTACATTCCAAACTCCAAATTTTGGCTAACACATTTGCATATGCTTTGTACTTCAAAGGCTGACTTGCTTATTAGCATAGCCTAGTTCCTGTTACTTGTATAAATAACTACGAGCAGGAATCACATTGATCTAGCTGCACTTGATTTCCATTCTCTGTATTGGGAATTCTTCAGATTCAAGCTCCCATGGAAATTTTTAGTCGGTTTGGTATAATCAATTTTTGATTATGTGCTTCTAGAGGGAAAAAAGAAGTTTTTCATTAACAGAAGAAATTAATTTTGTTAGGGAAGTTACAAATGTTTGCGGGCTCAGTGGTAGTAAAATGTTGATGTCAAAACAAATAAACTAAGATACAAAGTGCTAAATACAAAGATAAAGAGAAGACAGAATTTGATCTGATTTTCAAATACTTTGGAAAAAAGACTTCATAGACATAGAATTTTATCTAAAAAGAGTTCAACTTTGACAGAGTTAATTTTACAGATTTGAAAAAGTATTAAAAAGTTTACTTCATTTAGCAAGACTTTTTTGCAAGTATACTAAAACTGTTAAAATATAAACACAGGTACACAGGTCAGGTAAAGTGCATATACAGGCTTGCTCAGTTCTAACTCACAGCAACACTTGGGGCCCCAAGGCTAAACTTCGGGTGAGATGGCCACTGAGAAGCTGCTGAATCAGACCTGTTAAAAAGTCCTTTAACAAAACACAGCGAGGATTTTACCAGGACTTTTCCTCCTCAATCTAGTCAGTCTATCACCACTCCTTCCTCTCCCTTGGCAAGGAATCTTTCTTCTGCGAAATTAAAGTTATGTTTTTTCCTGAAAGAGCACGTACTAAATGCTTTCTGATGGCATCACCACTTCCTGCCATTGACAGCTCCTTAAAAGGGAGATCTATCACTCTCCTGCAGAATGATCCTGGCAAGCAGGACAGAAAAGGAGCTAGAACATTTTCTCCTGGTGGGGATAGGATGAAATTCACTTTCTGGGGTTTCAGATTTTTCCCTATGACATGCATTTACGTACATTTCGGGAGTCCTTCTAGAACCTCTCTGGAACTTGTCACCCAGTCAAGGCTTACTCAGAGCCATCATTCAATGACAGTTCATTGACACTGCCCTTCTTTAACAGGAGAGCACTAAGGATGGTGGACAGATGTGCCAGGGCCTGTGCCATCTACAAGGGCCCAGTACTTCCTCAGCATCCTGGCTTCCTCAGTCTATTCTGACCAGCTGTGGCCCCAGAAAGTCCATTCAGATGAGGTTGATCCACCCAACAAATCAGGACACGTTCTCCTCGGTAATGCACCCAACAAAGTCTGGGCAAAGCTGGGTGTTTTGAAAAGTGTGCTTTCAACTTTCTTCTACCCAGAAAACAATGTACAATTATTCATTAATTTTAATACCATAGAACCTAGTTTGTATAAACCATATATCCCGTGTCAAAACAAGAACAAAGAGGAAGTTCCAGTTTCTTCATAGCTTCTACTGAGTATGCAGTCACCACCAGCATCGTTATGGAAATGAATAACGCATCCTTTTGGAAAGGCATTGACAAGCATCTCTTTGAACTGAACTCCAAACTCAAGATGACTAATGGCAATATGCCCAACGTGTTTGAGTGCTAAGCCAGTAGATGAGCCTGTCATCCTTGCATTTTCTTCTGTGCCATGGTCCCCTGTGCCCCGGCTTAAAAGTGATTTATTACTAATCAACTGAGAAGACACAGCAAGGAGGAAAAAGGAATAAACTTCAAGCGTTCAGAAATCAGCATATACATTGCCCGAATGGCACTACCTTTTTTATTAATCCTACTATAGGTTTTAACACGAAAAAAGCCTTGTCTGACATATGCTCGTTATTAAAAAAAACCCAAACCTCTTTGCTTTTTGAAGTGCAATGCAACATCTTATCATTCCTTAGCATTTTTGAGCCCTGGTTTAATTTGCTAAGTTTTTTATCCTTACAGGAATTTTTATATGTCAAATATTGCCTTCAGCATATGTATGTTCTTGGTGCTCTAAGAGGAGAAATTATCTATATACGGGGAAAATTGATACTTGAAAGACAACAAATGACTAAAGACTCAAATACAATAACTAGCAGAAGTACTGATAGATACAAATTTTTTTTTTTTTTGGCTTTTGTGATATACCAATTACATTAAATGAGATTTTTTCCAAAATAATTTTTTTTCTGTGGGAGGGCAAAGCTGCTTCTAGAAAACAAAAGTGTGCACTTCTTCACTTGACATTACTTATTCTGAAAACTAGCAAAAATATACTGAGGGGATGGATTGTTTCTTCCTTGGCTGGTTTGCTGCTAACAGCAACATATGCAAACAGACCACAAACTCAAATCACTCTTAAGATACATGAATTCTTGTCATATTAATATTTTCTACATTATAATTTAGTCATCACCGCCTGAGAGTCAACTTCTAATTTATTAAGTACATGTTTACAAAAAGATTAATTCCATGGAAAATTCCCATCAAAAAGTTAATCTGTCAAAATGAGTAACCTAGAAACAGCTGATACAGCTATCACATACTCATCAGAAATATCAGGTGGAAGATTGCATTCAGCTGCATTTTGAAGAGAAATGCACTATAGATTTTACTATTATACTGCCAGATGGTCAGATTTCTTTTAATGGAGTTAAGTGGAATAAATTCCTCAAAAAATAGTTTTGAATATGCTGAACCAAGCATTCCAGAAAACACTGCATTTTCTAAAAAGTTAGAGTTAGCTTTTTTCCACTCAGATAAACAAACCACAAGTCAGAAAGGTTTTTTTAAACATATTTCATATATAATAAACAGAACTTTATATTTGTAAACAGAGTTTTTAGTTCACAGGCTACCTTTTCAACCCCTTTGTCTTGGGAAGCCCTATTTATATACCTGAATTAACAAAACTGAATTTGGATTTTTAATTCGTCCTGCAGTTCCAACACTCATCTCCTTCAAAAAGCGATCACAACATTTGTGTCCCTCAGTAACTCTGTAAAGCGGGTGTATTGGTACAGACCTCACAGATATCTCAGGTCAATTAAAATGCTGTGTTTGCAAAGGCTTTGATAGCCTTCACTGAAATATATGTGAAAAATAGTGTTATTTAAATTGTTAATTTGTACTGATGTTGAAATGACACTGGGCACATAAGAGAAATTTTTTGAGGTCAGACCCTGTTGTCAGCACCCAGCCTGGACAGAAGGTTGGGTGCTGCCTGTTCCAGCTAGCTGGCTCCTCCACCACCACTCCTGCACGCCAAGATCTTGGCAATCCTTCCAGTCCCTGCTTCCCTTTGTCACAGAGGTTTTGGCTAAATATACACGCAGACATTTATCCACCCTTCAGACACTTCCTCTTCAGATCAGTGCTTCACTGCGCACAAGGAAATGTTTCCAGTCACATCCTGCCCGTCTGTGAACTTGACTAGCCTTTACCATTTCAACCCTCTTCCAACCTAAAAAGAGATGATAGGAGCAACTTCACTTTCTGTAATTAGCAGTTTGCCTATGATTTACACCATAACCTAGCTTATTTCTTAAAACCAAATGTAAAATTAGAATAAGACAGACTCATTCTAAGACTATACTCCACCTACATAACCTGAGTACTACACTTGCTTGATCTATGTTTAGGTCTGTCTGACTTTTCACGTTAAACACATTTTCCACCACAAGTGTGTTCTTACCAACCCTGCTGAAGACTTCCTTTACATAATCTGTGAAGCATGACTTCTACAGCCCCACTTGCTCCTGATCTATGGACCATAGTTTATTTACCCTGCTGCAGATGAGGCTTTTATTTCAAAGCTCCTGCTCCTTGCTCTCTTCTGGGCTTCTTCCATAGGAGACTGACACCATTACACAGTCAGCACCTCCCTATGAACCTTAGAGGTTCTCCGTATTCCTAGAAGATGCCTGTTGTTTCTCTGAATGACAACAAATTGCTGCCTTCGTGCAGGCCTGGACCTTCTTATGCTGGATAAATCTCATCTTTGCCACCTATTGTGAAGTCCAGCTTAAAGCAAGGCCAGCCAGGCTTTAACACAACTGCACAAACCATCAGGTCTCAATGTTCATCCACAAGCCCAGGTGGGGTCCCAACACTCGGAAACAGGGTTACAAGGGATGTCATAACTCCAGAAAAGCACTGCAACTCACAGCTGGAAACTGCGCTTCAAGGCTGGAAGGCAGGAAAGAGTCCAAAGCAGGTAAGTTTGGGAACTGTTGACGTAAAAGATGTATCAGCTTGAACAGGCACTAATAAAAGAAGGTCACGAAAACTGCAAATACAGTCTTAGCATTTTTCAAAGATACTCCTCTACAGTTCTGTTTCTAAAAGTGACACATCAGACATGAAAGAGACTTGCTCACATTACAGAATACAATGCATCATGCCAAAATAACCTTAGTGCAGTCAGAAAATTTCTTTGCGGAGAAATGACCCAATTATAGGGAAGAAATTTAAACACCAGCTTTCCCTCCTAAGCCACTTAGTTTGTGAGAAGAAGAGCAAATGCTGATTATGCTTATACATCTCAAAGACAAGTTCATAGATAAATTCAAAGACATAAATTTCACACCCCAACAAACATTCAACAATTGAAATGGTGTCAACGAAATGACTTTTTATTCTCCTTACTTTCAATTTTTGAATGTTAGTGTACATGCAAAATTTGGCAGATACGGCTACATAATAGGCTTATCTACACAAAAGTTAGTCCCCTTAACTTGAGCCCTAGCTCTTTGGCAAGAACTGGATGAATAGTTTAGAAATGAGACCTGGCACTCCACGGCAGTACTCTCTGTTTGTAAAAAAGTGGGCAGAACTTGGGCACCTCTTGAATGTACCTTGTCTAGATGAAACTCAACTGAGCCCAACAGGGGTCCCGTGCCATTCCCCATAGAAGGAACTAAACTGTTTCCAAAGAGAACTCCTTCCCATCCTATATCCTGCTGCACCATCCCAGCCCCCCAATAACCTCAGAGAGTGAGACTGGCATAGACTGTGAGTCAAAGTGCTCAAAAAAAGGTCACTTTTCAATCACCCACCACTCAATGGCATCCGCCGGGGCCTCCCGGCAGCAGGTAGAAGGCCTTGCAGAGAGTCCATTTCACACCAAATGAATCCACAGTCTGCAACAACCTTGAAGGATTCTCATCCTCCTAAGGGCAAGCTACGCTAAACTGCTCTGAAGGCGTTTGGTCTTACTACTTTTAAATCATGGGAAAACTTAGCCATTTATTGTGGTTCTAAGAAAGATGAAATTAGACTTTAATACTAGAATAATTGCTTGCCAGGTAACAAGACGTATCTCATTGTGAAATTTGAAGTTTGGATACTGCAGGCCAGTCAGCCTGACCTTGGTGCCTGGGAAGATCATGGAGCGGCTCGTCTTGAGTGAGCTCACCGGGCAGGTGCAGGACAACCTGGGGATCAGGCCCAGCCAGCATGGCTTCATGAAAGGCAGGTCCTGCCTGACCAACCTAATCTCCTTCTATGACCGGGTGACCCGCCTAGTAGATGAGGGCAAGGCTGTGGATGTTGTCTACCTGGACTTTAGTAAGGCCTTTGACACGGTCTCCCACGGCATTCTCCTGGACAAGCTGGCAGCTCACGGCTTGGATGGGCATACACTTTGCTGGGTAAAAAACTGGCTGGATGGCCGAGCCCAGAGAGTGGTGGTGAATGGAGTTAAATCCAGCTGGCGGCCGGTCACGAGCGGTGTTCCCCAGGGCTCGGTTCTGGGGCTGGTTTTGTTCAATGTCTTCATCAATGATCTGGATGAGGGGATTGAGTGCACCCTCAGCAAGTTTGCAGATGATACCAAGCTGGGCGGGAGTGTCGATCTGCTCGAGGGAAGGAAGGTCCTGCAGAGGGATCTGGATAGGCTGGATCAATGGGCCGAGGCCAACTGTATGAGGTTTAACAAGGCCAAGTGCCGGGTCCTGCACTTTGGTCACAACAACCCCATGCAATGCTACAGGCTTGGGGAGGAGTGGCTGGAGAGCTGCCCGGCAGAAAAGGACCTGGGGGTGCTGGTCGACAGCCGGTTGAACATGAACCGGCAGTGTGCCCAGGTGGCCAAGAAGGCCAACGGCATCCTGGCTTGTATCAGGAATAGTGTGACCAGCAGGAGCAGGGAAGTGATTGTGCCCCCANCTCTTCTCCCAAGAAACTAGCGATAGGACGAGAGGGAATGGCCTCAAGTTGCGTCAGGGGAGGTTCAGATTGGACATCAGGAAGAATTTCTTTACTGAAAGAGTGGTTAGGCATTGGAACAGGCTGCCCAGAGAGGTGGTGGAGTCGTCAACCCTGGAGGCGTTCAAAAAAGGTATAGACGTGGCACTCCAGGGCCTAGTTTAGGAGTCATGGTGGTGTTAGTTGATGGTTGGACTTGATGATCTTAGAGGTCTTTTCCAACCTTAATGATTCTATGATTCTATTTTCTGGTGTTTCCATTCAGTCCTCAAACTCAGACCTGTTAAAGGCATAGATGCTTTTGGGATTGTTGCTCTTCCCCTGCACCATTCTACTGAAGATTCACTCAATGCCTCTGAGCCAGAGACCTCAGCAGAAAACAACCTGGCTGGGATTCAGCTATAGATGATTTCTGGAGTGGAAAAGAAAGCATTTTAGAAACATACAAATACTTAATCATACAAAATGCATCTATTGCATAGTAGTGCCAAGAAGTAGATGTAATCGTGAAGCCCTTAAGATGCCAGAGCTCAATGATGCTGAATGCTACGGTCCCAATTAGTAAAAATACTTATGCACAAGCTTTGTACTAAGTATCAGTGTAATCCACTGAAGTTTACGACAAGCACGTTGCCTCAAATAAGCAAAACTTGTGTTGAATACAATAGGAGTTCTGTCTGTGTAAGGTGGAGAGGAAAGGCTACCTCGAACAAAAATCCAGTATGTGAGAGTAATATTGGGGCTGAATGACTAATCTCTCTTATTCACATAAATCTTATTTCCCTGTTCAGAAAATTCTGTCCCACCTTTTAAGGTGTTTTTAGTCTGGTGGGTATAATAAAGTTAATACTCCATCCATAAGATTTCAGGAGATGAGATGTAGAGCATTTAATTCTATTACAGTTTTATCAAAAGAAGTTCCTTTCATTCAGTTAAGGATCAGAAAGAAAGCACTTCTAATCCAATGACTCTTCTAATTTTAGTAATGGAGATCTAATTTAATTTTAGACATGTAGATAAAAGGATACTAAAAAATGAGACATATCAATGAAGGTGTTGTTACAAGTACTGTCAACAACTGTCTGTTTTCTCTTATGTGTCTTAAAGCCCTGTGTGAAAATGTCTTCACTGAAACTGGTTCCTTCAAGAGCAAGCAAATCATGTAAAAATACAATAAAGCTCATAGAGACATACTAATGATCCACACTCATGCTCATAATTTCAAAGAATGTCAGGAGCAATTACCTCATTTATACTAAATCTTTAAAAGTGACTACTTTCAAAACAAAACAAGAGGAAAACTAGTACTGTCTATGGGATGAAATCTAGTGCCCATTTTCCTTTTCTACATGTCCTACTTGCAAGAGACCCCCTCCACCTGCCACGGCCTTCCCAAGTTAACAGGATTTTTGATGCAAATTGGCTTCCCACACACACACCCCCCCGAGAAAAATCTTGCCAGCAGCTTGGAAGACACCATCAGACACTGAATGGCAGCACTAAATCTATCCGTGATGGTGACCCAGCATCCCAGTTCTTGCACTTGCTGTTCATCGCACCAGGCCTGCGTGGGTTGCTGCTTGAGGTCCCAAAGCCCTAGTGCCGTGACACTGCTGAAGCTACAAGCACACAGCACTTCGCTGAAGTTGCACAATTGCTTTTCTAATCTAATGGTTGGGGTGAACAGAGGGATTGTGGTTCAAAGAAAGTGTTCCCATCCCTCCAAACTCTCCTGGGCTTGTCGCCCTGCGTGAGAGCATGTGGGCATGACGAGAGGCAGTGGGGGGAATAGTCCCAAGTTGCTAGTAATACTAGCAATGTATCACTCTGGTTGCTACACCACATGTATTCATCAAACACGTAAATGTGCTAAGAATGTACTAATTACTGCTCTCCCAAGTTAATTTTTCCTGCTAATATCTTCAGTTTGCACAGTGGTTACTAGTAGCAGCAGCTGCCACAACAGCAGCAGCAGTAGCAGGCAGCAGTAGTTTACCTGTGAATTTTTAGGCTACTTACACCTGTTTTCTGCATTTATCTGAAAACTTGTACTATTTCACTGTCAAATGCTGCTTATCTGGTACATCCAAAATATCCTAACAAATGACTTACATTCTGAATTCAGACATTCTGTATCATAAAGATTATGTTAACTGAGCACCCTCAGCCCCCAGCCTATTTCTAAGCATGGTCGAGCTAGTAACTTGTCAACAGGAATTCTCTTTCTATGATTGAAATCAAGAAATCATTTTTTATCAGAGCAGATAACACAGAATCAGGTCTATTTTCTAGCACAGCATTGATAAAGCCAAGAGCAGGAAGACAGAAACTTGTTGCCCAAATAAAGCAACATCCTACTAAGTACAAATAGTTATTTGAGAATGTTCATGTACTTCAGATATATGTATTCATATATATTACTTCAGAGCACTCATATAAAGTAACACATTTGCTCTTAGAATTCATACGCCAATATACAATCCAAGTCTGTAACGCGTACTGCAGAGCCGACCCAAGCACGAATCAAAATTGTTGTTTCAAAAGTGTTTAGATTCTTTTGACAATCAGTAAGAGGGAAATGAGCAATTGGTGATACAATGAATTGTTCATATCTCAGATTTTAATTTTGATACTTTGATGTAAAATCATCTACTTTCAGTATTTTTACAATGTGCAGGGAAAAAAAAATGGACTTTCAGCCTTCCCTTAACTGCTGCTATTGAATGATTTTACGCCATTTTGCAAGCCTCCATTTACTCAAGCTTACTCCCTACAGTCAATGCCGACTAATAAGGAAGGACTAATGAGCTTAATTCCCTCTTTCTTTTATGCTTCTAAACAAACAAAAGCCCATGCTTTCTTCCCTCTTTTCAACAGCAGAAAAGGAGGGGAGCACTGGCAGCCCAGGACCAGGGTAAGGACAGATGAGAGAGTGGCAGATGGAAACCTAATCCCTAGCAACCTTCTCCCACCCCAGCCCCCTTCCTCTCCCCAATTCCCCATCCCTCTCCTATTAAGACCTGCTGAAGCTGACAGCCTGCCTCCAACATCTCCTCCCCTCCCATCCACAAAGGCCAGGCAAGTCTGGGACTTCAAGAGAGGACAGCGGAGGCAGAGGGACCGCATAGCTGAACACTGCGATTTCAAAGAGAAGGGAGAGAGGAGAGAAGGTACCCTGGCAAGAGGGATAAACTGAAGAGAGAAGAGCAGGAAAAGGAGGCAAGGATGGATGCTTATTAATTTCTGAGTAGATCAGGGGACTAGAGATGAGCTTTCTGGCAGAATAAGGGAGCAAACATGCACTTCACAGTAAAGTTGGTCAAATTATTAGGGAGGCTGGAAACAAGTTTGTGTAGAATTGAGAAACAAATGATTTGGACCAGGTGATAAAGGGTAAATGGCAGCAAAATGATCTCCAGCTCTACCAATGAAACTTTTTATTTCAAAACACAGACTAACATCTATTTATTATGCTTAATACCTTTTCATAATACTGTAAGAAAGTTGTCAGGATACTGAAACATACAGCCTTGGGGAGGATGGGGGATAATTTCTGAAACTTCACCCCAAGCAAACATCCTTTCAAATGGCCCTAATTTACATAGACATTTGTTAATGTACATAAGGAATAATAGGAGGGAATAGCCAGAAAGCAAGTCCACTCCCACTCTGCGGGCCACGGCTTCACTCCGCTTGTGTCTGTCAATACACCGGGCCTCATTTTCATCTAAAATTGGTGTCATGCTGCAAAACGTAGTCATTCACTTTGAGAACTGCAATTATTGCTGTGCTCACATGCAGCAAAGCACCATCTGGCCTGTTCACAATGCAGGCACAATGCAGGAAGAGTGAGAGCTGATGTAAATGGTTTTCCAGTAATACTGAATTCCTCCATAAAAAGCAAGTACACTTGGATTTCAATAATTGCTTACAGAATCAAGCACTCAGATTTAAACGAACACTCAAAAATTTTTGAATGAACCCTACTAGCACCTTCTGTTACGTATCAGTCAATATTTCAGGGACCTGAAGAATCACTGAATATTAGAGTTTGTATCTATCTGGATGCATTTCCAAAATTTCTGGAGGAATACATGACTGGCATTCTCCTAGGCACACTTAGGTTACAAACATATATTCCTATATTTGAGTCGAAACAACCTATGGATTATTCAAACACATAAGGAAATAATACCAATCCATGCAATCCTTCCAGTAAAAAATTACACAGCTAGCAAGTGCTTACCATTTTTTACAACTATTAGCATTTAAATATACATGATCCAATGCTCAAGCTAGTATTTCAGCTATGCCTCCATGAACAGCGATAATAACATTTAAAATGAATAGCCTGCTACAGTCACGGAATGCATTACTGAGCATATACTGAATTAAGCTGGTCACACAGATGGCAGTTCCTCCTCTGTCCTTCCCTCCCCTCCACTTTGGGAAGATATGAGATCAATAGTGATGTGATAACATAGGCAAAGGTACACTGAGAAGCACTAGTTTGGATACAGACTTTGGTGAGTTTTACACTAGAGTTTAGGCATGGATCAAGCAAGTGCTTTGGCAGCAAGAGCAACCCAAGGTGCTAGCAAAGGCGGTAACTCCGAAAAACAGCTGCCACCGCATTAGCAGAAATCTCACAGAATTATTTGCTCCAAAGACATCGTCACCTCTTGTGTTGAAATCTGGTAAAAATCGCTGCTCTTGGCAAAGCCTGATGCCTTCCCAACCAGAACCAAGAGAGAGATACTCCACGGATTTTGGATTTGTCCCAGATCAAAACGCAGGAGTACTTGGGAACAAGGTTTCAGTTTGGGGCCAAAACTGATTATAATGCTTAGCAGCTGAAAGCAAGTGGCAATTCACTTACCAAGCTGCCACATTTCAACTTTTTGTTGTAAAGAATTAAACTTGCAAATTTCAGCATAACTTTGCTGTACATGTGAAAAACAAAACTATAAGGACTACCAACCATAGAAAGAGTGCTTTATCTAAGAAAATTTGTGTTCAAACTCGGATTCAGCTCACTTACCCCAAGCCATCTGACGCTGTTACAAAATCATTGAACACAGCTCTTGAAGAAATGAGTACCGTCTTTTACCAAGTGATGAACCCTCACGTCAAATACCAGGGAACACGGATGAGATCCCAGCTGTTAAAAAGCTGGAGCTCGAGGCTCAAGGGGAGAGGAGAAAGAAGAGAGACACCCTGGGAGTTCTGGCTTTGCCAGCCTTTCTTTGTCCATAGAGAAAACCCAGTTAATGACTATTAAATCACAATACATGCCAAGGTACTCCAAAAGATCTCATTTGATAGAGGAAAGAAGCCAGCATTAAACTGAGAACAACAAGGAACAGACAGGGGAAATGAATAGGAAGTTTAAAAAGATAGCATATTATTTGTTTCTAGAAGCACAGCATAAGATGTTGGATACAGCAGGCATGTTCACCATTGTTCAGATGATGTCTTTGTTATGCAATTAATTTAAGTTTTTGTGTAGAATACAATATACAACCAGGAAAGATAAATGAATTTCACATCACCCAACTGAACTGTCTGCAACTGTCGGTAATATAAAAATTAAGCTTGTACAGATTATTTCCAAATGAAGGAAAATACTTCAACAAATAATGACACATATTAGAATGCATCTATTAAGTTTATGAAGAGACACTGAGGTCTAGTAAAGTTATTTTCAGGAGTCATTAACAATAACAAAACCATTTTAAAATGTTAAGAAAATAGTACTTCCGGAACAATGGCAATACATCTGCTAAATGTCGGTGCATGTTAGTGACAGGGTAGAGTTGCTCACGTTCTGCAGCAAGAAGGCAGCTAGTGCATGCAGTCCGAAGGATGATTTACAAGTGTGCTCTGCCGTAGCCATAAAAGGAGTAGAGGAAATCTGATGGCCAGAAATAGAACCACTGTAAATTAACTAGGGCAAAAAAAAAAATGCTAGAGAAGTACACAATAAATGAAATGGTTAGTAAAAAGATGGGCAAGTAAAAACAAGGCCAAAGAATGGAATATCAAATTAAGATGCAGGGATACCGTGCAAAAATGCTCTGGAAAAGATGGTGTCAGGCATGAACTGACTGCCGAGATCAAGGAAACACCAAATTACTGTCCTAGTGCTAACCAACTCTCTGTGAAGGAAGGAACAAGTTATTTCATCTTGCTATCTTGGTCTGCAAATTAAAGGCAACAATACCTACCCACCTCTTGGACAGGGCAACGGAGAATCAATCCATGTCCTGACAGCGCCTCGAACACTGTGTGCGAAATCCTGGCTCTGCTGAAGCCAGTGGGACTTTTAATGCCGACTTCAACAGTGCCAGGATTTTATCTACAATTTGCTATAAAAATGTTGGCTATTGTTATTTAAAAGGACTTTGAAGCCTTTATACTTAGTCTCAGTTACTTCCCAAAACAAATTTGCTCAGTCCGTAAGTCAGGAAACAAGCAGGGATGTGGAAATCCAACTCCATTCTTCCTGCCTTGCCTATCGCTGCCACGAGCAAAGAATCAGGATTTGACCTGAACTGACAGTTTTGCTTTCTGTGTTAACAGAGAAGCACCCGGTTCATTGTTATGCAGCTAAGAAGGATCTTAATGTTAGCAGTAACAGAAAACTGCAAAGAATTATGTATGAAAAATGCACACAGACCTTGAAGGCTTTCAGACATAAAAAGTTGACATTTCTATATTGCAACTTTTCCTAGAATAGCTATTCTTCAATATCTGCCACAGAGAACTCATAAAGGAGAGGGAATTAAAAAAAAATACAAGATCACCAAGAAATATTTCATGCTATCATTATCCCTTTTATTAGGCATTTCAAAATGCAAAAGAAACTGTCAATATTAACATTATGAATCTAAAAACAAACATTCAGAAAAGCTGAAATTACAGAGAAAACGCAAAGCAGTTTCCTGTATTAAACAATGCCGCAAAATAACACTCTGCTGGCACTATTACCAGGAGATAACTTCATGCCAACATCGTGGCTTCTCCATATGTCGGTTAAGAAGACAGAAGTTGTTAGTGAAAACTTCCAAAGTGCTTTACAGAAACTAGCGGGG
>WAAD01011301.1:87519-109946 GCA_013389945.1 Fregata magnificens | reverse complement strand
GGGGGGGGGGGAATGGAAGGAAAAATCCTAACTAATATGTGCCAAATTCTTTTCAGAATAAATATTACTTCTCTGGAATGTTACATCATGCTTTGAGTGTATTTGCAATGTATTAAGAGTTCGGAAATGTATGTGAAAACAGTAACTGGGAGCTTCAGTGCCCGTGTTTTATCATTCAAATATATGTTACAAGCAAGAAATATAGGCTGTAAAAGCACAGCTTTGCTGTGGGGGAAGAAGGCGTCAGCCCATTCCTTAGCATCAGCCACCAGGTTCTGGTTTCACGTGTCCCTGTCATGATCAAACGGTTATGCAGTCCCTTCCCACCATGATATCAAGACACTAGCTGCTGTATTTCAATTTTTATAAATCTATGTTCAGTTATTTCAAGATGCCGCAGCTAAAAGCATGTCTAGACAGAAAAATGTGGCAGATTCTACCTCCGTCATTTAAGTCAATGCATTCTCAAGTCTTAAAATGTAGCTACCGTGTGATAGACTTTGATGATAATCACAGCTGCTTATGAAACATCTGGAGTGAGAAGTGCCAAGTCAGAAGCCAGTCTGTGCTTTGGTTTGAAGGTGACGATAATGTCGTCCTCTGGATTTGCACCGACCTGATCTCCCAGCACAGTGTGCAAAGTCCACGTGTTGTCTGTAGCGGCAGTTTTTAGAGAAAGCCATAAACCAGCACACGAGATGGTTCATTTCATGACTCATTTTACACCAGAGGCGGCAATGACTTCAGTATTAGTGCCAAGTTCCCCTTGGGGTGCTTGCAGCCCACTCACCTACAAACTCATATGCAGCAGCAGATGCTTCCTAACTTCGTCCATCGACCTGTTGACCTTGCTCTGTGCTGCAAGGCTGTGGCAGCAGTTAACCCCCAAATTCTTCTCCTAGTGTATTCGAGGCAGTGAAGTGCCTTAATTTCCTGACTGATTAAATGCCTTCCATGAACATAAGGTATCAGCACCATCAATCAAACCAGCTGGTAGTGCCTGACCTGGCCCCAAAACCAGCACTCTCTTGGAAATGAATGGACGGCTTTAACAACAGATCACTTTATCAAATAGATATAATTTAAAGATACTTTAAATTATAGATACTTTAATTTAGATCTATGTAAAATATAGATACTTTATTATTGCTAGGGTAAGTCTCAAGACTAAAGGGAAAAATTCTGACTTGAAGTCACAGGAAACTGAAATTTCTCAGTGTTTTAATTTATCACAAAGTTAATGAATACTGATATTGTTTCATCCACAGACATACTTCGAATTCTAATGAATACAGTTTTTCCCCCTTTTTTTTGAATATATGTAACTAATCAGACTGAAAGGGATCACATTCAGTCACTCATACAGACACAATAAACCAGCTTTCACATCTTTAGAAAGTTGAGTTCCGACTTAGTACCAGTTCCAAAATGACAGTACCTGCTTTTCTCACAGGCAAATGAGGCTTACCGTAACTTGTCACCCAATTATCACTCAATTTAACAGAGAGTGAAAGATCTCAAAGCCATTAAGTTCCCGTAGGTTTAGTGAAATTCTATGCCTGGACAGAGGCTCAGCGGAAGATGGGGAGAACTCAAAAGCTTTAACGCCACTGATGGTGTTAGAGGGAAAAACCCCACCAGGGACATCATTCTGCAGACAGACAGACACCCCTTCTGCTCGCCTGATGGGTATGCACATATTTCCTGACCAGTAAGTGCATGTATAACTACAGACTATCAAAAGGAACCAAGAAGCCCATAGTATAGAGGGGACTGCAACAGGGAGTTTACAGATTTGGGAGGAGGTGGAAGAATCTAGGGACGGCTGCAGGGAGCTGGATAGAGGGGAAAATGTGAGCATGTGTGAGGAGAAGGCAGATAGGCACAGCGTCTGGAGCATTACAGCTGGGGTCTCACGTAGGATGTAACTGGGACCTGGTGTCATGGCAGCAGGTAGTTTTGAGGACTCAGGATAAAAAGGGTTAAGATGCTCGGCTATTCACAGAATTCCTTATTTTAGTCCCCATCCCCCAAGTTGTCCACCAGAAATGCCCCAGAAATTGCTGTTAGGATGAAGCAGTTTCAATCCAAATCAAAGCCTATGCTTGTGTTACCCCAGACAGTAAATAAAGACTGTACAAATAGCTGGATGAAACACAATTGAAACAGCTAATGGAAACAAAATAATCACAGCCTTTACCCTCATGATCAAGAATATCATACAACATTTAGCTGACCAATTGAGACATGCTGTCACTTCATTTTGATGATGCAATCAGCTCTGCACAGTTGATCCATGTACTATGTGGGGACCTGCTGATAAAAGTGATGTTCTGCAAGGGCAGAAATGTCTATCCATATGGAGCTCATTGCACAAATGAGCCTCTCTTTACACTCCTGGTTGGATTTCTCACTTATCCTCATTATCTGTTATTGAGCATTTGCAGGGATCTAATATTCTGAACCACAGAGCCGATTCCACTTTTACTGCTCTCCAAAGCATTTCTACTGTTCCACCGAAGAGGTTCAGAGATTTAATTAGCAGGGGCATTTACTCCCTGTTGAAAAGATTTAAAAGTTTTTTCAAACTATTTTTCCAAAAAGTTTAAATTAACATCTGTGTCATCTCCAAAATTCCCGACATGGCTATTTGATGTATAATGAGTTGTTTCCCAAGATTCAGTGGAACCAAAGTGTTTCATGTAAATATTTTATGTTCCTTATTTTATTATCATGTCACTTAAGATCATCATGCATCTGAAAATTTAAACTTATCAAGTTACTGACAGATTAAAAATAATGTTTGTAGAATGTGTTTAAGTTAGAGGAATCTGTTTCCTAAAATGATATGACTCTGATAATCTCTCTGCTTTCAAAGTTCTCTTAGTCTTGGTTGTAAAATATTTTATATGTGAAAGAAGTTATTCCTTCAGCATTTGAAAGCTGCAGTTTAAAAATTCTCATGGTAAAATATAGCCCCTTGTAGATGTTATTTATCTAGAGCTGCTCAAGAGGACAGTTTAGGTTAAAAAAAGAAAGCAAAACAATCAACTTTGAATCCAAGGATTAATAATTAACCAGTTGCTAGTAGTGGCTTTATTGAATTGGAAAGACAAACTGTCAGCTGCACAGAAATTCACAATATTTTTATAACCCAGGTAGTATGAAATATTGAACCTGAAAATTGGCGCTATTTCTCCAGGCAGAAAAGTTTTCTTGGCACTAGCCCAAGTTAATACCATAGGTCACAGAACATCACCATTTCCAGTCCACTGTTTCAAAGGAACAGGGAAAAAAATGATAGAAAAAAGACTGCATCCTTAGAAGAAAAAAAATCAAGTCTTTTCATGTAGACAGCAAAACAGGACTCTAAAATGTTCATGTATGAATACACTTCTCCCCCCTTCCCTTTTTCTTGCAATCCTTTGGTCTTATAGGGGTATTGCTATCTCTATTTAATAAGCACATCTCACCTAAACCATTTTCTTGACTTCCAGCTCATGCACCTAATAAAGTACACAGTGTTTCAGAGATGCGCCAATATTGTAAGCACAAACTGTATGTTATATTTTACTTTTAGGAAAAGTAAATTTTCATCATATGGTTGACAATTACATTTTAATAATGATGTCGACAGCAGCCCATGAAAGTGTGCACCTAGACTCTCAACTTTGGAATTTTATGGCTTCTCATCACGTGGTAATAGACTCTCCTTAGCACCATTTTTTCTTTGCTTGTAATACAGAATATCGTCCTTTTCTCCCAGAGAGCTTCCAGTGTGGTCAGCTGTGCTAAAATTCCAAAAAACACCCAAAGATGCTCTATCAAAACCTAAGAATGCCTCAGATACTAAGGAATTAGCAAAAGCCATGTACAATTAATACAACTAATATTGCTTCCTACATGAAACGCATGGAATGAGACAGGCACCAAAAGGTTTTACAGTTATGAATGAGAACATACGCATGAAGGAGGGCAAGAGGAGGAACTGAAGAGAAAAGCATAGGCACTCTAGAAAGCCTCTGATTTAAGCAATGGTGTAAGAAGTGATCAACATGCCCTACACCTTTGAAAAAGAAGAAAAATCAGATTTTGGGTGACAGATACTGGAATAAGGAGAGGAGAACCTTGCTAAGCAAATGCTAGAATGAGATTTCTGCTTTTCACTGTCAGCCCCGTTTCTCAAACAGCGCCGGCTGCCAGCTCACAGAAGGATGAGACGAGTGCCAGAGCCGCACACGGCGGCAAGAGCAGGGACTGGGAGCAGGCAGCAGGCTGGGACACCCCCTCTCTCCAGCAGCAACAAGCTGTTCAGTCTGTTCAAGCTGCCTCCTGGATCTTCACCCTGCGACTCCACTCTAAGTCAGGCTTAATAAACCCTCCCTCCGTTTTCCTACACATCTTTTCTAGCGCTGGGGATTACCATGAGCAAAGTGAAAATAGTGAGCAAGCTTGCTAAGGTGGAGGGGAGCCGCACAAAGCAGGGCAGATGCACTCAGGAGGAATATACTCCCCAGGGAGATGCCTCAGGAAAAGGAGAGGTGGGAACACATAGAATCATAGAATCATTAAGGTTGGAAAAGACCTCTAAGATCATCAAGTCCAACCATCAACTAACACCACCATCATCCCAGTCGGACGAAAGCCTCTGGAGTGGTGCCTCTGCTGCTTCTGGAATAGACCTCCCTAGCCATTAAAAGGAATACATTTCAGTGTAAGCTTTTCCTTACTCAATTAACATAGAGCCACTCATCTTAAAATTGTATCAGAAATATTAAAAAACTATAAATAAACAACCTGAAACCAAGCAAGGACTTTGGCACACGCTCTGTACACGTTCATGTCATGGGCAAACTAAAACCAAGCGTGACCAGCCAAGAAGAGGTGCTTCTCAGAGAGGGCTATTTCCAGGCTGTTCGGTCTCTGCATCTTACTCATGCAGCTGAACTATTCTCTTGCAAGCTCCAGAAATAAATTCGCTTTCAGATAAAGCTCAATGTTGTAAAATTCAAACACACAGAGAAAGGTTCAGAAAGACAGCATGGAAAATATTGTATTATCATAAAGAGAGCTCATGTTTGAAGCTCAAAGAAAAAAATTCACAGAGCAGGTGCTTATTGCCTGGAACAGGTCAGATCAATATTAATGTCTGGGTAATGTGACGGCTTTTGAGTACATGTAGAAGTATATCGACTCTACTATTAAATTTAAACAAACTGCATCATTTTGGTTTAAAGAAAGAACGTCTGCTTGCTGTTTCATCTTTTCTGAAGTTCTTTTACTTTCCTCTATTACAATATTTAAAAATTACTAATCCTGCTCAGTTTTTCTTCCCTTTGAGCAGCAGAGTGTCAGCGATGTCTTACGATGCAATCCAATTACCCTTACGCTTTCTGACTCTCTAAAAAGCTTTTTTGTTAAAAACAATACCACAGCTAACTGACAGGACTTTACTAACCTTATTTAGACCACATCAGTCCACACTTATTAAGGTCCTTCATTAACACTTACTGACTCCTCAGCTGGATCTATCACAGTCAGGTGTGACAAAGACATGCAATTTTAGGGGACAGCTCCAGATTCTTCCAGGAATAAAGTTTGCCTACTTTGGCTCCAAAAAATATGTCTAATTGTACAAGGTGTCTTGCTAAACCATCTCGATCCAAATTCCAAACTGCAGTAGCTCAAAACTGAGACCTCGCTTCCCAGACTCCTTGGGTGCAAAAGCAGCTTGGCTGGCCCTCAGGCAGCCACAGGTGCCAAAGACGGCAGCGTTACACCTGAAGGGACAGTTTCAGCTAGTTTAGAGCCTGATAAAAACAACCAAAACCAGCTTTGACTGCCTAGATTCCACATTTAGAATTATTCTTCCTGTCAAGAATGATTATCTGTTCTGTATCTACGATGAACAGACACACATGCTTACACATTCACACACAGTTTTTGCAGTTTGGACATTTTTAATGGGTTTGTAACTGTAGGTAGTGTTGATACACATACAAGGAAATTTTGACAGGACTGATAAGACCTTCGAAATCTGATTTTTTAAGTCACCCTGGAGGATACATTAAATCTTGCTAAAAGGAAGCTAGCTAAATGGGGAAGCTAGGAGAGTTAAACCTTCCCAGGCAGTATGGTAAACAGAGATACCACGCTGGAGGCTGAGAGCAAATACATGCCGCATAGCAAAAAAAGATTTGAGAAAGTGGGAAAGGAAGGCAGTGTAGCTGAACAGCAGGCTATGAGAGGTTATCAGAAGCAAGAAAACATCCTTCTGAAAGCTGGAGTCGTGTCCAAATCAGGGAAGTAGAAAGACTCATGAGCTATTGCTGGTTAAATAAATAAAAAAACCAAGACCAAAGCAAACTCAAACCACAATAAGGCAAGCCAAAAGACAGCCTGAGAAATGACTAGCAGAAGACATAAAAATTAACAGCAACCCTTTTTTTGTGTCTAAATACAAAGCCTGCCAGTCTGACCAACAGATGATCAAGGCATAAAAGCAGCACTTACAGGCCATAGCAGAAAATAATCAAGCATTTTGAGCTCTGCGGATAGATAACAGACAGCTTGGAGAAGCCGCCACATCAGAACACTTCTTTATGAGGGACTGATTGGATCACCCATTTCAAATGGAGGTTTCGGTGGAAGAGGCTACAGAACAAACATATGAACAATAACAGTTTGTACAGATCAGATGATATTTATGAAAGACTTCTTAAGGAACTCATGGATGAAACAGCAGTATGACTGTCTCTTTTAAAACTGCCTCAGTATCAGAGGACTGCAAAATGGCTAACATCATGCTGATTTTATAAAGGACCCCAAGGGAAAGCCAAAAAATTCCAGGTAGCCTGACATCTGCACTGGGCAAATTGGTAGAAACTATTAAAAAGAATAATACTAGCAGACACATGATAATATGTTGTATTAGGCAAGTCAACACAGCTCTCCTAAAAGCTTGAAAATACCATGAACAAAAAAGAAAAGTAAATATTAAGGAACGGAGAACAAAATGAGAACACCGTAATTCTAGTGCAATAAATATAAGATGCATCCATCCCTTGATGACTGTTTTCATTTCTGGTCCATTTTTATAAGATTACATTAGGACTGGAAAAGAGTAATAGAAGACAACATGGATGACGAAAGATATGTAGGCTATTCAACACAAGGATCGGCCAAGTACCCTGTGACTCTTTAGGCTGGAAAAGAATTGACTGTGTCACTATGATATGTCGCTGTTTCTTCCAATAAAAGAGGTAGGGTGTGTGAAATGGAACTAGCCGATGGCAAGTTCAAAAGCAAAAGAAAAAAGTATCTTTTTGCATAACACATTCAAACTCTGGAGCTTTTTGACACAGGATGTTCCAAGTTTACATGGGTCCACAGAACAACTAACCAAATTCATGAAATGAAATATAAGAATAAAGTATATCTATTAAACTTAAGAATCCAGCTCTTTGCCTCAGGAATTTTCCAAGCCACAGATTTCTGGATGCCAACAGAATATTCTGCAGAAGTTTACTCTGCACGTTCGTCCTATTCTTACACTCTCAGCATTTGCTGGTGGCCGCAGGTGCGAAGAAGACACGGGGCTGTAGCTGAGCTTGTGGCCAATGCTGCACAGCTCTTCTTACACAAACATGCTCTAGCCACTGTTCTGGGTGCTGTGCTTTAGCCAGCTGCCCAGCACGGACAAGTATCTTACAAGCGACTGAGAACAGGGAAAATATAATGACCACAAAGTCATCTTACAGGAATACTGTTTGTCCCCCCTCATACTTTTTCAGCTCACCTACCTTCAGCTGCATTTATTCTACTATTTCCAAAGGCAGGAAAGAAGGACCAGCATGAGTGAGGCATTTTGAGAAAGTGATGCTAAGGCTTGGAGGTAGTCTCCTCATATTTGTACCACTGTAAGGCTGATTTTTATTTTCCTCTTATTAAAAATTATACCTGACAATATGAACCCAAGAGAACGACTACTTGTTAGCACTTCTGTTTGGATTCCCATTTGCAACGGGAACTTTACACCACTCCGACAGGTCAGCTAGTCCTGGAACTCAACTTCTCCTACAAAACTTAAAGCCAGACTCTCCAGTGGTGCAACCTGGCTGAATTTCCCCAAGGTTTGGTTCCTTAGGATCACAGATTATAAAGACTGGTGTGTTTACTGGGCAGAAGGGTTGTTTTGGGAGGAGCGGTGGGAATGAGATGAAGACAGACTGGCCTAAAATTTGGTTCGGTTTCAAGTAACCTCACTACAAAACTCTTTTTTTCTCACTATTTCAGAAAGCTGGTCCAGGCCTGAAGGTGAGTTTCTCATTCTTTCTTAGAGCTCCCTCAAATGAGAGCTGGCATCTCCCATTACATGGACTGCAGGCTCCAATAAATCACAGGATACAGCAAACTGAGCTGACTACCGAGTCTTACCCATAAGATCGTATTTCTTTAAGTTTGTCACAACCTGGCAGGTAATCAGAAAGAAAATGCCCTTGTTCATGCACTTATGGGAGCCTTAGATATACAAAAAATCCTGAAGTCATTCCTGCTTGACATCACACAATCAGACTCAGTATCTGCAAGCAAGATAAACACATTAATGGTGGGAAAAAAATCTGTTAAAAATAAAATATGCAAATGATTTCAGGCTTGCATGTTGTTGATACTTTGGAAAGGTTTTGCACGCCCACGATGTTTCTTCTTTCAGGGGTGGTAGGGGACACGTCCAAATCGTTACCTCAGCAGCTGCTATTCCAAATGGTGCTCAACAGCCCCAAAAATGAACAGCATCAACTTCTTTAAGTACGTAGCAATGAATAAATCTGTTCTGAAATGTTTACTAGAGAACAGTCTGATCATTCAAGGATGGGGAAAGTCAGTACCAGACTAAGTAACTGTCAGAACATAAATCCAGGATAAGACTGTTCACATCATTGACATTACTTGCAGTTACTTAACTGGTTTAAGCATAAGTCTACCTAACCCCAAGCCTAAGCATAGCAAAGCTTTACATTTGGAGGGAGAGAGTACATACGAGAAAGGAGGGAAAACCAAAACCAAATCTATCTAAATTTTACTGAGACAAAGCGTGTCTTTATAAAGAGAACCAAAAATGTATAAGACAATTTGTGACACACTATTATATAAAACAAGAATAACGTAAACTATACTAAGGGGGAAAAAAAGTCCGAAATACACCCCTTATATGGGCCAACGCTCCCAATGAGGTCCAAGGGGAGACCTCAATTGATGCTCTAAGGAATTGATAATGTTTCCTGAAAAATCTTCTATTTTTACTCCATGTTGATTTTAATTTTAGTCCCTGGTAGTAGCTGAGCGGTTCCATTCTTCTGCCTAATTTCTTCCCAGTTATGAAACAGGTGCTGTGAAGATTAATTAAGTATTTACAGAATGATGAAAAAAGATTTTTTTTTAAAAAATCCTGCTATTATTAAGCTCTTCATTATATATTATAGTATATCCAGTATTTTTGAAGTTAACATACTTCTTAGAAACCCTAGACAGTGATGGAGTTTCTTTCTATAAAACACATCCCTTTAGATGAATTTGTGTACACTTATGTTTTCTAGACACTCTGGATGCTTTCAATCAATATGCTACTGCCAGGAGTCAGTGTGCAGTTTTCTAAAGCCACTTAAGAGGTGAAGCTGAAAGCCTTTTCCTGTAAAGTGAAAGTAAATTACACTACTCAATTACACTTACAATCATTTTATATTGAGTTTTTTCTTCTTTAATTTTGCGAAGTCTGTTTTGATAAGCTTGTTATGCATATTGATAAGACAGATCAATTATTTTAAAAAATCAACCTGAACCAGACTCCCCCTCATTTTCACCATTTAGGCTACAGTACTTGCCAATAACTGTGAATAATATAAATTTTAAATTACACTTCAGTGAATACATTTATTACTGTCATATCTGAGCAAGAGGAAGCAATTGCAATACCAAGTGATGACACGTACTCATCAAACCAAAAGAGATCAAAAGATCTGAAACAAATACGAGACAGAAAAGGCTTTCATGAGCCAAAGACCTCTGCAGCAATTCTTTGAAGACAATGTGCCACCTCCTTCTTAGTTAACAGAATTAAAGAAGCAGCAGCTCATGGGGGGCAGGTGTCAAATTCCTGCTATTTTCCTAAACATTCTCGTTCCTGTTATTTTCTTAAACATAGACACACATTTTGGTACATGTAATTAATAATAGCGTACCAATTCTTCACCGTTTTGACTGTAGTTTACACCCACTATCCTCATGGTTCTAGCATTCTTCAAGTTAGAAGATTTTTGAGCCCCAAACTGTCATTTATTCTATTTATACAGCTACCAACCTCCTTGTGGTCTTTTCATGCAATCTCTTTATAAATATATGTCAGCATAAATGAAACAACAGTAATTATAATATCCTGTTCAACAATGTTCAGCAAAGTAGACCTCCAATCCTGACTGCACCTCTTACGTGCATGATATGAATGCTTCTAACTAATAATGACCTGTTCTGTTTAGCAAAGTTTTACTCTGAAATGAATCATCTTTATCTTCATGTCGTTTTATCCTTTTACAGTTTAACCATCATGTGATGAGCTCCTGTGCTAAACAACACAAAACTAAATAAAATAAGAAAAAAACCTTGAAAATGGCAGGTTCAGGTTTAAGTTTCTGATGTCAAGAATGCATTATGTCTCTGCAAAAAGGGAGCAGTGAGCTTTCAAGAATACATCAAGCACAAAGGAAAAAGAAGGAAAAGAGAAGCTTAGCGTTACTCGACAAATGAGTATAATTAATGCTATATTTCTACACCTTTCAAGTCAATGATCTACGTTACTATAACTTAACTGAATAGTGTTCAGGAATAGCTGTTCCAGAATAACTATTCTATAATATTTCCATGTCTGAGCATTTTTTTTCATTATAGCTCTTAAGACCTTTTTTTGAAATAAATTTTATATGCAAACAAGCCCATATATAACCTGTACACATCTGCCAAATTTTGTAGTTCTAGAAGAAATCACACAGTCTCTGTTGATTTCTTAAGTTGCCAATGCTTAAAGATTTACTGTTACATTAATCATTAAAAGTAATACACTTAACTCTTTGGTTTTGCATTTAAACTTCATTTTTTCAGGTTTATTTTAAAGCCAATGGTATAAGGCAATTTAATAGATTTGGGAGAATTTCTTGGTTTTTCTTTCTTGGAGCTTATTGAATGAACTAATCCATCACTTCTGAAAGGCAATAAACCAACTGTTTAGCAATGCGCAATAGCACTACCCAGCAACGCTACCCAACAGCATGCCCAGAAAACGTCTTGCTTTTATGTTCACCATACTTTTTCAAATTGCAGGAGAAATCTCTCAAACTGCAATATGGAAAGCCACCACAGTAGTCACTCCAGGCACTGTGTCGATGGAAATGCAGCTCTCGGAGAGTTCCATAAAAATCCAAAACCTCCTAGCCCAGAAATTGTGTTGTACCATGTGTATACCTACAATGCTTCCGTAGCATGGAATGCTTCTTCACGTTTGACAGTCAACTGTTGGTTCAACTGAAGGAAAAAAAGGTTACTATCTAATTTTTCACGGCCAGCGACTGATGCTTTCAGGTATGCCTTAGAGCTCCCCTGTTCGTGCACTCACTCAGAAACACCAGATGAGGCCTGAACCCAACATTCAACATTTTGTAACAGAGCATCAATACATCTAGACCCTTTCTCTCTCACACGCTGGGATGTACTCATCTACTACCAAAATGACCAGAGGTTCTACATTAAAAATGTATAAAATTCTACCTTTGTTAAATACCATACATATATACCATATATACCATACAGCAATCCACTTTGTAAAGAGTTCAGGATCCTATATTCTTATCACTATACAACCTAAGTAAAAACATCTCTTTTTCTTGTCTACTTAATTTCATAAATTCTCACCAGTCTGACATCTATTTACCTCCATCCTCCAGTTTATCTCTCTTATTTCTCAATGGTTTACCGATTTAATGCTGGTTTTAGTGTTATAATGGAAGAGGAGAAAAAAGCACACCTGTCCATCACTATTTCCATAGCTTTAATTTGTCTCCCAGCCTCAAGCGCTCACTCAGGAGTGCTGAAGTTTCATCCATGGCAGACACTCCTATTTAAGTCATCATTTACCGTTATTCTCTAAACTTAAGCAGAATTTCCAGCATACTCCGATAAGGTAGACACAAATGAGCATGAGGAAGCTTAGAATTGAAATTTGTCTTTCCATTTTTGTTAAGACATCAAAGGGTTCAATAGTCTTTCAGCAAACAAGTTCGTCAACACAAAACAACCTAACTACGTGCTTCAGATTGCAAAATTAAAAAATACAGAGCTATCACAGCACGATGCTAAAAGCTGTCCATCATCTTCGTTTGCCTGGCAGGAGATCAGGAGTTATGGAGAGTATGCTCTCTCAAGAAGCAGGTATTTATACAAATTATGAATTATGTATAATTTAAGTCTTGTACATAATCCTTGGAAATTCATCACCAATGAATTGACATGTTCTATATATATATGATGCAAATGCACTGAATATTAAATATGTTATGTACCAGTACTTGGAGGAGGGGAGGTTTACCATGTAGCCTATAATAATTTGCCCCATCATTAACAGCAGATGCTGCTTTAATGGAAACTGCATTAAAATACTCAGATAAGCAACCACCCAGTCCTGCAAGCTGCTGATTTACTACCTCAATGCAGTGGGAACAGAAGGTATCAAGCAGCTTGAAGGGTCAGGACTTAATACCTTGTGCTCATAAAGGGTTTTTCGTTTAAAAACCAAAATCTTTTACAAAGAATTAATTCAGCTTTAAGACACTTCTGTGCACTACAGAAATTTGATTGCAACATTCAGGTTTTTTGTAAAGCTCTAAATCTTGGAACTTTGAGGAACCTTATATAAAAAACTCTGTTCTAGCTCTTAAAAGTTTATTAATTGCTAGCCTTAATATTGGAATAAAAAAGAATGAAATGTGATCCAGCTGGGTCATATGTTCATAAAGCAAAGGAGAAGAAGGAAAAAGCTTTTCAATCAAAGGAAGAAAGAGGGTTTGAGACAAATCTGTATACTGTTCTATACAGCACGCTGTTCATCAGATTTTCCTATCAGGTCTCCTTGCAACATAGGCATGGGTTTTGGTTTTGGTTTTAACCTGCAACACAGAATGTCAACATCCCATATTTCAAACCCACTCCAAATTTTTCCTCTCTTTTAGGAGCTCTTGACTGTAGAAAGCAGGACCTAGAAGTCACAGCGTACTGACTCAGCAGTAACTCTACCAGCTATATACATAAGAGCAGCAACGACGGGTCAGATTGGTAGATTATCTCCCACAGTGACTATCAGTGGATACATAAAGAAGTGTAAAAGGATACAGCAGGCATATAGCGTATATATTTCACCAGTTCCCCCGCCTACATACAGCTCAGGGACTTTAGACAGAGGTGATATCGTTGTGTTTAACAGCAGTGGATGGATCTTTCTCCTGTAAAGTTATCCAAGTGTGCTAACAGCCCACGTCAGCCACTAGCATCCCTAATTTTCCATGCCAAAGAGGTCCACAGTTTATATATGCCTCTGTGCTAGGAAGTACCTAACCCTGAACTCCTAACCAGGACAGGATATGGTCCACTATTAAGCTACACATGCTCACACACAATATAACTGCTTCAAAATGGGAGATACAAGGGCTGGCACTATCTGCGGGGCCACAGCACTGTATAATACGCACGAATAGTATACAAGGGTAGGGTTCAGCCACACAAAAAAAAATACAACTGCCTTTAACAGCAACCATATAAGATACCTTGGAAAAGCTGAAAATGGAGCATCTGGGTCTCTCATGATCCCCTTGCCCACTCCTCTTCCCTTTGGGGCATTTTATCTAGTTTATTGGGGAATTAAAGTGGAATTCATGCAGCTTCACACAGTGGAAAAATACTATAACAGATATTCCACGTCTTTTGATGGCAAACTTAATACTGAAAGATCTGTCGGACTTCCTTTCCTTTTGACCAGCACGGGCCCTCTGGCACGTTGTACATTGCTGGAGCAGAAGAACCAACCACCTTCTCCCAGGAACTTCTGCCTGCCTCTTCAATGGCCATGCCCAGTATGCCTGCAGATGACATGTGCTTGCCATTTTTCTTCCCTGCCATAACACAAAGCCAAACATTTAACCAATTGATCTGTCAAGATAAGACAAATTTTTAGCAATTAAACATCTGCTCAACAAGCTGAATCTCATTTACAAACTGAGGTCTTCATCTCTTTTAACATTCAATTTTCTTCTTTGATGAAATAAAAAGCATAACACCACAAACGCACTTCACAACATGCTGGTTTTTTTAAAAGCTACAAGCAATGTTTAAATAGCCAACAAGAAGGTGATAAGGAAGGAGAGGAATAGCTACATGACAAGCTTGTAAGAAGAAATTAAGAAATGTGACTTGACACACAGGTCGCAGCAGGTGGCACGTGATTTACTGATGATAAGAAAGGGCCCACCTAGTACTTTCTACACTGTCAGTAATAATACCGTACTGGAGACACCTTGTCTCAAGGGAATTGGACTGCCTGATAAAGATACCCTCAGAACAGATGCCTTATTTACTGAAGTAATTCGTTTGTGATGGCCTTGATGAAGAATACCAGAAGCAAGGTGAGTGACACTTGCACATTCTTCTGAATTTTAAAAACCCTCTAACCTCTCCTTACCTTACCAAATGCATCAGCCTGTGCTGTCAAGTTTCAACGTATCCATTGGCAAACTTTAAAGCATGTTAACGTTACAAGGACACTGTTGCAACATCAGTTTCCTTCTACCAGGGATACACTCACTCTCCAGCCCCAGGATTTGGATTATTGCTGAGTAAAACAGGATGATGAAACTATTACTGCTGAGTTGCGCATGATTCATAGTTTGTAATAACCACCTCCAAATGTAAAATTCAAATTTACATTCTCATAATCAAAGGTCAGAAAAAGACAGCAAGAATGGGTCATTATTCATAGCAGTTAAAACTATACATTTACACTAGCTACTGTATATAATTCTTAGATGAACTGTGACTACACCTGTAAAGAATGTGATATATACAGAATTACAGACTTATAGCTTCTTGTATAAATCCTGCTACATTTCCCTGCAACAAAAGCTTTTTCATGCAATATTAATGTGCCATTACTTAACACACAGTTCTCCAAATATTTAATCTCCTAAGTATCTCCTCCTTTGGTAGAAGAGAGGAACAAGCGACAACAGACTGGCTCCCCAGCATGGGAACACCTTCTGCCAGCACTCAGTGTTGCAAGCAAGGCAAACCCAGCCGCTGCTGCCCTTTAGCCAAAGGTATGTATATAAACAAAGCAACTTTAAAAAAAAAAACATTTCTTTGTCTAAAACACCACACTTAAGACTTACCTATACACCATAATAGCCAAATTATTACAATCTGAAACATGTGAAACATTATGGGCACGGGCATACAAGAGGACTGTGTATAATACTCAGTAATGTAAAATATTCCTGCCTACAATCGCTCAGCATTTGGCATATCTAAGCCTTCTTAGAACCATCAAACAGAAGGCAAGGGCTAGTCAATTGAACTGGTATCCAAAAAGGTCATCATGACAGCATGAAAGACCGTTCGTCTGATCCTCCACATATGTCTTTGAGACAAGCAGATCTGTAAGAATAAGACTTTTCCTTTACAGAGTACCAGTCATTGTACCAGTTTCCAGGCTATTTTATTCTCAGCAATCACAGCCTACACATTCAGTAACTAACAGTTGGACCAATCACTACATCAAAATGGAGTACTTTGGCATTTTTCCCTTTGGAATTTTTATTATTTTTAATAAGAAGGGTGAGTTCTATATAATCATCAAATACAAAAGACTTCAGCTTTACTTTAGAGCAAGAACACCCTGGCCAGCAGAAGCCTGGCATGAGGAACAGAAATAAAAAGAACCCTTATTGCCCTTTTAAAAATCAAAAGTAGCACCTTATCAGCATAATGGCAGCATTATTTAAATAGCTTTCATGTGCTATTTTCACAACACTATTTCTATTAAACCATTGAAAATAAACACCTATTTTCATTTACTAATCTTTTTCTCAATTAGAATCTCTCAGAATCTGTGTACAATAGTAATTTCATTTCTTCTCACTTGCTTGCATCTTAATTAAAATCAGCCTATGTTGACTTTCATTTTTACAATATATCTGCCTATTTCACATCATAGCACCTTCATGACCCCCAGGGAGTCATGAGCCTTTAATATTTTATTTTGACCTTGTTAAGTTACTGGAACCATCAAAGATTTTTCTTCTTCCCTCAGTAAGCGGTTTTTTTATCCTTCTCAAAACGCAGAGTAGTTGAGAACTATGCTGCCTTTAAACAACATAGCTCTGTTTATTTACTTAAAAAAACCCCAATTTGTTGCCTTTCAATTTATTACAAGAATTAGTTTATGAACCTGTGCTAGTTTTGGCTGGGGTAGAGTTAATTTTCTTCATAGTAGCTAGTATGGGGCTATGTTTTGGATTTGTGCTGAAAACAGTGTTGATAACACAGGGATGTTTTAGTCACTGCTGAGCAGTGCTTACACAGAGCCAAGGCCTTTTCTGCTTCTCACCCCACCCCACCAGCGAGCAGGCTGGGGGTGCACAAGAAGCTGGGAGGGGACACAGCTGGGACAGCCGACCCCAAATGACCAAAGGGATATCCCATACCATATGACGTCGTGCTCAGCATATAAAGCTGGGGGAAGAAGAAGAAGGAAGGGGGGGGACGTTCAGAGTGATGGCATTTGTCTTCCCAAGTAACCATTGTGTGATGGAGCCCTGCTTTCCTGGAGATGGCTGAACACCTGCCTGCCGATGGAAGTAGTGAATGAATTCCTTGTTTTGCTCTGCTTGTGTGTGCGGCTTTTGCTTTACCTATTAAACTGCCTTTATCTCAACCCACGAGTTTTCTCATTTTTACTCTTCCGATTCTCTCTCGCATCCCACCGGCCAGGAATGAGTGAGTGGCTGTGTGGTGCTTCGCTGCCGGCTGGGGTTAAACCACGACAGAACCATAAACTTCATTATTAATTAAATGAGGATCAATGCTTAAATGATATTTTAAGGCCTTTCCCCCCGAGCTTCAGGACAGAAAAACAGTTTTCGATTTTCAATTAAAAAAACCAAAAGCATCAATAATGGGTGATTTTAAAAGAATTTATAGCGGTCATCTTCTACATAGGTATCTGAGTTTACAAAAGCAGGGAGTTTGTGGGGAGAACCAGTATCTTTTATTAGAGCAGCGGCCACATTTGAGAAGTAAAAATACCCCGACAAGACACACAAGCCCTTCTCCAGGCCTGTAGCAGAAAGCTTGCCCATGTGTTTCAACTCCTTCACTTGCCCTAATAACAGCTGTTACTTGATATGCACACAGCACATGAAGAAGCATCAATTCAGATGGGAAGCAGAAAGGTGCAGAGCTATCCCTTCAGCCTAACACCTGCAAATTTATCTTTGGAGCTCATAGAAAACACAAAATACTGGGTCCACCGGCACATACATTTACACATGTGCCTTTGGTCTTCATCCACATTCTCCCAGTGTTACCACTCTCACAGCACAGGCTCAGACTCAGGCAAAGGTTTTGGCACAGTCCGAGCCCTGCTGGAGGAGAAAGCCTGATTACACGCTATCGTTTAGCAGACTCGTATTTACATTTACCTTCAGTGTGGACCCTTACCTGATAGGTAGCCCAAGCTATCTAACCTATCCACCCGTTACAGGGAGGCTATCTGGCAGAAGACTTTTCAAGCGGAGCCCAAAGCCTTAAAGGCAGTTGGGATTTACAGCCACTTCGTGCTAGCTTTGGATGGCACAACTGCACAGAGGCTGAGACATCCAACACCTAGGAATACTGCTGCATGGAGCCTAGCTGGGAAGCGTGCTGGATTTTTTGCTCCTTCGACAAGCAGAGCAGACACAGTCACAAAGGTCTCTTCACTCAGGATTGTATTTACATTCCAGCAAGCAGAGCCTTAGGTTCGTCAGTTGTGTACAATCAGTATTTGGCTACTGGGTGGAGAAAACTGGAGGCAGCTGGTGACGAAGTAGGAGAGGTAAATTGTTTGCCAGGAAAAAGCTGAAAAGTTTCAACACAACAAAAAAAAAAGTTTTAAAAAAAGAAAGAGAAGAATGAGTGAGAATAAGGGTCAATAGTAAGATAGGGAGCGGCAAGGGAATACATCTATTTTAAGGAGAAAGCAGCATGAAGGAAAGCATAGAAACATGTACAGTCCTCTTTAGCGGTTAGGAGAGAAAGAAAAGATGCTGCTTGTGGTTGAATCAGCACTTCATCTACGGAGAAGAACAAAATTTAGGGGCTTGCAAGAAATACAGCTAATAGATCACCTGGGCATGTGCTATAGAAGAGATTACAGGAAAGTAAAGTGGAATTCCCAGTGGAAGTAATTATAATTTCAGCACTTCATATGCTGTGCAGATTTACCCAAGGTCCAAAGAAGAGTGTTTAATTTTACTGCTTATCACGCCCACCTTCTTCCCTCAGCACAGTATACCCCTTTCTCCCCGGGCCACCTTCAAACACGACTGGTGGTTGTCAATGAGCAGCTTAAGTTCTGTCACCAAAAGCAGAAAGCTGTATGTGAAGAAAGGCAATACAAATACCCACGGCTCTCCTGTAGGTTTTGTTACCAGTGAGTGTTAGCTTACTGAAAAAATTCCTTCATAGGCTCCTGTCAGATGGGGCTCGTGACAAGAACCTAATATTATTGAACCTATAATTAGCAGCCTCACAGTGGCTCTTGAGACCAGTACACAGACCACAGACATGAGCTCTGAAGGAGGGACAGGTTCTCTACCTGGGAAAGCAAAGGAGCAACAGATTCCTAAGTACAAATACTTGCTTTACCATTAGTTGATAGCTGAGGTCATAGCTCTCCATGCACGTTAGCTCCCCACCTGTACAACCGCTACAGCTAACCACCCTGCCATGTCACTGTGTAGGTAATGCTTATAAACAACTGCTCCAGGATAGAATCAAATTCTGGTCTTTAACGTAGACACAAGTTCAAGTGAAGACTATAAATCCTACTTGCACAGTTATGGAAATGGAAGTGGGAAGACAGAATATCTACACCATAAAATTCTTGGGTAGCTTCCTCACGTTAAATATATTTGAACCGTTTAACATTTTTTCTCATTGATATGAATTGGCAGGAATCGAAACAGAAATGTTACACTGCAAATGGTCACTTGCAGTAACACATTCTGAGGCTTGAGCAGTCAGCATTCACGGGCAGACTTTTCCCCGCCCGCGGGCCTAATGTGACTACTTTGCTTCTACAACACATCTGTGCTCAGCTGTATAATGAATACATGATTTTACAAAAGAAGAGTAGAGATGGATACTGTCTCAGGAAGGAGAACTATCTGTATCTTAAGAAAGGTGGGTAAGAGATGGAAGAAATCATCCCTTTAAAAAAGTGAATGAAAATTCCTGTCTGCCGTTCAAACTCTAATTTCCACTATTACCACTCAGTCAATAAACCTTTTTACTCCTTCTAAGATGGATTCTAGCTAACCCTTGCCTTTCCATACAGGCAATAGAGGCTAACCAAAATCTCGATGTGAACAGAAGGAACCTGTAGGCTGCTCTGCACCACTTTCTGTTCAGATGGGCCAGAATCCAGCTATCAACCACTTCAACTTGTACTCATGCATATGCAGGTCAGCTATTACCCCCAGAAGTTCTTAAAACAAACAAGTCACCTACAATTTCTCAAGTAACATGTCCTAGTGCTCAAACCTAACCACATATTTGGATGTTATAGACACTAATTTAAGGACAAAAGTGAGGCAGATCCTCTGTTCTTACCTCAAAACAACAGCAAACCCTAACAGTGGTCTCAAACTTGAATTATTTATATGGTCTCAAGATGAACAGTTTTATTTCTTCTCAAAATGTTTGTATATGAGCACATTTTTTTTAAAAAAACCTAAAAATAAAGGACATGTTTTGCTGAAGCTAAAAATGCATTTGCAAATACGGTAATTGTTCCTAGATTATTTCAAGATCTGAAAGGATTATACGAGCAATGCTTTCATTTGGCTTCAGAAGTTTCCCTATGAGACAGACAAACACTAAACTGCTCTTAAAGACGGGCAAAAGATCCAGCAACACACTACACAGCTTGATCAAGGCCAAGGATCAAGTCAGTGGTAGAGCCGAGTCCTGCAGCATGGTATTCTGCTATCAACCACAAACTTCACTTCCTTTTTCCATTCGGAAAATGTATTGTGATACTACAACCTTCCCTCTTCTGTGGCATAGAAATAACCATAGTATTTGGAAGTCTTCACATTGGTAAGTTAAACATACATATAAATTCTATCAAATTAAATTTAAAAGCAAGAGTGTTTGGTTAGATTACGTAAACAATATGCTCTAAGACTTGCTGAGTTCCGAGAACTGAAACCACAGACAGCCAAAATACAGCTGCACACAGTCAGATATGGTATGTCTGCTAATATTGGAAACTTTATCATGCTGCAGCAAATTTAACTTCTGATTAGTATGTGCATAGAAGAAACATAGACTGAATGCACTGGAACAAAAACAAAAAAACACTCCAAGGTTGTAAGTTATGAAAGCCAAGGGCACTCAGCTATTTTATGAAGCAGTTGACAATATTTATTAGTTGTACTATTGTGGCATCTAAGAGCCCCAAGCATGGGCCAAGGCTCAGCTGTGCTCATCCCTGCAAAAATACAAAACAAAAGATAAACCATCAACTGCTGTAGGCTGTAGCTAAGGGCTTCATATAAAGCAGGGTACTGTCAAGTGCCAAAACCCCTGGCTTTTACGAATGTGCATCTAAAGGCCAGAGCTCAGTTCCTCAGCTTGACGCTAAGTTTGGTGTTAGATTCACCTGCCGAGCAGGAGGCCACCTGGAGTTAGCTGATAACAGCTGCTCGGACCAAGGATGTGCCCGAGCTCCCACTCTTCTCTGCAGTTCGGGCACGTGAACCAAGACTGCAAGGGAGACGCATCTGCCAATTCAGGAGTCATATCCTGGAGCCCAGATTCAGTAAAGCCAGAGGGGATTCAGAAGTACGCACTCAGCATCCTTTCTCAGAAGCTGGAACATGCAAGAAAGACCTCGAGATTCGTGAGGCAAGGAAGCTACGCACACAGGAGACATGCTTCTGCAGCTTAATGGTTAGAGCACCAAGGAAGAGAGTCCCAGGTTCCAGTCTGGGCTTTTAGGGTTGTTTCTGGTTGTATCACATAACTTAGATGTAAAAATATACAAACGATCCATAAAATAAAAATGACATTGCCCAAACGAGTTCCTTAACTAACAAGCTATTGATTTGGGTCGACTCTTGCTTGTTTTCGTTCTGGTCTTGCGACTCTTGCATTGCAAACGTGAACACAAGGCAGAATTTCTCATGCCTACTACTTTCAGGTGCTTTCTAATTAAGGCAATCAGGGCTCACAATGCTTGTGGTTTTTATTAAAAGAGTTGGAATAAATATTTATTTTTAGGAGCCAGTTCTTTCTTTGGATCTGGCTGTAAGTGTCGCACGCTGGAACAGTGACATACAATAAGTTGTGTAAGTCACATACATTGTCCTTAAGAAAAACCCATAGCTGCTCATTGCCTTTTAAAGTTATTTACATTTTTCTGCAGTTGTATTGATAGTCAAAGGAGCTTGTCTGCTTTTCACAGCACATATTGCTATGTTTAAGAAGCACTCTTACAAATTCTCAATCTGGCACCTCAAATAAAACACTGAGTTACAAGTCCCTTGAACCCCAAAGTTGTTCATCCTTCTATTCACTCCTTCAGCCCGCTAAAATGCCAGGATATTACTCTTTGCCAATTTCTCATAACTTAGATATTAAAATAACTGCTCGGCGAGCTAAGCAGCAGGCGGTGGTACTACTATATCACTGCTTTCAATTTCAGGCTGCCTCGCTCCGAAATGCACCGTAACTTTTCTGTCTTCCTGCAAGCAGCCAGCCCTCCCCGCCAGAGGGGCAGCAAGCCGCACCACGCCGCCTCCCACCCCAGCACCCCCAAAACCCAGAGCAAGCACAAGCTCCCCACAGCCGCGCACGGCCTCCGCGGCCGAAACCCTGGGGCGGTTTTTCACCTGGAGCGGGTTGTTTTTTTTTTTTTTTTAATCCGGATCGGCAATGTAATCGTTCCCAGTATTGTAGAAGTACTCAAAACGCCCTGGGTGCCACGACGCTCACCAAGGGGCATGTCTGGCAGCCTCCGACCGGCGGGGCCCCCCCGCGCAGGACGCGGCGCCCAGGTGCGATGCGGGGCC
>WAAD01011301.1:2205-76579 GCA_013389945.1 Fregata magnificens | reverse complement strand
GCCAGAAACATTTCATGACTGGCTGGATATGAAGCCCCTTTTCTCTCTCCACTGGTGTAGAAAAAGAAATAATTTCTGTGGTCATTAGAAAGCTGCAGATAATTTTCTTAAAACATTTTGCCACATCTGGGGGCCTATTTTCCTCTCCATAGGCTGCTTAACTCTTATTAATATCGATGGGGGTTATGCACACATGTGGAGAATAAATTAGATTCTTCATTGTTTCCTTCTGATAAAATTAAATGTTCTTTCCACATGTTAAAATTAGCTCACATACTGTTGTTCTCATGTTATTGGAAATAGAGAACATTAGTCACTAAATGAATCTTAAATTATTTTGCCTCTTAATAAGAGACCTTATCCTACTTCTTTTAGAATCAGAAACTAGTTGTCAAAAGCTTCAGTCAGAACTTGAGTGGAGCATCAGTTTTGGTATGGTTTTGTGGCTATTGATTTCATCCTTAGGCTGGATGGAAAACCTTTTCTCCTAGTATGGTGCATTATACAGACTAGATCTGTGAGTCACAGTTGCTTCATACTAGTAAATGGCTAAACTCTTATCCAGTCAAATTTTTATCAATCAATTCTTATTTCCTTTTTTCTTATTTACAAGCATTGGAAGACAAATGTTTCTGTCACAGTCTGTATCAGGACTGTCTTAACTCATTTTCCTCTGATGTCTGCAAGTGAAAAATATTAAATGATTTTTTGCTGACATGAATTTGAGTTGCAGTTGAATACCATCATTATACAGGGAGTCATTATTGTGCATGATTCGGTATATGTAAGATGCTGGGATGGATTTTATACTCTTTGAAGTGTTTTTTGTAGGGCAAATGCTTATATTTATAGCAGACCTATTAATATTTATCCTTGACATTGCATCCAAGAAATAGCTACAGAGCTTATTCCGTAGACCTTTTGACATTTTTAGAATATGGAATGCTGAACATTAACATTCAACTCAGTGGTAAACGCAGTTCCCTGAGGGATGATGACATCAAACAGATTGGACCATCTTCTTAGAAACTGCCTGCCTTATGGATCACTCAGTAGCAGAGAAAGATTAAGCGTTATAACTTCCTAGGACAGAACTGGAGATGCAGCTGCAGCTGCAAATGGAAGAGGAATAGTGTGTCAGTAACGTCTGCCTAACTGTCCCAGAAGTGGTGCGAGATGGGTGAATGCCTACAACTTGAGAGACTGGGGGATTCTGTAATATTAGAAACCTCTTGTAGATACACTCTTGGAAAATAATTTGACAGAACTCTATTGAATAAAACCTGTGTGAACCCAACTTCAAGCTACAGCTAAGGAAAGTGAAGAAGCCAAAAGAACTTGTACCTATGCCATAGATGGAGTCAAGAAATGGGAGTCGGTGAAGTTACTTGACCCAGGAATCAAGCCAGTATTATCAGAGAAAAACTGATAATCAAACTGTCAGAGAAGAAATGGTATAACAAGGAATAGATCTATCAAAATCCAGAATCAGCATCTTTTTTATTATTATTATTTCTTTTAGTGTTTAGTAACATGAACAGTAGTTTTTCACTGCAATTCATAAACTATTTAGACTTTGATTTTTTCTCAAAACTATAGTTAGCTGTCCTAAGCTAGAGGAATTTGGTTTTTGTTCTAAACACAATATGCCTGAGAGTGTCTTTATGACCTTGAAACAAGATACAATATTTTTGATATCTAGTTGTACTTTTCAGATTTTCTTTCAGTTTTCTCTCTAATTGCAATAGTATATGTCAAAACATGTGGAAGGTCAAAACTATAGTTTGTGGCTAAACAGATACGAAGAGTAGTGATATTTATTTTTGCCCTTGATTAGATTTCTGAATGTCTTTCAGGCTTAACTGGAGTTCGACACACCTTCTAGGTCCTTGGGTGCTCTTGTTTAAGAGATTCTGACTGAGAAGACTTGCTATGAACCATTCAGGTCACCCCGTAGTGGGTGGGATCCACAATTTCAGGACACCTACATTTAGGCACCTAGATGCTTTAGTGACTTAGGTCCAATTATAGTCAATCAAGATTTTGTCAATATCATCACTGGATCTTAAAGAGCCACCCAGCTGCCCAAGTAACAGGTATCTATTCTAGAGAGAGAAGTTGATTCTGCTCTGCTGGAACTGAATTCCATCGAGAACTGAGTCCTACCCAGAGTTTCCAAAAAATTGGATGTTCTTCTAAATCTTCAATCTTATTAAACTCCAGCTTTTTTTAGCCTGGAGAGATAAGAACTGGTTTACTGCTTTTTGTCTACTTAGTTTACAAGGATTGGAATGAGGGATTTGTTTTACTAGGCCAATCTATTCTCTTTACTAATCCTGCGGTTTGTTTCAGGCAATTGCCCTGTGATGGTCTTAGCATCACAGAGGTAAGATATGTTCTGTGCAGTCTTATTTCCTCTATTTAAGCCCTTTCCATGCTTGAGAATAACCCTAATCTATTTAAATCTGTTTATTTAGGGATTTGTGCCACGTACAGTGAAAAGGCATCCTGAAGTGGCTGAGATCTTTGGAGTTGAGGAAGCAGAACAGTCTTGGCCAGTTCAACGCCCTTGCGATTCAGACATTGCGAAGGACTTTCTCAGGTACTCTCCAGGTCTTGCGAAGGTCCCTGGGTCAAAGGATTCTTAGGCCTGGGTATGTGTGGTGAGAGAAGGTACTTCCTTTTCTCCACTTTAATTCTGGCCACACCATCATTGGAGTCCTGGCTCCCTGTCACTTTTTTCCTACCATTGTAAGTGAAAGAATGAATTAATGAATCTTAAGTTTTCCTTAAAATAAAATGTTGCTAGCATTTTTAGCATTCAAAGTAAAATGTAAGCCAAACAAATGTTTCCAACCAAAATTATGTTGGAATTAGCTTTGCAAATAAATCCCGGAATGCAAATCTATTACAAGCTTAAGGGGAGAGTATTGCTTCTCAGTCTCTCCTGACAAAAAATAGCCTGCAAATGAGTTTACCATAAAGATATGTTGGAACAAGCCTAGAAGCCAACACATTGGTTAAGCTGGTACTGGCATGGAGTGTCTCCATTAATGTCACTGTCTCGGGATACTTTTCAGAAAAGAATCCTGGCACTTTGCAGAAAGTGGGCAGTTTTAAAATAAACAACTGGCTGATAAGCCCTTTCCTGTTAAAGAGTCTCCGCTGTCCAAAATGACTTCTTAAGTAAAGGAAAGTGGGTACAAGCTCAGGGTAAAGAGCGAGAGCTTTGCACAGGAGTCAAAGCCTGTTCTATGCTCTAGGAATAAACAACTGCATTGGCATCTTGTAAGCACTTGATTTAGCCATTACTTAGCTATTTTCTCTGGAGCTCTCACTATCATATCGGATATGTTTTGCAAGCTGATAACAAATACCACACCTGTAGCTCCAGCTCCTGCAAGCAGCAGTCTATGTACTTTTCTGAGCTTTTAAATGCAGATTTTTTTCAAACAGATTAACAGGTGAGAACAAATATGATCCATTGTCCTCAAGGGGTAAACTATTTGGTTATTGTGACCTTAATTCAAAACTAGTCAGGAGGTTTTGCTCCAGAAATATACAATAATTTCATTGCTTAAGGCTTTAAGGTCTATTCTGAGGACACAAAGCTGTGCAGTTGTGTTTATGAATGATTTTTTGGCTACTGTGACGTCCTCAGTCACGGTCAATTGGCCATGTGTGTTGATAGTGGCCACTAAGAGTGAAGTATTTCAGTCTTTCCTGAAGGGATCAAGAGCTGCTGTCAGATAAAATGGAAGAATAAATGATGCTCAAGTATTACACTGAAAGATTACCTTCTTAACTTTGTTATGGCTAATTAAATTCTAATTTGCAAGTCTTGTTTCACTACAGTTGATATGCATGTGAGTAATAAGGAATTCCTCTGGTTAAAGCTGTTCAAAGGGGAGGCCTACAAGCCAAATATATTATACAGGAGAGAATTAGCTTTTTTTTTTCCCTATACTCGCTTTCTGTCCACCAGGTATGCTTGGATTTACAACCAAATCTTGAATTTGAACTTCGTTCTCCTAAAAACCAATGAATTACTGTAAGGGCAGTTGAAACATGTTCAAAGGTGATATTGGCCTTCTGATTATTGGGCATACATTGAAGCACGAGGTTTCCACAATCTGAGTGCATTAATTACTATCAATCAGCAGTACTATAAACTTCTCTAGCTTACACCATAACAAAACACCTTCTAAATCAAATACTCACAACATTAGAGGAAAGTTTTCAAATCAAGTGTCAGTGCAGTACCTTGAACTTCTTGATGCTTTTGGTATTCATTAAAATGCATAAAATGCATTTTCAATAAAATAAAATATATATCTTCTTGCTCTGACTGAGTTTGCATATGGTATAATGCACAGTTCTGAATTATTTCTGCAGATGGATTTTAATATACATGTTTACTTTATGTTATGACTAAATTATCCTCATTCTGCAGACTCAAACCAGAGCTTATGTAAGCTGTAGTGCAGCTGTAAACAGCCCCTATCACTGCTGCCTTTTAGTCACATGTCTCAACCACAAGATCCTTCCTTAATTATAGTAGTACTTTTGCAGGGACAAACATGTATGATGAAATGTCATACTCTGCTTTTTCCCAAAGGAAATAAATTGGTTTCAAGTGCAGTATCAAGCTCCATGGCTGTGAATTTAACTATATAGAAATTTAGTTTCTGTAAGCTGAATTCTTCATGTTATTTAGGACTGTGGATGGAAGTGAACAGAATAACGTTTATGTCAGAGCTGTGAACTGGTGGCAGTGCAGCATGCCTACTCGTTTTTCACTGTGCCACATTCACTGTGAACAGAAGTTTTATTTTAAAAGTTAATAGTCTGTCCTTCATATGGAAAACCAAGGACTTCTCTGTGAGCTTATTATTTGTAGGCGAAAGATTCAGAAAATCTGAAGTTCCTTAAACCAGCTTCTTGCAAGACTTCTGCTTTTTGTTATTTCCTGAGAAACAACTTTGACATAAATAAGAAGAGTCTTGGCTTGCCCTTATCTTGAGATATGCTGTAAAGTTAGAACAGTTTTGGATGCCAAATTCTTACCCTTGTCACCTTTGCAGAAGTGCTCATGAGACATGTCACTCAGGGCTGTCTTTCCATCCCCTCCATACAGTTACATAAAACCAACAGTGGAAACAACTGTCTTTAAGTGTAAAGTTTTGGGAATACACAGGCTTGTGCAGTCACTTTGGACAGACTATGATGGCCCTTTTACCTACTCTCTTAATAGTATTTTGTTTCTCACTCATCCAAAAGACCTATGCTAGAGGAATTTTATAATTTTTCTAAACTGTAGCTTGCTGCCTACCAAACCTTCAGAGTATCTACATGTCACTTAATGGCAGTATGGAAACCTGAATATCAACAGTTTAGTCATCTTGATGCACCTTACCAAAAAACTGGGCTGCTTTTGCTGAAATGGGATGAAATTTCTGCTGACTTAAAGCAACACTGCCAAAACCAAAAATTGCCTTAACTGGAAGTGATGACAAATCACAGTGAAGGATTTTAAATGCACCTTCCTTTACACCTGAACCTGTTTGACCTGATAAACAACTCTAGGCTGCAACAATGTCTTACCTGTATGGAAGAGGAATGGGGAGAAGGGGATGACATTAGTTTGGGGACTGACCCTCCTACCTCGTGCAAAACCTTAAATTAGGTTAACAGGGGAGGACAGAAATATTCATTGCCAAAAAAGAGGTTGAGACTGCGTTGTCCCCAGCCACGCTGACCGATGCATTCCTCTGTGAGCATCTCAGAGCTGACAAGGAGAAAGCTTACCTACCAGCGCCTCTTGCAGAACTAGCAGAATTTTGTTTAGCAGTTGTATTTAAAATTAAAGGAAGTGTTTTGTTCCAGTGACCTGGAGTCAGTCAGAGTATAAAATCTGCATGCTTTCTTTTTGTGCCAAGGTAGGAGAACCAACAATTATGAAAGGAAGCTATGTTCCCTCACACCTTTCCTGCCTGTTTTCTGAAAGCAGATCTTCCACCCTGCTGGCTACAGCCTGCCAGCTTTTATTTTTGTTGGTTTCCCCTAACCCACGTTGGAGTTGGTCTTGGTGTCCTCTCCACACTGTTACTCCTTGCACACAATTTCCTGTGACTTGCTCCTACTATGTTGTGGCAACAGTGATTGAACCAGACTGGCACATCGTGGTGTGCTGTGGTAGCACTTCCAAGAGCCTTGATGGCACCTCCCACAGACGGTCTGCTCAGGGTTATTTTCCTCGTATTTGTGCTTCTCAGAAATCCGTGTCTGCCGCCAAGAGAGGAAGAAATGCGGTCCCTGCGAGTGCAAGGGTTGTGTCCCGTCTCCTCTGACGTGGTGGTGTTTGCTGCCAAACTCTGCTCCAGGAGCACAGTGCTGCGACCTCATGGTCGGGTGTAAAGCCGTAATGTAAACCGCGTAAATCTCTGCCATGCTTGTTGCTGTCTCTCCCTTCTCTGGAGGAATTAATGTGCTTAACAGATGGTTAAAACACAAGCAACACACAAACACAATGCTGTCAAAATATCTAGCTGACATATTAGACACACATTTTACCCATGTCAGAAAGCTTGTCTTTAGGCAGACTGCTGAACCAAGGACTCCCATTTTGATATGAATTCCACTTGTTTCCCTAACTTTGCATCAGGGACTTAACTTTATAAAAAGTTAACATCTTCAGCAGAAACATCTTGCTGCATCCTTTCTTCCTAAGTCAAAAGGCTGCAGCAGTGTCAAATGGATTAAAAGGAAGGAGCTCTATAATTTGTGTTGATTCAACAAGGTACTACACCTAATTTCTGTTTTGGTGCATTCATTCACTCCTCGGTGTGCTCCTGTGTTTTCAGTGAGTCCTTCCACAGGTGTGGATGTGAAAGTCCTGCCTGTGACCCTCCCAGCCACCCCAGCCTCCAAAAAGCAAAAGCCGTGAAAAAAAACCATAGCAGGCTTTTCAGAGTGCTGCACCCAGGATAAGGCAGAGCGATGACTGAAACACTGCAAGGTGACTGTATTGCCACACACAAGATTAAATCAGGGATATTCAGGAAGTGACTCACTGGTATTTTATATCGGAAGTGGCCCTGGGCCGCCCTGGTTGTCCAGTCACTAATCTGTGTTTTCAAGACTGAACCTTCCTGCTGTTTCCTTCTTTAAATCCATTGAAAAACTCCCAGTGACAGGCAGTCTGTTCCTGAAGGTCAACTGGGTTTGTATGAGTGGAACTAATGTGCTTCTCATACTGCTGCAAAAGCACAGTTTAGCATTATTTTCTGACCCATCTCCTTTACTTGCAGAAGACTACAGGTAGCACAGCCTGGCTGCATGGCTGGGCTAGGGGCATTTAAACAGCCTCCTGCTCACCTGCTTTTCATCAGGTATCACCATGCTGAACCGGGGAGGAATTTAAAAAATGCTTAGAAGAACAAAAATAAGCACTGGACCCACATACGCGCGGTCTAGAAGTAAACCTTTGGGAAACTCATACAGGAAGAATGACTGAGGGTTGGCAACTGTCCTGGCAGAGTGACTAACACCCTAACTGAAATCAGCATGATAAATGAATTTTAGCATTGCTGGCGTAAGAAAGCCACGTTGCTAGTTTGATCTTTCTGAGAGACAAATCAGAGTGGAAAGCAATAGCTTGATCCTGATGTGTAGCTGAGCAATGCAGCACGCTGCTCTCAGTGTGTGCTCGAGCCGACGGGAAGCACAGCTTTCCCAGACCTCTGCTCCTGTCCTGCACACCCAGCTGCAATGAGCTCAGGGAGGGAGAGCAGTACGTCTGCCTCTGGGGTGTGAATCACTTTGACTAATCCAGACACAGGAGCAAACTGCAGCTTTTTCTCAGATTTTAGCGATGTTGCAATTCAACTGCTTTTTCCTGCAATGTTTTTCTTTAAGGCTAAAAATGGAAAGGCAGATCAAGGGAACAGTTTAAGCTCATCTTCTTCTTATGGTTGAGAAATACCTGTAGGTGTAACCACCAACTTACTTCTGCTACAGCCTGTACAGTCCAAATGAATACTGCAATAGGTTATAAAACACAAAACAGCTCTGTTCCAACATAACTGCTGAATCCAAATTAATCCACTGATTAACCAAGGCCTCTGTCTAACCTGACTAGACCTATAGCATAATCTATAAAGAACAACATGACAGAAACAGCTTTGCTTGTAATACAGTTCAGCCTTTTTATGAATGAAGTTCCACCTACAATATTTTGAAAAATTGTGAAGATTTTCGGTAAACTAGGATTGTAGATGAGTGAAGAGGTTCTGTTTCTTTGTTTTCCTTGGGATGTGTCTTTGCTCCATGGAGTTGAGAGAGGAAACCTTGACTTTTGTTTTCTCACTTAAACACTCGCTTGTAAACTATTTTAGAGCATGGAGCATTCAGTGCTGCCTGTTGTAGCCCTTTTGTATGGGCAGGAAAATCAGAACAGATCTCTCCTGGGGTACAAGCGATACTGGTTTCAGTCTCTGAAAGTGGGAGAATCAATAAAATCTGGCACTTTCTTCTGCTGGCTTGGAGTTTTAACTAATGAGTCATTTAAACAGCAGCAGCAACTGTGTGACTCCAACTCCTTCTTTAGATTGTTTCTCTTGATTCAGATCCAAAAGGATTGAGGCTGAATGGATTACCCTGTGTCCAAAACCACAAAGTGACCTTGCTCACCAAATAGTTCTTTCAGATTTTCATTTCAGCAGTAACAAATACCTTTTCCTTCTCTTTTTCCCCAGGACTCAGACAATCTCCAGAAGACTATCAGTTATTCACAGAGCCATATTAATACTATTTTCAGGCTCTTGCCACTTTCCTTCCCATCCTCTCCAAACTCAAACAGTTTTCTTGGCCCTTTGAATTAGCACACATATGTCTGTTTTCTCTTAGTCACAGAAGCTGGTCTTTGTTCCAGCCCTCCTTGTAGCATATTTTCTCCTCTCTGTTATAAATGCAATTAAAGCCTTGGATGGACATGTTAGGGTGCAAACTTGTGATGTTGGTTAGCTGGTTTATTTTGCAGTGTTTTAGCTCAAACAGTTGTACCTCACCGCAGATGCTGTCTTCAAATGAACAGCAGGTTTTATTTTTCATTGCCAGCTTTGCACACGTGTTGTGAAACTACATCCATCTGTGGACTACCTTTTTCTGAACCCTGAGCTGTGAAAATGTTGGACCTTCTACAGGGCCTGGTATCCTATCGCAGTATTGTACTGTTTAAATCCTTGTAAAAATAGAAATGAACTTAGGAAAAGTCTTTCCTTCTTTTCCTCTGCAAAATCTAATGTCAGAAGGCCTCAAGGAAGGTTTATTATCTATTCTTTATTGGAATAACATCTGAAGCCAAGCTCCACAAAAGAAGTGTTTTCTTTCATTTACTGGAAGTTCTTGAACAGTCAGAAAAACTGTTTCAGGTTTAGATGAAACTGTGTTTAGGCTTTGTTTCTTCCTTTGATAATGTCAAAATGATGGACCTTATTTTGCTGTACTAAGGGAATATTTATTTGAAACCAACATACATTTGAAAACTGTTGTGGTGTTACCAAGTCTATGGGGCTTTTCCTGGGAGATTTTTTTCTAGCCAAAATGTTCCTTCAGTACTCTTCCCACAATCTCAAGGTCCTGAGCAGAGGTTTGTAGGGCATTGCATACACAGAAGAAGAAGACCTCTGACCTGAATAGCTTGAAGCCTTCCTAGTCTTTGCCACTTTTTTTTTTCTTCTCGTTTCTCATTGTTTGGGAAATGATTGTGACATCAACACATAAAACCTTTTAGACGTGCTGTTTTTAAAATTCAGAATTAGCTTGTAATATCATGGTAAAGCAGCCTTAGATCTGTATCTGTGAGCTGAACAATCCCAAAGTGCAAGACTCTCAGGACATAAATACAAACTCTGTAGCTGGGACCTTTCTGAAGTTGCAATGTACTGTTTCTGAACTTGCCTTTTAGAAAAGTGTTTATGAAAGCTTTCCGCTTCTCCTTCAGTGATGCCAGGAGGGCACGTTATCTGCTTCCTGCCATAAGTCATCAGAAACTTTCTTTTCCTCTGCTGTATTACTGTGAAAGTGAGAACAACTTGAAGTGAAAGCAATTTGTTCTGCAGGAGACGTTAGATAAAGGGTGCCTAGAGGATTCTTCATACCACGTTAAGATGGGGATAAAATGGAATGACATGATAGACCATTAAGCAAAGCAAAGTAAGCATAGCAGCAAATTCCTTTCTTGTCTCAAATCTGTGATACATTTTCCTACCTTGGATGATTAAATGACAGTGTCTAAAGCAACAGCTCTGTTGGCTTTGCTGAGCTGGCGTGGGACCTTAGAAGTCAGCAGCGGTCTGTGTTCAAAGACATCAAGGATTGCAGGCCATCAAGAGGAGATCCAGGGCAGCTGCTCTTGCTTACCCCTTCTTTTGAAAATGGCAACACAGTGAAAACAACTTTACAGACTCATTGCCTAGCCTTCACTAGGGATCTGGAAGGCACTGTCAGTGCCAATTTCTGAAGCTGCAAGAATTAAGAATCAAAGCAAGAGATTAAATGAGACTGCAATGATATAGCCTAATGTACTGCTCATATGGCAACAGCAGAGTTCATTAACTGTGCTGATGCTTGAAATGTTACTGAACGCACTGTTAAGCAACTCATTTTTAAAGGAATTCTTGAAAACATGAGACCTCTGCTCTGAAAACTTTCTGAAAATTTGGAAAACAAAATCATGAGAGTTACAATTTGCTTTAACCAGAGGTTTTCGCTTTCATCCTCTCTCATAACAAGTTAAAAAGTGCTTACATTTTCCAAATTACTACTAAAAACCTAGCAAAACCCAGGATTCTATAAAACTAGTTCAAGTGAAATAAGATCGTTAGTAAGCTAAATTACCTTCCCCCTTCACCGTCCTGTCCCGTCCCCCCCCACCACCACCACCCCTTTACACGTTCTGTTTTAAGGGAGAGTCACTTTTATTCCCCTTCTGGTCCTTGACTCGCATGTGCTCAGTCAGAGCTGGGCTGGGTAAGGAGGATAATTGGAATGGTCCAGTGACGTGCTTGAGGGACAGGACCTTTCCTGGATCATGCTTTCCCTGGGGGAGGTTTCAGTTAAATCCCAAGGGCTCATTGTGTAACTCTTGCACTGCACACTGGGCTGGGCATCCCACAGACTGGAGCAGGAGCCAAAGCCTTCGTGGCACTTTTACCCTAAATTAAGATGCTGATGGTGTGGATTTTCCCCTATTCTCCATTACATTACAGTCTGTAAAGAAAGGATCAGCTTATTTAAGTGTGGATGCCCAAATGGTAATATTTGCTTGGGGAACAGGATGCGCGACGTTGGTCTATACCTTTCTTTTCTCCTTCCGTTCATCACGGGTAAGAAATCTCTGTCCATCAGTTTATGCCTTGTAATGATAGACTCACTAAACTGAATGGCCTGTGTCTGCCCATTGGCACCCTGTACAGCTGAACAACCGCCCATTACTGTCTGCTGAAACCAGGGCTTTTCCTCACCCAGCCACTTTTTTGTGGTGTGAGGAGTTCTGAATCAGCACTGTCACCTCAGTTAGCAGAATAAATCAGAACAAGTCTTGAGGTGAACAATGTCATGTACAAAGAAGTGCTTTGAATTGTAAATATATTGAATTTTCAGTATATGAGTAAAATAGATGATGCCTTGAGAACTTTATCACAGTAGTGTGTGTGTGCATTAACTAAAACTGACTTTCTCACAAACATTTTGAGCATATACTCTACTCCTTTTAAACACTTGTTTTAATTTCCTCTCACTCTTTGGGAAGGAAATTAAGTTTGGTTGCTCCCCTCCAAGGAATAAATGTGAAAAGTTATTCCGGTTTCCCTAAACCGAGCGAGACTTGAAACAGCAATCTCTTCTGAGTAATCTCTGCCAAGGCAGAGTTATCAATGTGAGAGGCTGGCAGAGATAAACCCTACGAAACAAAACAACCCACCCCCAAACCTCAGCATGGGAGTTCTTTCACTGTTCACAATAGGAAGATGACATTTCAGAAGGAAAGCACTATACCTTAGACACTAGCTATCCAATAAGTGCACAGAATAGCTCGGAGTTAACATCTGTGTAATGGAGACCAGATAATAGCAGCGATTCCTCTGGAAAGGCTCACTTGCACCTCGTGTCCTTTCTCTCCTACCCATCATATTCTCACTGGCTGCATGTTGGCTCCAAACTGTTGCAGGTTGATTGAAGAGGTCCAGAATGATCCCAGATCAGCTTGTGTGCATCCATCAAACTTCGATGACCTGTCTCAGGGGGCTTTTTTTTTTTTCTAAAAACCAGATGACAGCAGGAACAAAAAGGTTATGAGAACCTTACATTCCTTTGTACTAATTTCCCACTGCTAATTATCTATTCTCAGTGCTGTTCTTTTCCCTGCAACTCATCTCACAAACAACCTTTAGAAATTTCTGTCTTCTATTTCTTCTTTCATCCACCCCCTTAATATTCTTTAGCTGGGAATTATCCCACCATATTCGCCTCATGCCTTCCAGGTCTTATGTATCTTTTCTCCAAAAAATTATGGGTGATTGATCCTGTTTTTTAAAGAAAGAGTCATTTAAACTTTCTAAAGCAGGTTTTCACAGCACACTGTATCCAGTTACATTCTGCTAGGTGATTCATTTAATGATGTGCGATTATAGTTTTTCCCTCCTCCTGAGTACTGAAGTAGAATATTTCATCTCAGAAAGGCAGCCTTTTCCAAACTGCTAGCAAAATAGATCCCTTATGAGAAATGTATAATGTGTGCAGTCTCCAAGGTTAAAAAGGAAAATAATGAAAAATAACCAGCTAATGCAGTTTTATCACATTTGTCCCCAAGGATCCTGATACTCTGCACCAAGTTGGAGAAGAGAGCCCAGCAATGCCTGATTCTCAGGCAGGTACTATGAAGTCTTGGAGGGCATTTAGTAGGGAGAAGCCACCACAATGAGAAGCCCTCAGCTTCTTGAAGGAGACTGACTCCGCGTTAGCCCTGCTATTGACTAATTTCGGAAGTTTGCTCATCTGTATGAGTCACTATCACACGGAGGCAAAAGCATTTGATAACAGACTGGTATCTTTAGGTTAGAAAACAGCAAAGCTGCATGTCCCCACAGGGATGGAGCAGACTCCTCCGAGTCTCACGTACCACAGGTGCCTCCAATTTTACCACCATATGTATGTTACACATTTCCATGCTATGTTGCTCCATCAGCCTTCGTTATTCTGCCTAATTAGGTCAGCAAGAAGGAATCTAGAACTGTTTTGCAGTTTGCTTGTGCGTGTTGGAACAGGAAGGACTGCATATCAGTAAGTTCATGAGGGAAGCTAAAATGGAAGCAGCTCTATTTCTTAATAAAATAGGTATTTTGATACTACTTACAGGGTTTTTTCCTACGAGGATTTAGGCTTCCTATCCAGCATGGCCTGCAGGGGGCATCAAAAGAATTCGATGGACACTGAACATCGTTTTCTGACTGTAACTCTTTATCAAGAGCGACCCTTAAATGAAGTATTTCACCATTAAATTAAAAAAAGCTGAAGAATGCACTTTATTAAAAGAGAGGATGACATTTCACTGCATCTTTTCTGGTTCTTCTGGTTGCTTGATAAGTCTTCAATAGTAACACCAGTTGTTCTCGGGGTACCCACCCCCTTGAGCTGGAAGACAGGGATGGGGAGCAGAATGAAGCCCAATAATCCAAGGGGAAATGGTTAGCGACCTGCTACACCACTTGGACACACACAAGTCTATGGGGCCGGATGGGATCCACCCAAGGGTACTGAGGGAGCCGGAGGAAGCGCTCACCAAGCTACTTTCAATCCCTTATCAGCAGTCCTGGCTAACCGGGGAGGTCCCAGTTGACTGGAGGTTAGCAAATGTGATGCCCATCTACAAGAAGGGTCGGAAGGAGGATCCAGGGAACTACAGGCCAGTCAGTCTGACCTTGGTGCCAGGGAAGGTTATGGAGCAGATCACTTTGAGTGCCATCATGCGGCATGTACAGGTAGTCAGCATGGATTTATGAAAGTCAGATCCTGCTTGACTCACCTGATCTCCTTCTGTGACAAGGTGACCAGCTTAGTGGATGAGGGAAAGGCTGTGGATGTTGTCTACATAGACTTCAGTAAAGCCTTTGACACCATTTCCCACAGTATTCTCCTGGAGAAACTGGCTGCTCATGGCTTGGACGGACATACTCTTTACTGGGTAAAAAACCGGCTGGATGGCTGGGCCCAAAGAGTTGTGGTGACGGGAGTTAAATCCAGTTGGCGGCTGGTCACAAGTGGTGTTCCCCAGAGCTCACTGTTGGGGCCGGTTCTGTTTAATATCTTTATCAATGGTCTGGACGAGGGGATCGAGTGCACCCTCAGTAAGTTTGCAGATGACACCAAGTTGAGCAGGAGTGTTGATCTGCTTGAGGGTAGGAAGGCTTTACAGAGGGATCTGGACAGGCTGGAGCAATGGGCTGAGGCCAGTTGTATGAGATTAAACAAGGCTAAGTGCCGGGTCCTGCACTTGGGTCACAACAACCCCATGCAATGCTACAGGCTTGGGGAAGGGTGGCTCGAAAGCTGCCCGGCGGAAAAGGACCTCGGGGTGCTGGTCGACAGCCAGCTGAACATGAGCCAGCAGTGTGCCCAGATGGCCAAGAAGGCCAATAGCATCCTGGCTGGTATCAGAAATAGTGTGGCCAGCAGGAGTAGGGAAGGGATCGTGCCTTTGTACTGGGCACTGGCGAGACCACACCTCAAATACTATGTTCAGTTTTGGGCCCCTCACTACAAGAAAGACATTGAGGTGCTGGAGCGTGTCCAGAGAAGGGCAATGAAGCTGGTGAAGGGTCTAGAAAACAAGTCTTATGGGGAGCAGCTGAGGGAACTGGGTTTGTTTAGTTTGGAGAAGAGGAGGCTGAGGGGAGACCTTATTGCTCTCTACAACTCCCTGAACGGAGGCTGTAGCGAGGTGGGTGTCGGTCTCTTCTCGCAAGTAACAAGCAATAGGACAAGAGAAAATGGCCTCAAGTTGCGCCATGGGAGGTTTAGACTGGATATTAGGAAAAATTTCTTCACCGAAAGGGTTGTCAAGCATTGGAACAGGCTGCCCGGGGAAGTGGTTGAGTCATCATCCCTGGAGGTATTTAAAAAGACATGTAGATGTGGTGCTTGGGGACATGGTTTAGTGGTGGACTTGGCAGTGTTAGGTTTACGGTTGGACTTGATGATCTTAAAGGTCTTTTCCAACCTAAACGAGTCTATGATTCTAAGAAAGAGTGGATTTTAAAACACATTCATCCTCCAAAGTCTTGCTATCGGAAGAGACTTTGAGAGAAGGCCATGGGAAAGGAAACTTCTAAATACTTCAGTCACCATTGACAATAAGATTTAGAAGGTTTTAAAAGTTTTTGGGAAATAAGGCAGACTATTTCAGAAATTCCTGTGTTTTCTTTATATTGAGATAGGCTGCCTTCAAGTATTAAAGAGCATTATTATCTGGGCGGAATCCTAGTTGAAGAGTTTTGTTGCATTTGTAAGGGAGAAAAGAGCACTATTGGTAGCATCCACATTTCTTTGCTGCACTGTGAGTACAAGTATAGTGAATTTCACTAGGAACAACTGAAGAAAAGTTAGCCTACACTTTCTTCTCCTGAATCTTCGCTCTTAGTACTGCCCCATTCTCCCTACAACTTCTGGCCTTGCTGTTTTATATTGGGATTTCCTGACTGGACCTTTTCTTCTGATTGTATAGTGGCCCAGAATCCTGATGGTCCCAATAGATAGGCTATTGATACAAATCTTAAATATTCATAATGTTTTAAAATATTTTCTCTGTACTTTTCTGTAGCCTGTTAAACTTTCCTAGCTCTGCAATACCTTTTTTTTTTTTTTTGCCTACATGCAACATAAATCACAGTTATATTTTTCCCTCAGATGGATGTCCCTGCAATATGCTTCTGCCTGCCTTCCAGTGTGCTGCTTGCTTATTTGTTGTTTGATACAGGTTGTTTCCTAATGTGTAATTTTCAGGAAAGGATGATGTTATTGATGACTTACACTTACCTAGAGTACACTGTAGCATTTTCTTTGCAATGAACTCACTAATGCCTGTTTCTCTGTTACTTTTACACTTTGAAAAAATGTTTTCATCAACTTTATCTCCTCTTTGTATTTTCTTTGCTGCACATGGGTAATCATAATGTTTCATATTCCTTGTTGAGGTCTTTTGAAAATTAACGTTTATCTTCTGATACAGCTGGTATTGGGTGCGTTTTGGAACAGGCACCATTGCACAGGAGACTAACTAAAGCTTAAAGAAATTCAGACATCTTATTTTGTCTGGTTGTTCTTGCAGCAAAATAGATTATCATTTGTTCAGTCTCTTTTTTATTTCCTTCTAATGACGAGGTGCCGTGAAAGCAAACAGTTGCTAATCTGAATGAGACTTGTGATAAAAATACCCCAAAGAAGACTGGGCTAGAGTTACACAGGCAGCCTTAATCTGAAACTTTCTAGTTTTTGAGCCCTTCATTTGACAAAAACATTCTTCTAAAAGGCAGCAATTTTTTTTTTTCCCAGTGAGGCATAGGTTCTTCTGACACTTGTGTCCAGCCCTAAGTCTGACCTTCTGCTCTATCTTTCTCCTCCCATCAGTTTCTGTGCCAGGCCTGCCTCTTCCCTGGCTTTGTATCTTTGTCCCCATTTTCCCAGCTTCCAGTATTATTTTTCTTACCCAGCCAATCCTTCCAGGCCTGCCATCTGAAATTTTCCCCCTAGTGCTCCCAGTCTCGTATCAGCATGCTCTGGGCTCCTCGGCTGCTCTCACGTGCTTTGTTCTGCCACCTCCACCTTCCCCCGGAGCATTGTTCCTTCTATGGTCTTTTCCCCTTCCCACTTGCTACCTCCATCCCAAGCTCTCCCTCCTGCAGTTTCTCCTCCAGTTTTAGTGTTCTCCTTCCCAAGACACTTCTATATCCAGCCTTAGCAGGGAGAAGGACTGCTTCCACCATCCTCATCCCAACCACCTGTGTATTCTCTTTTTCCCTTCCCCATCCATCATCCCGTCTTCTCCCATCTTCACTCCTTTCCACATCGGCTTCATCTTCTCTAGCACATCATGCACAGAGTAACCACCCTGCCAAAGTACTTGATTCAAAGTCCAGAAACACAGACCCTGTTTAAAGGGAAAATCACCAGGATGCTTTAAGATGACTCCTGGAAATGATTGAACAAGTAGAGCTGAAAACGTTCTCCCGTAAATTGTCTTGGGTCAGAACCTTGGCATGGAAAATTTCAACTTAACATGGCTGAAATTGGGCAACTGAAAACAGGTCTTATAATGGAAAGGGCCCAGCACTTATAATACAGAAGACACTGGGAAAATGTAGTAGCTGCTGTGTCTCTTGTGCACATTTTCCATGGCCGTATTAATTTTATAACACTGGTATTATAGCTATTTCTAACATGAGCCACTGAAATTAGTGTCACATGTAAGGGAGAATAGGGAAACATCTAGCTTTTGGGGATGGCAGAAAACATCTACTATATTGTTCTGTAGTAGTATTTTTATAGAAAAATGCCTTTATTAAAAAAGAGTGAGGGCTGACAGAAAAGTCTGTTAGCAGTGAATAAACAAGTTTCCTTGTACATCCAGGTTTTCCATGCTTTCCATTAATAATCTTGTAAGTGCAAACACTGAATACGTATTTCCTCCTTCATACCTGAGAGTAAATGGTCTATACTTGCCAACTACCCTTTAGCAACAGGCTCTTAAGACACAAAGAAACTTTTGGAGACAGAGACCTTTCTGAACCATGTGCATGCACAGGGAAAGTGGCAGCTGTATATATGCTTTTCCATCTATGAAAGTATACATCTGTTTATAACCATCCAACCATTTTTTTTGAGCACCTCTTTGGCTAAATGAGCAACTTCATTTTAACATACATTTTCTTTCTTACTAGAGAAATAATGGGAAAAAAAAGTCCATCCTGAGCTATGCAAGTCTGCAGCCTCTGGAAGACTCTTCGTTCCTGGAGCATGGTGAGCATAACAGCTGAGGAGTAGACAGAAATTCACAGGTGATCCAAAGCAGTTTGGGTTTTTCTTTCTGGTTTTTAAAAAAGGGTTGATAAAATGAAATATACATTCCCTTCTTCTTGGGCTTGTGTAGAATGCCAAATGAGAAAAAATGCAAGTGCATCTTGACTGTAGAAAATTTAGTGGCCCTAAGTATAATTTATTTGTTTTCATTTCAAGAAGCAACATGATGTTATTTTCCTAGATGGTAAAAGGAGAAGTGAGCAAACCCCTACAAGTAGGGTTAGTGATGAAGAGCTAGGAGCAGGCTTTTCTTTTTCATGTATCCTAGATTTTCTTTTATTGTTAGGTTGGGATTAGCTTTAGTTATGCTAATGCAACAGGATGTGTAAATGAAGATGATGTGGGAAGGGTTTTGTACAGGTAAATGCTGCTTCCTTGGTTATATTATTTCTCTTTCTTAAACATTTGCCCTCTGCACTCCCAGAAGCTGGTACTGCTAACATCTCCTGGGCAAGTTCTAAAATATTTTCAGTTCATATTTTTCTCCTTTACATTTTAAAGAAATTTATGTAAAAAGGGGCTATGAAGAAGTTACTGCTTTTAGTCATAATCGCTGGTGTTAAGAAATCTCTCTGGGGCACCAAATTGTCTGCAATACCTGTAACATAAATTATTAACTAAAAAAAAGTCAGAAATAGAAAACTTAAGGGAAAAATAATGGTGGATAGTTAAATAATGATTCAAATGGTAAAAAAAAAAAAATCACGCGCCTCATAATTCATCCTCATAACACCTGGTTCCCACAAACAAGACTTGGAACAGATTATCTCTAGGAAAAAAAAAAAAATTCCTAACATTTGTCTGGTTTATGTCTTTAAGGTCTTCTCCTACCATCTTGGTGTAAATGCTTCCTTTTTTCTTAAAAAAAATTTCTCCACTAGCTCGCTTGCAAGCATCTGCCTTGATCTTTTTGTTTAAATAAACACACTGTGTGAAAAGTCCACTTGTGGACTTGAAGCCTGGATCTTTACAGGCCTGTTTGAATGGCTTTCAGAACAAGACTACAGTTTCAGAGTATTAATGGTTTCTTCAGAAGGGATAGCCTGTTATCAACTAGTAAGATCGTTTTTGGGTTTTTTTCATTCCTATTTGAAGCTGATAGTGACTTGCTGTTTTGAGGCTTTATTGGTGTTTCAAGGAACAAAATCTTCTAGTGGATGGATTGAATTTCCTGTATTAGATATATTTACTTTCCTCTAGATCTGTTGTCTCCTTGCATCCCTGAGCAGTGAGACATGATCCTAAGGGAGGCTGAACGCTGAAGGAAATGGGTCAGAAGCATTGGGCTGCATGGGGACAGAGTTTGGAGCCCCCAGCACCACCATATGTTCAGGTAGGTTTACATTGTGGCTATTCTCCTCCATTAACAAATGTTTTACTTGCTTAATTAACAGACGTCTTGATTTTAGTCTTTTCTTAAGAGTCCCGAAGATGCTTTTAGCTGTTAAGTTTCCACCCTTCGATTTTGTTGCAGATTCCAGCTGACCTTCTGTGTGGCTATTCACTGTGGGCACGTCACTCCTCTCCTCTTGCATGACATATGAAGAGAAGCTAATTCAAAGCGTTCATTGTTTATGGCTGGGTTTTTTAGTTCTTTTTGCTTCAGGGGTTTAGAGCTGGAGAACAGCTAATCAAATGCTAGGGCAGAAAACTGATTTCAGCTGTCTCTTTATAGGTTTCACATTTTTTTCAGGCATCTTCCCCCCTCCCTAATACAGTCCCCTTCCCTAGAACCGAGAGGAAAGCAAAGGCAAGTTTAAAATTTCCAGAAAGGCATGTCTAGCTACAGGAAATTAAGGGCTGGTGGGCCATTTTTAGCTTTATGCCCTCCATTCCTTCACTTAAATACTCAGTCATTGTTGATGGTTGCCTCCAGGACTAACAAACTTTTCTCGCTCTTAACCCCAGGACTGTTCTCTCCAACCTTAAACATGTTTACTGCCTACTTGTAACCACGGGAGGTACATTTAGCACTTCAGAGACAAAACAGCCCTCTTTATGGCCAGGGCTTAAGCCAAAGCCAGCTACACTTCCCTCTCTTCATCTTCTTGAAAGGAGAGATCTGTTTCCTTCAACAATACTGTTTATAGCTTCACCAAATGAAAACTGTCATATCCCATTTCCACGGAGACTGAGTGATATCTATTGGCTAGCTACAGAATTAAGAAAACAGAACTTAGTTCAACTTTAATGCTTGCATAGACACCATGCAAATTTCCTTCAAATGAGCCAGGAAATTCTAAATATCATCTTGTTGTGAAAAAATTGCTGTCTCCAAAGGTCAATTTAGAAATGTTGTGACCTGTGATGTCCTTTAGTATTGGCTGCATTCCCCAGAAACTATGTGAATTCTGGATAGGATGACTGCTCAGGCTGGAGTTACAGATTCAACACCAAGTACAGAGACAGCTGTATCTCTTAAAGTGCCATAAACCTAGCAAAAATGAGTTTTCTAATGATAAGACTAGCAGTTCAAACAATTATGTCCTGCAAAGTATATATGGAACCTTGCTGTGTATTTCAAGTAGATGTACCTTAAAATGTGTTGCTTGAATTGGGTGAACATTTCCTATATAAGCCTGATTTGTATTTTTATTTATAGTCCAGTACATTTACCAAGTTTTCCCAGTGATTTCTGTGCTACCAGAAAAATAATTTCTATGTTACTAGAGAAATTACTTTGGATAACACTGCCCCTAGTCCCTGGAAACTATCTTACTTTATAATTACTTGGGAGCTCGAGAAATAAATCTTCATTGCCTTACACTCAGTGACAGAGACCAGTGAGCAAAATGATGAAAGGGAAGATTTAGGATCTTCCTATGGTAAAGAGGGGTAGGAACAATTTTCTGTTGTATTCCTTCTCTTAGGCGAATATGAAGCATTTGAAATGCAATGTAATTCTCTGCATCAGAGTCCGCTTCTTAAGGTTTCTATTGGCGTATTTCAGTTTTTTTACCAGATTAGCAAAAGATCACCTGACAAAAGGATGGATGTAAATTCTCTATATACCTCACAGGGAGAGTAGTCACATACATCTTTCTTATTTATACACATTCCTCCCCAGTTCCTTTAGAAAATTACTTCAGAGAAGCAGTCTATCAGTGCATGCTACCTTTACTTTTAAAGTATATGACATAAATTATTAACCAAGTTCCCCAAAATTATTATAGATAAATTTCAGATAAAGCTTTGCTTTACTGTTTCATTACTCACTGGATTTATACTTTAAGATTAGAGACCTGCCTGGAATAGATTTTTTTCATTTTAGCTCCTTCATGGGATGCATTATTACAATAAGTCCATGAAACTGTTGTTGGAGCTTTTGCAATATTGTCAGATTTTCATCAGTTTCCCATTGTGGTAAAACAAGCAACAGCTCCTGCTGTTAGACAAGCTTGGATCCTGAAGCTTGGATTTCTAAAGCTAGGCTCCCAGCTGTATTTGGAAATTAGTAATTTACCCTGTAACCAAGTCATGGCGTTCATCTGGAATCTTGCTAGAAGGTGCTGCTAGACATTATCTTTGGAAATTATTTCCTCTAAACAATTTTTTCTACCAGTTGAAAGGTTTTTATTTTCCATCATTCACTCCATAGGGAAGGTGTATTCTTTGAGACTTCTGCTGGACTTCCTTTTTCTGATTAGAGAAACTCCGTGATGTGACTATATGCAAGGGTGGCCTAGAGGTGTACAGGTGTTTTATCTAACTGTTCAACCTTAAAAATGCTGACAGAAATCTAGGTGAAAAGCTGAAGGCTAGCTTTTTTGTGGCCTTTACCCCATGAACCACCATGTTTTGCACTCTGAGCATCACCTTGGCTCACATTGCAGGGCTGGCAGGAAGCTAATGACTCCTGCTGAAGCTCCTTAAGGAGCTCCAGGCAAAAGCTGAGACAAATCTGACCATGGTCTGCTATCACTGCTGCCTCGACAGACCCACAGAAAAACACATTCTTCATTTGCCAGGGCTGCTACTTTGTCTCCTTTATCAGCTTGCACTCAATTCACTTTGACATTGTATTATTCTCCTGCACCAAATTGGCCTTATCCTTGATTCAAGGCATTGCAGGAAACTCAGAAAAGAATCTGAGTCCTTTTTGAAGACTTTTCAGTTCTTTATTCATGAATTTAAAGATGACTTTGGAATTAAGCAGAATCAGGAATCAGTCTCCATAGAGGTCTCTGGCAGATGGCTACGTTCCTCTGAATTCAACTGCACTGGTGAAGTTTTTTTTAATTTGATTTCTAAGTAAAAGTCCTGTACCAAATAGCTTACAAGCAAAATGTTGTGTTATGTCTGTGGAATATTACCTGTATCTCAGATATGAAAAAAAGATAAAAGATGCTGGCTTTTTCCAGGTTGGTGTTATATGAGCAAACTGCTCTTGCAGAAGCACTTTTCAGTGCCAGTTTTGCATGGGCAAATGGAATAACTAGATTCCTATAACTGTATTTCAACTTACTTGTCTAGTACAGGCAAATATCAGGTCCCTACTAAAAAAAGGACCAAACAATCCGACACAGCTCTTCATGAAAGACACCTGTAATATATCTGGCTATTTATAAAGGAACACAAATAATGGAAGAATTGTTCACTGGAGAAATTTAGTTCCTAGAAGCCCTATTTTTTCTTCTTTTTCTTCTTGGCATCTAAAGGAAACCTCCACCTACACTGAAGGCATATAACACTTTAATCTACCCAGAAGGTGTAAATTAAAAAGAATTATTAAATTTCCTTTGCTGACACTTCGTTACATATTTTCACTAAACATACTGAAGCTGCATTTTATTTTTACAGTAACTTAATAAGAGAAAGTAGGCCTACCACATTTCAATTAGATTTGCCTAAAAAGGGAGGCAAAGAAGAGAGAGTAATAGGTATAGGAAATAATTGAATAAAAGATAATGGCAAATAATTTTCCTTGGTAAAAAAACTGGTACAGAGACAAAGCTGCACTTCCTGGTATCCCAAGTAAAACCTCAAATGAACCACAGCTGGGTGGATGAGAAGCTCGCTACTTGTCTATTTAAGCCTATGCTGGGTTATTATAGTGAATGGATTCCACAGGCTGCGTATTTGAGAGCATGTGGTCAGTCCTGCGTGCTTTTCACTGAGAGGACAATGCTTAAATAATAAAAATCCATTAAAAATAACAGTAAAAAAATGCTTTAGGGAATTCCATAGTAGAAACCACTATTTTCCTCAACTAATTACAATCTCACATGAAATGCTATATAAGAGCACAGAATTATAGGTTCATGTTGTTTATTTAAAGTATAGGGTTTTGTCAGGGTAAGGTCTAATTAAGTGTGTGGAGATGAGAAGGAAGAGTCAGTGTTTGCTTTCATTTTTTGTCTCTCAATACTACTGTCAGACAACTCAAGATAATATGCAGGGCCCTAAGAGTCAGTCTTTTTGCTTCTCCGCACTGTACTGTTACCACTATTGTAAGCTTTTTTTGTAGAGACAAATAACTTTGCACATGTAAAGATATTAGCGAGCTGCAGAAAATTCAGCCATCAGTAACAGCGTAGCTCTGGGAAATGTTCATGAATTAACCAGCTGAGGGAGCACAAGCCATCAGTTTTTCAGTAACGGCACAATGGATTTTAGGGGACTTCTAGAAGAAACAGTATGGTAGTTATTATGTCTGCTTCACTTAACTTTCCGGTGAAACATCTGAGGGACTTTTTTTTCATGTGGGATAGTTTGGGTCAGAATTGATTTGACAGTGGTGACTTTTAAAGGATAGGGCTGATCTGCTCCTTTATTTAACATTCTTGTCCAGATTTTTTTTTTTAATTGAAACTTATTCCCAGTCAGCACTGTTTGATTTTTAAGGTCTGAGGTGAAATCCTGGACCACCTGAACTTAACAGCAAAGTATAATTTATCAGATTAGAGCCAAGTGTTCATCCCTGGTCTAAATACAGAGTTGTAACCCTACATGAATATAAGAACAGTTGTATCATATCAGACCTACAGCCTGCTCAGCCCATGATCCTGCCAGTGGCAGCCAAGCAATAGCAACACCTGCAAAAGAAAATAACAGCAGGACAAGCAATCTGGGGCCCAGAGAATTCTTGATTTAGTTGGAGTATTTAATACTGATTTGACAAAATAATTAAGCAGCTAAGCCAAGAGAAGAGTGTTTCTGTGTGCACTAGCCATGTTTTGCTTTACTATAGGACAGAAGCAAATCGAGGTCTTCTCTTCAGTTTTTAACTGCTGGGCGTCCACGCGAGGATGTGCTGTGCTGTAACTGAAGCACTGCAGGTTCCTACATAGAAAAGCCCTTTGAACTCACTTTGCAGACCATGATTATGTAGATAGGCATTACTGAGGAAGGCAGTGATAGTAACCGCTAACACATGTGAAACTCTAGTCAAAAGACATTGTTTTCATTATAGTTTTGTTCTCTGCAGCTACTCTGACTCTGAAGTGTCAGATTCCAGTTTGATTTCTTCATTAGGAAAGCCGCTGCTTCAGTAGTAACGAACAACAGAAAAAGCCCAAGAAAACCTGACAATAATTGTTTTTGTTTAAAAACGTTAGCGTGGGTTAGACAGTGTCTAACACTAATGCCTGGGATGAGTTCCTTTCATTGCACTTTGCATTTCTGGAAAATAGGTCAGCCTGTTTTCACAGAAATTGGTTAATTCATACAGCATAGGGCAGAAAAGACATATAAACTGGTCATGCTTCTTCTTTTTGAAAAGAAGTAAAACACAGACTCTACTCCTTGTAAAGAAGCTAAGGTATGCTGTCATTCTGCTTATATACCACCATAGCCCATTGTTTTACATGGACTTAGTGTGAAATTGGTCTCCCATTTCCTGAAACAGAAACCTGGTCTCATGTTCCTGTAAAGCACTGTCCACCTCCAGATCAAAATATGATACCTTCATATTTTTTGTTCATAGGAAATGTTGTAGGATACCTGGATTTTTATGGTATTGAACTTATATGGTTTTCTTCAGATTTATGAGAGTAAGCCCCAGTTCACTGTTCTTTGCCTTTCCCTTAAGGAAATCATGCTTGAACTTATTTTTTTGTTTGTGCTTCAGGAAATTTCTTCTCTTCCTGCCTTGGGCAAAAGTGAGGTTATGGTAATGAAAATATGCACATAATACTAAAGGAGAAAATCTCTGTCCAAAAGGAAATGATAAGGAATGCTTTAAGGGTAGATTAATTCTGTTTTAGCTACTAAAACTTTACAACACAGTCTCTGCTTGTGAGAACTAAACTCCTTTTGATAAGAAAAATGCTTTCTTTAGGTCTTGTATAATTAGTCTGGGAAATGAGATAGGTGGATTTTGAGGTGACGGTGGAATGTGAAGATTAAATTTTGAAATTTGACCAGCAGTGTTTGGAAGGCAAAGAGATGGCTGAACAGCAGGGAAGTCTGCAGCTGCCAGCACAGGTAGGCTGCATTTTTCTGCCAGAATGAGACTCTACACCACTGCCCCCACTTTTCTAGCATCAAGAATGATGAAACAGTTTGAGATCGGAACTTCGCTTGCAAGGAAAGTCAAAGGCGTATTTTGCTGACGCTCTAAGGACTTTCTAAACTTGATGATGGGATTAGCATAATTTAGGACCTGTGTGCTGACATGAGCAGAGATAAAGGCAAGGGAAGATAACGTTTATGTATGTCCTGGTTTCAGCTGGGATAGAGTTAATTTTCTTCCTTGTAGCTGGTATAGTGCTGTGTTTTGGATTTAGTATGAGAATAATGTTGATAACACACTGACGTTTTAGTTGCTGCCAACTAGTGCTTACACTAAGTCAAGGACTTTTCAGCTTCTCATGCTTTACCGCCTGAGAAGGCTGGAGATACACAAGAAGCTGGGAGGGGGCACAGCCAGGACAGCTGACCCAAACTGGCCGAAGGGGTATTCCGTACCATATGACGTCATGCTCAGTATATAAACTAGGGGAAAGCTGGGTGGAGGGCCGCTGCCTGGGGACAGGTTGGGCATTGGTTGGTTGGTGGTGAGCGATTGTTTTTCATTTGCATCACTTGACTTTCTTGGGTTTTATTTCTTTCTCTTTTTGTTATTTTCCTTTTTATTTTTATTATTATTATTACCATTATATTTTTTCTATTATTAAACTGTTTTTATCTCAATCCACAAGTGTTCTCACTTTTACTCTTCTGATTCTCTCTGCCATCCCACTGAGGTGGGTGGAGTGAGCAAGTGGCTGTGTGGTGCTTAGTTTCTGGCTGGGGTTAAACCACAACAATGTACCACATACTTTTGAAACATTTCTCTTTTTCAGTCTTGACCAGAATCACTGCATTCCTGCCAGATTCAGCTTGTGCCAGCTGCTTCTCCTTCAGCATTTGATTTCCTGAAGATGCTGTGGTGAAGTCACTAGATGAAATAGGAAATTTGTAATAGAGACAAGTAAGTCTCACTCTATTATTTGGTGGGTCATTGATTCTGATTATAACTGAGCTTAACAGCAAAACTTTCCTATCAGATAGCCCAAAGGGTAAATTAGGGGGGAAATAGCGGACCCCTCCCATTTTCCGCCCATGTAAGATCCTGAAATGAGATACATGGAAGATGTGCACACCCTGCTCTCATAGGACTCTGGTCCAGGGACTCTGTTGGCCCATTGGCCTTGGGTCTTAAGCAAATACAGGCAATCAGTCTCCTAAATGACAGCACGTAGGACACCACATCAGAAGGTGATTGTCATTAAACAGGCCAGTGCAGTCTAGAAAGTGTTGCTGGCATAGTTACACCATGAACGCACACCTGCGCACATTAGAAATTTCTCATGGGCTTAAGCCCATCTAAGGGTGCCAAAAAGAGCTATGCGATCCACTCCAGTCCTGCCCTGTCCTTTCTCCCAGCTCATGCATCTCCTGACTGGGTGAATATGGGAATGAGCCTGAGTATTTCCCCAGGAGAGTGGTGGGCACCCTCGGCTGGGGAGAAGGAGGAGATCACAGGTGTAAGCCTCTCAGGGAACTGCAGCGTACAGCGTGTCACCCCCAAAACGCCCTTGCAGCATAGCAACCTCCGTGACAGCCCAGAAGGAAGCAAAGTCCCAAGCAAGGTCCGATGTCAGCATGGTCCTGCTGGCAGCTGCATCCCTCTTCTCCTCCGTCCAAGGCTGCTCGCTGGAGGCAGGCGCTCAGGGCTGGGAGCAGCAAAATGCTGCCATGGCCAGCATGCTTCTGGAACCTGTTCCACTGCAGCATAGGTATGTTAACACCATCAGAGCTTGCTCAGGGGGCTTTAACAAAGTAACTAGTATTTATGACTAGAAGGTTTTTAATCATATACTGAGCTTTACCTAAGGAGAGGAATAACTTGCCAGATTTTTACATTTGCAGGCTACAGATTTCAAAGCTGTTTCTCCTCATCCTCTCAGTTCATGGAAAAGAGTATTTTCTTTCTTCCTTCCCTCTTTTAAGGGGTAGAGACGGGTTGGAAGGCAAGTTTTCTTCTGTGCCATTTCCTTGATCTGCCTTACTCTGTGTTCAAGCAGACGCCACAGCTGGCTCAAAGGAAATGGTGGAGGAGGAGAGCAAGGCCAGTTTGTGAGCAGTTTGCACATACAGTGACTCAGATGTATCGTAAAACTACACCTTGGGCTCACTGGGATGAATAGGGCAGTTCACTGGTCCTAGTGCTACTGTTCCAGGTGCTCTGCACCTCTTATTCTTCTCAGACATTGGCCTTTTTCTTCATAGCCATAACCATTATAGATGCTGGTTAAATAGACCTAATATTGTGTGCGGTGAACTAGGAGCTCAAAAACAAAGCTGGTATGTCATGCCTCTGTGTTCCTGGATAATGACGTAAAATCATTCAGCAAAAAATACTTTTAAAGGATCAGATTTCTATGTGGTTGGACTGCTCAATTTCCATTGTAAGTAATGAGATTTTGTTATTAAAATCCTCCAGATGATTCAACAGTTTTGCCCACAGAACCTTGAATCCCTTTGGTTATGATATTAAGTATAATTTTTGCTCATTAGGAATTGATTAAGTGGATGCTGCAAAGAAAGAGAAAATAAAAAGACCAGAAATCTATAGTCACCGTATGAGAGCTGAATTTAAAAATATTGCTAGGTAGTCTAACAGAGAAATCCTCCAGCCCTAACACACAACAGACCATGTAATCTCATTTTAAATCTCATTGAATCAATCACCCTGGTGCTCCCTCCAGTCTTAGGATGGGAAATCTGTACCTACTATCAGGTACTATATTCACACCTATAACCCTAGCTCCCAGGTTATGATCAGCTTCGAAGGAAGGGCTTATGGAGGTGGATGGTATGAGCTTTACCTTTTCTTTGTTTCTCTATTCTCTTCCTTGCAATTAAGTAGACTTGTTTGACCTACTTTGATAAGAGCCATTTTGCAAATGATTTTCTAATAGCTTTAAACCTCTAGTAGCTGTCAAAAAAATTCAGATGTCACCAAACTGGTTATCTGTTTTGTTGTCTAACATAAAATGTGTTCTAACACGTTCAGGGTTTTGTTAGAGTTACCAAAAGCAAACAAAAATTATCTTTGAGAAGTAAAATACCCTTTCCCCAGGAACCAGTTTCAGATCTTGCATGCCCATCCAAAAGACAATGGCTGAGGAGCCCCCTCCCCAACAGGCTCACAGGGCAAGAGGTGGAGGGGCACATCCAGCAGCCGGCTGAGCAGGCCATTAAATATACCCAGCAGAAGAAATGGAGAGATGCCACTAAAGTACATGCTGAAGGACCTGGCGTTGGCCTTCTGCAATTAAAACCAGCTGAGTGGCTGGGGGTCAGAAAGGGGCACAGGGGAGGTCAGGAGCTGTCTGGCAAAGGTGTCCCTTGCAGCGGCGCCGAGGGGGGAGAGGCAACCGAAGGGAAAGGAAGAGCTGGCCACAGCATTTGCTTTGGCCTAATTTCAAACAGAGTGCCCTCAGACTCTGTTTATACAATCCTGTCTTTCATGAGCTGTTTTAATTTCTTTAACTAAGAGCCCTGAAGGTTTGACTTATCCCATGGAAATCAGAAGAAATGCAGTCTAGAGAGCTGATGTGGGCTCGAACACAAGCTTTATAAGTTTCACATTCAGAAGTAGCGGCTCTGTTTTAAGGCACAGCTGAGCGGGGACTGCAAGGAAGCATTGCACTCTCTGATGGATACCAGGTCATAGCTGCCAAGAGGGTTATGGCACAGGCATTTTCTAAGCACAAAGTAATACAGTCCCAATACGTTACAACAAGTTCTACGTTAGTAATCTTATCATTTGTATGTCTAATGTGTAACTTTGTTTTTTGATAAGTATTTGCAGATCGTAAGTATTGCCCATCCCTTGTAGCTGGGCTACTACATGTTTAATACACAGAAATATGTCCCTCATTAACATTTGCAAAAAAAGCAATAAACTAAGACAAATGTATAGCTTAAAAAAAAGGTGAAACACTATTAGAAGTCTTCCAAGAGGTCTGGCAGTACAGTACTCATTTTGGAGAGGAACACTTAGCTAGTTTGATAAGGCTGGAGCCTGAAACATATCCAGCACGGTGAAAAGTTTTGCTCGGCATGCGTGCCGAGAGGTGGACACCTGCCTCTGGATCCTTGGAAACTTCCCATTTGATCTGGGCCAAAACATGAAGGCTCTGCTCAGAGTAAGGCTTGAGAAAACTAGCCGCTTACTACCAAAAGTACCTTCTCCTGGCCCAGCAGCATGGTGCCCGCTGTCTCAGCAGCCGGGGCAGGGCATCCTCCCACTGCACAGCCGGCCCTGGAGCAGCCTGTCCATAACACCGGGACTTCTGTCCCAGGGACAAAGAGATGTTGATATAGTTCTGCCGCTCAGTTAGGAGCAGAAGAAAATAGCCCAGCAAAACTGCATATGGGCTAGAGGCTTCTGCCAGCTTTTATTGCCCTGTCTTGTTTGGCTTTGGAGGGATCGTTTGCATAAGGCACACATTTTGCTGATACGACTGCATCTGCGCAAATACTCTGCTGCTGTAATGTCCCCATATTTCAAAAGCTGTAAAATCCTTCAGTTAAGCAAGGCGTAGATTCACCTGACCTAAATTCCCTCTTAGTCCCAGTGACGGCTGTTTCCAATTACCTCAATGCCTTTAAAGGCTTGCAATGGGGCCATAGGGCCCCACATGCTAGTGTCCCTGCTGTAAAGTAGGTAAAGCTGTGTGTTTCATCTCATAAGGATGCTATGAAGACAAATTCTTTAAAGACAATGCAGTATTCCTTCACTGTAGGAACAAAGTCAGATAAATACCTGTATATCTACATCCACATTTAGGTAACTTGTCACTTCTGCAAAGATGATGTCTGCCACCTCCAGTGATGAGATATTTATATGGCTGAAGACAAAGTTTGGCTCCTGTTTGAGACAGGGGACATTCCCCAAAAGCCTACAGTTTTGCTTGTTTGTATCTTTACTTATAAGAAGCTAATTCCAAACTCTCCCAATAAAAGATTTTACCTTTCCCAACAAATCTTGCCTTTCTTTACTTCGGACTAGCACTGTTGGAAAGTTGCCATATAGTCACTCAGAATATTCCAGAGCCTGGATTGAATTTGGATCAGTAAATTTAAGGCCAATGAAAGCAAAGCAATGTGGCAAAACTCACACAAATGCCTGCTTATGTAGGGCCTGATACTGTTCTCAACACCTCTGAAATAAAATGTTGTAATCTACTTCTGTGCTTTATCATGGGATAGTGTTTGAATCCAAACAAAGAAAAAAATTAATCTGAAACCAGAAGTTAAGGTGCCCTGGGAATGCCAAAGACTGTATTTATTCTGAAGCCCAACAACTTCTTAATGAAAATGGGGTAGATAAGGATCTTAGGGTAAAATCCTAAAAGGTGGTAGAGATTTAGAGAAGAACAGTAATTCATGATATGACTAGAAAGACCTGGTCCTGTTGAGTTCTGAATACCATAAAGGGACCGAGATGTTAGAAATAGAATAGAATAGAATAGAATAGAATAGAATAGAATAGAATAGAATAGAATAGTTGGGTTGGAAGGGACCTACAACAAACATCTAGTCCAACTGCCTGACCAGGGCTGACCAAAAGTTAAAGCATGTTAAGAGCATTGTCCAAATCCCTGTTGAACACTGACAAGCTTGGGGCATCGACTATATCTCTGTTCCAGTGTTTGACCACCCTCTCAGTAAAGAAATGCTTCCTAATGTCCAGTCTAAACCCCCCCGGCGCAGCTCTGAGCCATTCCCATGCATCCTATCACTGGATCCCAGGGAGAAGAGATCAGCACCTCCCTCTCCACTTCCCCTCCTCAGGAAGCTGTAGAGAGCAATGAGGTCGCCCCTCAGCCTCCTTTGCTCCAAACTAGACAAACCCAGTGTCCTCAGCCGCTCCTCATAGGACATGCCTTCCAGCCCCTTCACCAGCTTTGTTGCCCTCCTCTGGACGCGTTCAAGGACCTTCACATCCTTCTTAAATGGTGGGGCCCAGGACTGCACACAGTGCTCCAGGTGAGGCCGCACCAACGCTGAATACAGCGGGATAATCACCTCTTTTGACCGGCTGGCTATACTGTGTTTGAAACACCCCAGGATGCGTTTTGTCCTCTTGGCTGCCAGGGCACACTGCTGACTCATATTGAGCATACCAGCACCCACAGATCCCTTTCTGCAGGGCTGCTCTTGCTTTAACTTAATGTCACAACACACATGAAAAATAAATGTTTTGAATAACAGGGTGTCAAGTAGAAAGAAAACAAATGTTTGAAGGTGGCTTTCATAACCTTGCAATAAAAAAAATTATTGGACTACAAAGCTGATTTACACTATCTGTTCCATTAGTCTTTGTCTCAGTAAAAATGAAGTAATGTGTGAACCCTTAAATGTAAGTAAGAATTTTTGTCTCTGATTTAGTATATTCGAGAGATTCTTTCACATGTTACACCGGTGTGAGTAATAAAAGCTATCACAGTATGTTAGAAAAGGGGTATTTGTTCATGCCAGAAGTTCAGTGGCTATGAAGGTATCATTAATCTATTGTTTCTGAGCCTCCTGTTGCTGGCTGCCTTCTTAAGTGAACTAACTTGTGACAGAAATGTCATAGAGCAATGCAAGATGTTCTAGACCAATTCTAACCCCAACTCGGTGCTTTCTCATAGAACCACAAGCTTTGGTGTTTAGAAGTGGAAGGCCTGCCGTGGGAGCCAAGGTGAAAAACTGAACAATTTTAGAAGAGATTTAATGTATCTGATAAGACCTCTGTTAAAACAGTGGAATAAATTGCGCTTTCACTCTGCTTAAATTTCAGATAATCACAAAGACTAAATTTAAACAAGGTGAAAGATTTCACAGAAATACATGCCGGGCCATTTTATAAGAGAAGTTCAAACTTAAGGATCACTTTGGTTTTATGGTAGAACCTTGGGGCAAATGATAATTCAGCACTTATTGGTTGCTGTTAAAGAAAATAAACTGCATTACAGTTACTTTGAGTGAGAAATTTTGTGATAATTAGCCAACACCCAATGTAGTTGAACTTTTCTTATAGTACAATGCATGGATACCATAGGGACTTATAAAATAATAGCTGAAACCACCTATAAACCTATTTTTCAACCCATAAAGTAGTTGAAAAAGCTGCATTTTTGCTTTCTACGTGCACTGTGCCTGGCATAATGGGATCTGTCTCCTAATGAGTCTTTTTAACTGCAATGATAACACAGGTAAGGATAGTCCACTTTCAGCCCTGCAGGGACTTGTTATTCATATGCATGTATAAGGCTTCTCTTAGCCCTCTTTTTAGGGGTGGAAACAAAGCAGAAATCCCTTTGAAAAACATTAGGCCTCAAGTCTTTTGAACTAAAATCCAAACTGGAAAGCTTCTCTGAGAAGACCTTGAACTGGGCGTGAATTCAAGGGTTATTGAATGGAGGCTAAAAAATGTCATGAAGTCCTAAACATCTAAATATTTCAAATTGAAATGTACCCAGAAACTAAACAGAATCTAGCGTTAAGGGGGGAAAAAAGAAAGTGAAACCCCCTTACCCATGGGAGAGCAGAATATTTCAGTTCAGACTGAGTTTTGTCTGTGGTCGAGTGCAGAACTCAGTCCCCCATAGAAAATGAAACACAAGAAGGAGTGTTTAATGACTATGAGTAAATGCAAGTAGTTACAAATATTAACAGACCTGTCCTACACTGTACAAATAATCCTAAATTAGCTTCCACGGAGAATAGATAACCTTTGACTCCTCTCTATACTAGAGCTAGGCTGTAAATTTAAAACCGCTTAAATTAAAAAGTAATACAATTCCTTCCAGGTGTGAGGGAGCACTTTGTACAATAACATGAAAGCGTTCTCTTCTCTCACTGAGGGTTCGGTATAAGAAAAGTAAACAGTCATTTAATATTAATACCTGGAATGAGATTCAAATTTAAACTTCATCAGAAAATGACCTAGAAAACAAATTCAAGCAGAAGAAGATTTTGATTATAGGGTTTGTGTTTTAAATACAGGCATCCATCTTGGTTTACAGTGACTGTTTCTCCAGATATTATCAGGTTGGCTATATAATAATACAAACCATCTTCCTTCCCTCTCTAAGAATGTTACAGAACATATTAACTTCTATAATTTCTTTTATCGCCAGGCAAGCTCTCGGTATAATTCAAACAAATGACTTTGCTATGCCACCCAGTTGGTGTACAAGCAAACAAACACAGTTTAATGTGAATAAATGTCTTATTCTTATACCAGCACTAGGAAATAGCCTAAATGCAGCTAGTGTAAAATTTTATTTATTCTTGCCATCTACTCATGCATGTCACTGTATGTGGATCCAAGTGTAGGAGCAGCTCCGCTGATTTCAAAGAGGCTACTCATACAGATAGCATTTGGCTTATGCCCTCATTTAGGTTAAAGCTTAGCCTATAAGTGACCTTTAGTAAGGACATTTTGAAATAATAATGAGCTTCTCGGTAGCTCTTGTATTCAAGCCCAATCACTTTTTATACTAGAGCTTTGTCTCTAGCTGGAGAGGAATTCCTTTCCACGCAGATCAGAAACAGAACAGCTTAATTGCATGGTCGTGGTCTCACCTCTCCCCCACTTCATTTTTTGTCAAGGCACTTCCCCTTACGGTAGGGGTTATTTGAGGATTGCAGTGGACTCACTCACAAATGCTGCGAACAAGCTTAAATGAAAAGGATTATGGTCTGATCTTGGTGCCTGAAGTCAAACTGTTGAAAATTGCTGCTCAGTTTTTTTGGCATTTGAATATGAAATTAGAAGCTGAAATTATGTATCATGATTACACTCCCCATAACTGGTGTAATCCCTTCTAGAGCCAGGATCTTTCTGAATTCTCCCAATAATGACCCAAAATATTTGATAAGAGTACATCATAACTGGGTTTTTGAGCCCCATGTAAGTACTCTTTTAAGAGACTTCTTTGCTTGACACTGATATTATAGGTATAATTTGTTGATTACTGGTGTATTTAAGTCTGTCAGAAGATGTTTACACTCTCTATGTGATTGTCTAAAAAGGGGGAAACAAATTCTTAAAAGAGTCTTAGTTGTACGTGCTGCCTCTGGGAGGACATCAGATATTTGACATGACTGATAGCATTTTATAAATGACTGATTAAAGATACAAACACACCTCAAAATCTGTATGTTTTGCTACAAAGAGACATTTAAAAGACTAAAATTTAAATTTAAAGCTCAAGTGGTTCATCTCTTTTGTATAAAATATATTTTTGCGTCCCATCATACATTCCACGAAGCAAAGCCTTGTATCTGACCTTGTGAGGGTGGAGTTCAACTGACCAGGAATATGCTAAAATACTGCTGGGAGTGGGTTTGATACAATTAGCTGCAATTCATCACCTGGCATGCATAAAATGTAAATTTAAGTAGCTACTCATTCCCTTTCTCACAGAGGGAGAGCGAAGACAGACAATGTGTGACACCTTTGCTTCCCTGCGGCATTTTCTCTTGGGAGAAAGTGGGATTGCGGCCATGGTATCTGAAGCATGACTGGTTTGAAAATAAAATCTTCTTCCACCTTCTCTTCTGTTAGAAAACGTGTCATCCTCCGGATCACGGGAGGTGTTTGGTTTACTTTGCTGTTGTTTTCCCTCCTCTGACACAAATATGATGAAAAGCATCAAATGATTTAGTGCTGAAGTGCTAACGTGCTAAAGAGAGATTTCAAAAATCAGTAGAGACTTTTCTTTATTGAGAAAACAATAAATTATTTTCTTAATATATTAATATTAAATGGTTAATAAATTCACCCATGTGAGAAACCGCACTTTTCACAACAGGACTGTAGTTGGTTTTTAACTGAAAATATGATGAAGACAATAAAGCCTTGTTAGCTGCATTAATGCATACAGGAGCTTTTAACCACCTAGTCACTGGTCTTGTTTCTGTGCAGAAATAAGTTTCCCCGCTGCTTATATGCTGCCTATATCCCATCTCCTGGCCATCCACAAATCATTGATCCAGACACTGAGAAGTTTCTACCAAAGGTTACTGGTGTATCACGAGGAGTGGATCAAAGATAAGGTGTTGTTTTTGCTTGATCTGGTAACCTGCTCTCTTCATAATTAGGAAATACAATAAACTACTTAGTAGTATATTAATCTTTCTGGAAATTTTCCTGAAAGAAATAAACCCCCCCAAGTCAGTAGATGGAAGTTGCAGCCCTGAGGTTTTTGAGTGAACTCTCTGGAAAATGAGTTTACAGTTCCTAGGAGGAAAGGGGGGAATAAAAAAAACTCCACCAAACATCTGAACTCTGACCAGACTCAGTTGTAGTCAAGAGACCACTAATGCACCTAAAAATACAGCTGGATTTATAATACAGCTCGCTGTAACTCACTGTGTGGGATATGTGAAGGAATGTCCTGTAATAACTGCCGTGATGGGTCCTGGGGCCCTCTGCTCTTTTATCAGGGCATAGGCAGTGCGGATGAAGTACGTGCCCAGCACTTTTTTATTTGGTACTTGAAATTACATCAGAAAATGCCCACAGCATTCTCTGCCAGAAACGCCGCTTGTAGCACCGCTGTCCTTGCAAGCGATGATGTTTTTCTTTGGAGTATCTAATATAAATAGAGTAGCTTAAGTGAAAGTCTAAGCCTTCCCCCCCTCCCCGCCCCGAAAAAATAAAAAAGCTGTAGTGATGTCCTTGGCCCAGTGAAATGAGGGCGGGGAGGAGGCAACGATGCAGCCCAGGCTGCAAGGGGGAGCTCTGCTGAATTCAGCCCCCTGAACCATCAGTGCCGGTGTGGAGGGCGCAGCAGGACCCACATCACATTAGGGTGACAGAAACACACAACTCGGCTGCTCTCTGGGAATGCAGGACCAAATCCATCCCCTCGGTTCATGCGTCTGAGGGGTCTGCCCTAGGAAAGTGGTTGTTCTCTGCTCCTCGTTCAGCGATGAGGAGGACCACTCACACTGCAGGAGCTGATTTGGGTCTATGATGACTGTGTCCCTAGCATACACCTCACAAGCAATCATCTGAATTTATGCATCTGGGCCGAGACAGGTTATTCATCATCCTGAAAGGCAGGCTATAGTCCTTGAATGTATTGGTCATTGTTTCTGTTTTTACAAGTTGCAGAATTACAATCATATAAAAAACCAGTAGTGTTTTATGCAATCGGCAGGCTAAACAGTCACTCTCCAAGGCTAAACTGGCTAACACAGCTTTACCGGAGTTTTTGTTTTGCAAAGAGTGTTCTTCCAGCAGCTGCTCCAGCTGACCATCTTGCTGCAAAGCTATTACAATTTGCCATTGGCAGTGTGGGTACCCTGAAGAGTTTCTGGCTTCCCTTAATTGAACAGAAGAAACTAATTTAAATTTTAAAAAATATAATTAGTTTGACTTCCTCTACCAGGAATTCTATAATTGATACTATGAATAAATTACGGAATGCAATTGTGATGGTTTTTAATTACAAAGCTTCTTAGCTGCACAACTTCTGTGCTGATGTGTGATATGTGTTTTGTCCTCCAAAATGGAGCATAATCCTTGTCATAGAATAAATCTTGCATGCCGCAAGCTGGAAGTGAGGGACTGAACCAAGCGCACAAATCCTGACTGAATACTTGCTGAGGCAGGTATCGCTCAGCTTATCTGTGCAGAATGCAAATACAAAGCGAAGCAACTGGTCCAGGCTAGTCCAAAAGCCAGAAGGGGTTTTAACTTAGTGATTACAATTAGCTTAAGCCCTGTGCAATATCCTTTATTTTCCATGTGTCTGAATTAATTTTCAGCCATTGCCATGCTTTCCAGCTGCTGCGTGTGAGTTTCTTTCTCTCCGAGCAAATTATTCACCGAGAAATAATTCAGCCACTTCTCTCTCCTTTTCCTCATCTATGAACCAAATTTTGCTTTCAAGCATTTCATTAAGCACAAATGACACCACATACTTCTCCAAACTTACAGAGAAAACTTTAGAATGTGACTGCATTTAATAGTTATTTGGGGTAAAAATTAAATAAGAATAAATAAATCTCTTTAATGGAATGTAATCTTATTTACTAAAAACATCTTTGATCTGAATAACAATATAGACCTTTAAACATCTCATTTAGTCAAAAATCAGTGAAATCTCATGCATTAGCTGCCTCTAGGGAATGTATAATGGTTGTGTTTTCCCATTTCTCACTGAGATGAAGCTACCCTTTCACAGACTTCACTTCCCATGCCGCAGACTTCGTTTCTTTATCCCATATAAAATTACCTCTTTATGTACGTCCTAGACTCAATAGCTAGGATTGACATTATTGAATTACAGAGGCCAGAGGCTATTCAATATCCCTGTGGCAAAGCATCCTAGCTCATTTTGTATACCTATTATCTCTTCCTCCCCAGAACCAGGTGACTGCCCCCAAACTACCCTCCTAGGCAGTGCCAAGAAGGCAATGCCCACCAGGCAGTTTGTCCCACAGGGCTGGCCCCGGTGCCGGAACCTGCTGCTCAGCACTGGCAAAAGTCCTGCCTGGCATGGAACCGTACAGATGAACGCAAGAGCAGTGCTGGAAATCATGCCCTGCCCTTGGTTTGTAACAGGGATGCAGCTATTGAATGTGAAGTTGAGAAGAAAGGAGTGCATGAGGGAAGGAAGGAAGGAAGGAAGGAAGGAAGGAGGGAAGGAAGGAAGGAAGGAAGGAAGGGAGAGAGAGATAAAGAAAATATCTATTTTCCAGCCTCAGTCACATCTCAGTGTTGGTTGTAATTAATGTTATTCACTCTTCTGAATGCCCTGGAGTTGGTGATTTTGGCCCTTACTGCAGTTTTTGTTTGCTACAACTGTCAGCAATTTCCTAGCCATCTGCCTGCCCAAAATTCACCACCGAGCCTCCTGCAGCTTCTGAAGTTTGTTGCCTTCACCATTTCCAAGGCCTGTGAGCCCCAACGCTCACCCCTTTCCCCTACCTGGCCAGGCGATGCTAGAAATCACCATGGCTGGGTACGTACTGCTTCATGCTGCTCTAAAGCACCAAAGAGCAGCCAGAGCTAGAAAGCCCATCCCACCACTTTGCAGGAGCAAATGTTTTCTCCAGGCATGTATCTTCAAACAACTATTGTACCAAAATCTTTTCCTTTGACTTTTTAAATTTAGATTATACGTATAAATTCTTTCATTTTAAAAACACAAGGAAGTCATTTTATTTGAAAGCGGTATTAAACTGCAGTTGAGATTGTGTATAAATCAGTCATTTAAGATAATTATCACAAGAATAAGCATTACATCCTCAGGAAATCCAGACTAAGATTAAACTTCAAGGAAAGTGAAACAGATACAGAAGTACATAGTTGAACAACTTTTGCATTGCCTTGGAGCACATAGGCAAAAAACGCCTTCAATGCTTTCAATACTCTAGTTGGGATTCAAGCTCCATGTTGCCCTGATTGTAGCAGAGTATTCACTGCATGGCAGCAAAACCAGGTGGAATTAATATGAAAGCTGCTTTTGTGGCTAGTGGGAACAAGTTGGTTTTGAAAATTAGATGCAAGAGGTCTTGTCGGTGGAGGATTATCAATATATGGAACTCTTTACTATATAAAAATGCAATAGCATTACTGAGCTAAAGAGTTTCTGGGAAACCCTTTTTAGGCTGCAAATCTTATTTGAAGAGGACTACTGGAATTACTGGGAGAAACTGGAGGGAACAGAGGGAAGGTGATTGTTTCCAAATGGTCACTTACTCTTCATCGTGCACTGCTCACGCTGGAACAGGGGGTGGATAATTTCCATTAGTTTATCTATTTGATAAATTACAGTTATGAGGGAGCTGCTGCATTAGGGGGACTTTTGGCTGGAAAGTCTTGCAAAACAGATGACTAAATCAGACTTGGTCCTCTGGAGGGACCAAAAACCTAGTGAACTCCTTGGCGCTTCAACCTCTCAAATCACGTTAGATCCCAGCATGTTTCAGAAGGGGTTTTAATTCATTTGTATTATTTCACTGAAGATAAAGTGTGCAAAATCTTATGAAAACATTTTCACTGCTTGGACATAGGACAGGGATTTTTTTCCTTGGGGTATTTTTCTGTGCTATGGTTATGTTAGGCTGTGTTTTTTCTCTGTTACTTGAACGTATGATTGTATCAAGCTGCCTTTAAAGTAGAAAGAATTTGGTAGCTTCCTCTCTTGCAGCTGTTTAAGAATTTCATTGCATTGTTTACAGATTTTTATCAAGCTTTTCCAGAAGACGTTTTATACAGCCACTTTCAAGGAAATATAATACCAACAGGTTTAGGCAGTGATTAAAATACAGCACATGAGCAAGTTGGCCAACTTTCAAGGCTCTCCCACAACTTTGGCTGCATTGTTCATACTGAAATCAGAAAAAGTCCTCAGGAATTAATTCATGTATATGTAATCTTCTTGCATTAAGTATTTGGCTGCTGTTATTTTAATTGAAAAAAAAAAAGGTGAATGGTACACTGTATTCTTCAAATCCCTGTGACTGGCTGAGAAAGAGGTTTCATAAAACAACATCAACATAGCAAACTCTTCTTATCCATGCACCCATGATTGTGCTATGCCACCGGTATATGAGAACGGTACAAAATCCAGGTACTATGAGGAACAAGCAGTGGTTGGATGGTCTCTGGCCTGCCGGCGTGAATTGTGTGACTCTTCTGCTTATCTCCCAAAGGCTGGTGGTACATCACTTTTCACTGTTGTGTTACTTGGCAAGGGATAATTGTGCATGTTGTCGCAGTTATTTGGGAAAGGTTGGATATAATCATTATTGGCACTTCATTCTATGGTCTTTGTGTTCCAGATTGAGTTATTCGATTGGGACATTAGATGACTGTTGAAAGCTTTTGTTATCATTGGATATTATCCACCCATCTCTAAAAACCATTTTGCAGAGTCTGAGAAGTCTGCAAGCGAGTAGCCTGTAAAGATAAGTGAGGAAATAAAGAAAAGCAAGGCCTACCAGCAGTCCATTAACTCTGATTTTTGTGAAGCTGCAGCTTCCTCACAAAGTTGCATTAGGAGCAGGCAGATAGACATGCCAGGGTCAAAGGTGGTAGTAACCAGACATTTCAGACCTTTTGTTCCTTCCTTTTCCCACTCTTCCCCTCCCTCAGAGCACAATGCACAGTGCTGCTGGAAAGAGGATTCCTCTTTACAAAGCCTGTCCTGGCCTGGATTTCTCCAAAGGCAGACAGGTCATGGCTCTGCCTTTCCTCCAGAGATACTTCCCAGTACAGCAGCACACTGTTGTGCAGCGTGGCCCCCAAGGTGACAAATAAATCCATGTCCTTCTCCACTCCTGCTGTTTGCCTTTGCCCTTTTTCAGACAAACAGATAGCAAGGGGCATGCCCCCAAGAATAAGGTTGGCACAAGGTAGCTGTGTCCTGGAGCCCTGCCTGCAGCCTCCCTGCTTCCCATCCCATCAGTAGGATAAAACAGAAGAAAGTTGATTATAGGAGAATTCCACAGGAAAGCACTTACAGCCTTTAAATGCAAAGATTTGTCCTGCATAATCATTCTCTTCCTTGCCTAATTAATTAAATGGTGGAGAGTGTGTGGCAGTTTTGAATAGTTGTGGGTGTTGGCGATAGTGCAAATGAAGCATTGGTAATATTTGTCCAGGGTTAGGCCAGCTTTTCAGCACAAAAGGTAGTTGGTAATTAATTCCTAACGATGTTAACTGAGTTGCAATTGAATTTGACTACTTTCACAGCTAGATAAGGCCACGGTTCTCACACAACCTCATTACACATTACTCTTCTTGTAGCAAAATCAGCTTAATGTACTCCTGCTCCCTTGTCACAACAGCTGAGCCTTCTCTGCTGTGCAAACGTGACTGCTTGTCAGCCAGGCTGGGCACTGGATCAGGGAAGAGTGTAAGAAAAAAACAGCAAAGCAAAAAAATGTGTATTTTGCTGTCAGCCCCAGAAAAAAAAAAATCATCCTGCATGTCAAGCCACTGAGGAAGCAAAGACTGGCAGGTGGTGGAGAAAGGCAGAGGGGTGTCACAGCCTGGTAACGTTGCTGAGGATTTCCATGTCATCACATGTTTCACAGCCTCATAACTTCTGAACTACATATCAGAACAAGTACTATCTCCTTGGGACTTTTAATAAGCGTGCAGTTGGTATCATATTGCTAGCTTTATACACTTGCCATAACTCATACATGACAGTAGAGATAACAGACATGGCATTTGGGGAGCACCGTGTTTAATCTGTTTTCTTCATCACTTTCTCCTTTGCCACCCACTTTCAAACGTTGTTTTCAGTTTTGAAGTCCCAAGCAGTGCCATGCACTGTGTATATATATGGTTTGTTTACCTTTTCCATGGATGTGACCATACCGCTGGGCTGTCTGCCAAATCCCGGGTGTTCGATGCCCCCATGACCTATGTAGAAATCCCGGACCGTGCTTAAGCGTGAGTGGGAGCTCACTGTTCAGCCCAGCCTCTTGCTGCGTGTACAGGCAGGCAGTGTCGGGGTCTAGCAAGGTCTTAAGTGCCTCCAAGGACATTTGTTGTAGGAGAATGGGATTTTTATCATTGTCATTGACCCAGATACTTAAATTCTGCCAAAATCTCAGTATAGGCGTAATCTAGGTATTTTGGAGCTATCCAGGTGTTCTTTCATTGCATTATCTCTCAGTCTTGTTCACTATAAATTCTGTTAAAATGGACGGACAGAAGAGGGGACGGTGGCTCAAAAGAGGAATAAGGGTAAAATTGGGGCCCTGCTCCATGGAGTGCGTATCTCAGTCACAACAAAAGTGTGCTCTGTGCTGAAGCAGGCAAACCATGAGGGAAGGAGAAAAAAATTGTAAGTGATCACACAGGTATGGCACATGTTACCGCTTATCTATCCTAGAAAGATTAAGGTTCAAAAGAAAATATTCCCATTTTTGGGTTTTGAAAGCGTTAGCAATATGTTAGTGTCTCCCATAGGGAATCTGAGGACTTCAGCATCTTCAAATAACGTTTTTTATCTGTAACATTCCCCATGTTAAGATTGGCAGGGAGAATTTGACTCGTCAAAAGTCATGGACAGTCAGAAGCAATTAATGGTTGCAGATCACTTGATTCTCAGACCCATGCTTCATCTAGCAGACTTTCTTCTTGATGTTCATGAATGTGACAAATAGAGTTTTTCTAATGTTGGTTTTTCCTTTCTTTCTGGGATTGCATTTCTGGTCCTCTTTTATGAGGTGTTTTATTATAGGCTTTCTTTGTGCATCCTCTCCATCACCCAAACTGGTTTTGATGTGGCTGCGGATATTGGATGCCCTTGATATCCTATCCGACTGTGGCTACTTCAGAGGATCCTTTTGTCATCAGACAAACTCTTCTAGCCATGTAAACTATATTATGAGGAGCAGAAAAAAATGTTTAGACTAGCATGGAAAATGATGTTTGCTCTGATCAGAGTGAGAAATTGCCCTGAAACTACGGGAATTTCCTGTTGCTAAAATATTGTGTAGGTCCTAAAAACTTTGCAGGCAGTCGTTTCTCCTCTGGGCAGATAGAAAGGTCAATGTGCCTTGGGGTAAGACGTAGGATTGCAGTGTTTAAGAGTTCATCTAGTCAGGAAATTATGTCTGTAAAGTTACATAGCCCTGTCACTTATCATTACACAGCTCATTAAATCTCAGCTAATTGCAGCTTCACCCTAGTATCCAGGTCCTAATGTTTCTGTGCTTAATTAGCACACTGAAATCCTAAAATCCAAATTATTTTCCTTATTTTAGTCACTTCTTGTACAGAAAGCAATGGAATGCAGAGGTTAAACTTGTTCTAAAAAATAAAAATTGACCCTGATTATTCAACATTTTAGCTCATTTGTTCACGAGGCAAATGCTTATTCGTAGAAGTGTCTGGAAATGCAGAGGAAATTATATTTTTTTAGTGCAAGATGCTCCAGTTTGTGCATGAAAGTTGTTTCTTTTTCATTTATTGTTTATTCTATTTCTCTCACTCCTTCTGTTTCTTCCCATGAATAACTCTCTGAAAAATTATCTGCAAATTATCTATCACATTTTTGTCATCATATGATTTGCTGGGAAGAGTCATGTCTCTTTGACAACCAAAGAAATATTTCATAAGCAAAATCACAAGAAAAAATATTTGAGTGGTTATTTGCTATAAATAACACACCCTTACATTTCATTAAAACATTCAAAGTATATTTTCACATCCAAAAAGTTCTGCTGCCAATGTCCAACTTAAAAAGCGTGCTGGAGTACATCATATCTTGTACTTGAAATATAAATAGCATCTGATTCTCAGATGCTTTTAACAAAACTGGGTATTTTCTATTAGGACGAATTAAAACAAAAGTTGTAGCCTAGAATCAATCATAATTTCACAGGAGTTTACCTCAGGAGCGATCCATGAGTCAGAGTTGTGACAAAGTGGTTTTTTCTCCAGAACGGGCTTTTGAAGATGGAGATAACACGCATTATCCTTGTTTGAACTATTGACTTTTATTTTGCAGTTGAAGAAACCGATAGCTTTCAGGCATGGTTATATGATAATGAGGTGAACATAGCTCTTTTCTTATTCTCCCAAAACTGCCCATTTCAATTGACAGACATCTGTCTGTGTTTTAAAAAAAAGACATGTAAGTAGTACATATATTTGCTACGCAAGTTTAAGAATTTTTGTAGCAGTGAGAATAATTCCATTATAATTTGCATTTAGGTCACTGAAATAAATTAAAAATTCTTGCCTTTTTGCATGAAACTTCTGCTTTTTTAACATTTTCATCATCTTTATCCACCTTGATATGCAATATTTGAAGTGTCTTTTCAAATGAACTGCTTTGGTAAATAAATTCAATTTGTACTTAAACCTCCTGTTTGAGATATGTTCTTACTGTGTGATTTTCTACGAGGAGCTGAAATTGTAAGTAAGCATGCTAACACATTAGCTATTGCTGCTGGTTTTACTAGGGTTTGTTATACTTGTTAACCTAGATTGATTCTGTTAATTATATTGCACTTACCTATGGGCTGTCTTTTCAGACACTCCAGATTTCTGAAAGTGATAAAGATCCATCCCGAAGGGGGAAAACTCATGAAATTAAAAAAAATAAATAAATATTGCAGCTAATCTAAAAATCTACCAAACACATGAAGATTTCTCCAGGCTGTAATACAGCGTGCATTTAATTTTTGCAAAGCTACCCTTTTATGTGTAGAAAGTCGCAATGCAGTTCTGCAAGATTGCCCATGAATCGTCTGATGCTAAATACTGGATAATAATTATTACTTGTTCCAAGAGGATCTCAGCACAGTTGTTCCTATTCAGAAACTCTGGAACCCTGATACTGTCTCATGAGATCTGCCACTGTACATGTTCCATACCAGAGCAAGTTTATAAAGACTAACAAATTAGGTCTTGCAGAACTTGAGTTATGTATGGAATATCTTCATTTTATTGATGAAAAAACACAAGAGGCTGAGAGGTTAGCATTGGGCAAATTACAGAGAAAAATGTCATGGGGCTGGTGCTAAAGCTCATGTGGTGACCAAGCAGAGTCATCTCGTGCCACTCTTGGTGTCACATTCTCAGCCTTTATGGACCCAGAACAAAAGATGGTCTTGTAAAGTGTGATCCCAGATCTCTTCGCTGATGTGAACAGTGCTTGTGTGATTGCTATTTTTAACTGCTAGTCACTTACCATTTGAGACCCATATATGAAATATTGCTATCTAGCCATCATCAGAACAAATGAGTCTTGTAGGTTACATCTGGAATAAATGAGGCAGTGTTCCAAGCTCCCCGGGAAAGCGTGCAAGGGCTTCGTGTGGCTGTTTGGTCAATAGCCGTCTTGGAGTCTTTTCCCCTTCCTCTGTTGATTGATGCTGAGGCACTCTGCCCCTGCATACCTCCACACAGAAATACAAATGTTCAGCCCTGATTTTACAGTTCATCACAGATCAGTTATTAATTTGCATTAATTTGTCAAGTGCTGGAGGCCAAAAATCTTTCCTCAGACCTCTTTTTTTTCATTGTTGGCTAATACGAAGGGGACAGGACAGTTGAACACTCTGGGAGGGATATTCTTCATGCAGCCTGTTTTATATACTAAAGCATGCCCATGCTATTACTCTTTTCAAAGCTGATACTGCTTGATCTTGCTGAAATGCCTCTGTTTGTTACTAATGCCGCAGCTGTTGGACAACGTGGAGAATTTGAAGGTGGTGGCTCTCCCACGAACAGGTTTGTTTAACGCCTGAAGTCCCACTAGCCAGAGTGGCAGACTGAGGGCAAGCTGGGGTTCCTCTGCTCTTTCAGGCATCACACTTCGCATCGTGAAACCCTCTGCAGATGGAAGCGGTGCTGCTCAACATGCTGGTCCCCCAGGGCTTGGAAAGCCCTCAGTGAAGCCTGTGCCAGGCTCCCAGGGCTGCGCGTGCCCCTCGCAGCCTCCAATAATTATAACAGAAGTGACAGCTCTGGAGCACAGTAACATTTGCTTAAATGATGGACTTTCTTTACTTAAACTTGCCTGGACTTGAATCATGCAGGAATATTTGTCATCATTATTTCTGAATGAACTTGAAAATGTTGAGGCTGTTGCGTGGTTACCTTGCTTATTAATTTCCAAAGGACAAAATCCATGATGTGCAACTGCCTGTGACTGTAGACTTTATTCTGAACTCATCCCACTGCTCAGGAGTGTTATTGCATTGTTTGTGACTCATTGGAAAACAATTAGCGGAAATGTCTCTTTTCCTAACTAGGTCAGGCACTATGGTGTCTCATTTCAAATTTTGGATCCAATTTTACATTTACTTTAACAATTAGGAGCACACTGGTAAAAAAATTGTAGAACTTGACTTTGAAAGGCCAAAATAAATACAGACGTTGTTGCGGGCTTGTGCGTTTACTTTTGTTTTGGAAAACTGTGGACATGAAAGATTCAAAATGATATAAATGCATTGATCATTTATTTTCTGTGTAGGACCTCCCTCTGCAAAAGACTCAAACATATAAGCTCTTCCTGCTTCATTGAAAGCAGATGATCACTCAGAAGAAAAGATTTTGAATGGAAAGATTCAAACACCTGATGTTGTTTTAAAAACCCCACAAAGATATTTTTTCATCCATGAAAGAAACAGCAGAATTAACAAGCCTAGATTCCTATGGTGTTGTTTCCTATGACACTTTACAGTCATAGCCTCAGCTCCTCTCCATTCCTCCTTGCTGCAATATCATTAAATTACCTCTGTGTCTCCTAACACACACACACACACCCCCCAGTACTGTGGTTTCTCTCCTCTGTCTCCTGAATGGCCCCAGACTGTAGCCTTGCTTATGTCAGAGTATTACTTCAGGTTTCTTTCTCCTCTGTTTAGACAGGGCTTTTCATGAACGTTGGGTTGAACTTCCAAAGTGGTTTCCAAAGTGGTTGGGTAAGGTGGGGAGAGGCAGATGGATACCACCGCTGCAGGAGCCCCAGATCCTTCAGAAATCAGGCTGAAAATCAGACTGCTGCACTCCTCTGCGACTTGCACAAACTGAGTATTATTTGGTATTACTTGTCAAACTGAAACATTATCTATATATCAATGCCTTCCTCTAAACATAAGCAGAAAATCAGCTCCTTTGATTTGACCACTTTTTTTTCCTGAAAGAACGGAGAAAAAAGCCCTCTGCTTATTTTACCTCTTCCTGTTTTCCCATGCCGGCCTATCTGTGATTGTTTAGATAAGGCACAGCACGGATCGCTGTCAGGGCCTGGCATTCAAAAAATCAGAATTTTGGTCTGCTCTTTTCTGCTGGCTTACTGTGTGATCTCGAGGCAGTCATTTAGTTTCTTAGCCTCTGTTTTCCCTTCTTGTTCAGACTGTGGCTCCTTTGCGTGGGGGCTGTGGCTCCGCAGAGGGGGTGAGCCTGGGGGTGAGATGCCAGGGCTGCGGGAGGAGGACGAGGGACAGTGGGGTGAAGGTGTTGCCTTCGGGCAACAGCAGAGTCTTAGACCAGCTCAGCTGTTCACCAGACCACACTGTTAAGAGTGTTGAAGAGTTTAACTGTTGATTTTAACTTTGGGGTAAATGTAGACTCACTCACAGTCCAGGCAGTGCTGGAGGAAGGCTGTTCTGCACAGCTCCTTTTAAAAATTCCCCTTAGCTGGCATGTGCAAATTTTCAGATACTAAATTTTCTGTGGGGAAAGTGGGAATTCAGTTTAATTGAGCTTCATGTAACTTAAATTACTCTGACAGGTTTCAGGTTTTCCATGTAAAATGATCTCCAAATTTCTCCCATGAACTTCATCAGAGAAAAGTTTTCCAGATGAAGTGCATCTTAACAACTAGATTTTAACATTGCTTTCAAAATAATAGTGAGCTTTATCACAGAAGAGATGTGCATTTTTTAGCAGCGACTGTTAGGAAAATCAGAAGGAAGATGAAAAACATACAAAGAAGCTTCCAGATCTGGGACACTGTCTTTTCTCAGCATCCCATTTCTAGTCAAGCTCTCTAAGAGGGGTCAGAGGGCGATGGGAACAGAGAGCTATCACAACTGTGGATATTTTGAAGATGAATTTCCAAAAGCCGAAGGTTATGATTTATCCCTTTGTTACTAAGAGACGTGACTATAAGGCTTCAACAGAACTTTTGGTGACCTTGAGGTTGCAGTTATGTTTTATCTTCTTTTGCTATTAATGTTTTAGCTTCTTTTCAGAATATCAGAAATAACTTTCTGTTTGAGATGGATAAATACTTTTTTTTAAGGTTTGCATTTGTTCGTGACTGCTGAATGCATACTTGTCTTTTTTGATTTGTTTGACGTGGCTCAATGGCTTTGATGAACTCCCAGTCTGTAGCTTGTCTAAGGGTTTAACTGCAAAGAAGGGATATTTTAAGCTGAAACTATTCCAGAGAGAGCACATCTTTGCAATGTCTCTAGTACAAGAGAAAAATGTGATTCAAACTCGCCGTTTTTCTGCTGTACTACTTTATTATGAACTTCTTTAAGTTCAAATGCTCAAACACTTGAGTTATGTGACCTGTCCTCCACTTTAAGAGTCTTAGTCCTGTCCTGCCCTCCACTTTAAGACTCCACCTTTAAAAGTCTTACGCTGAAAAAGCACAAACTGCTAGCAGTGATGAATCTGAATACTTTTATCTAAAGTACACCTAACCTTAGATAGGTGAATATAAATTTGGGGTTGAAATAATTCCTGAGATTGTCTGTTCTGAGGGAATACTATTTTGCGTAAATCAGAGAATGCAATATGAGATCCTTTGTCTGTCAAATGGGGTATCATAGGTGTGCGTATACACATACACAAATACACACATATTTATACCCATATTGTAGTTTAGCGCAGCTTTTAGAATCTGGTGTCTGATATGGCTATGCAAAATCTTGAATTTTGCCTCCAGTAAACCCCCTGAAATATTGCGCAATACCATGGTTAGTTGAAAATTGAAAAGAAGAAAACTTGGGACCTTACCTAACTTCTGCCTTCTTAAAGCAACATACCTCAGCAAACCCAGTTGTACAGCATGCAATCTGGCAATAAAGACAAGATGACCGCTATATGGCTCTTGTAGAGGACCTGTACAAGTCTTCTCATGTCTCTGTTAACTTTAGAGGGAGCCTGGATGAGCAGTATAGATTAGATATCAAACTTCTTGATTGCTTTTAGGCCTCTGGGAACAAAAGGTGAGTTTATGAGTCCAAATAGAGTTATAGATTCACCTAAATGTGTGTAGGTGCTCTCCTGCTGTACTCATGCAACCATTTCCGGGATAGCGCTGTTTGAAGCATCAGATAACATCCTTCCCATTTTCAGCTTGGTAAGGAAAAGAACCAAAGTTCACATTCACAGGGACTTGGGCCTCTGAAAGTGCTGTGTATAGTACTTGGGTCTTTTTTCTACCCAGAATCCTTGTTCTGAAAAGTTCTAGAATTTGTAAGTATTTCATAATGTCCATACTCCTCTCCTTCAGACGTGCACAGACTCTTGCAAATGTAATTCTTCAGAAGCTGAATAAACCTGGTCTTGCAGTGCTGGTAGATGCAACGCAAGCAAATGCTAATTCTGTAGGAACTTTCTTTTATTTGATTACCAGTTTTATGGGAAAGGAAGAACTTTATTCAGACTATTTTCTTTTTTCATCTAATATAGCTCAAAGAAAAATACAGTTATTCTTTAAATAAAAAAACAAACAAACAAAAAAAGAATTGTAGATAAGTTACTGTATTTGGCAATGTCTTCCTTGTTACATGTTCAGAGTTTGACTCCAGGTTTAGTAAACATTCTTTTTATAGGTATTTTTTGCTCAAAAATATGAGTGAGTGAAACCTACAGCAAAAGGAACTATCTTTGCCTTGTCATTTGTCTGGTCACAGTCCGCTAAAACTCTAGCTATAAATCCCTAACAGCAGCTTGCTGTTTCTGCTACTTTAAATTAGCCTTAATGAGGTAAATCAAGCCATTGGTGTCTAATTGGGCTTTAATGAACTGAATTCCTCAAGAAGAGATTTATGGAGGGTTTACCTGACACAAACAATTGCACCAGGGAAACTCCTTCTCCTCTCCTCCCTCCTCCCCTGCAGCAAGGAAAAAACACAGGAGACACAAAGGAGCACAAAGCTGAAACTATTGCATTGCTGTAGCCGAAAGCGTTCCCAAATTAGCCAGGAATCTCCAGCAGTAGAAGGAAGAAATACGCGCTCTTCCTTGCAGATGTTTCACTGCCATCCTGACTATTGGCTTGTTTCGGTCAGTGAACAGAAGAGCACTCAAAATGCAGATGCATTGCAGTCAACAGGGATCAATTTGCTGAAAGAGCCGAGGTTGCTGCTCTAGCGCTTCCCCACGCAGGAAACCACAAAACATTAGAGATAAAGGTCACTGGGTCATTAGGAAAGGCACATAGGTTTGTCTGCAAAATATTATCCTCTCCTAGAAATAGGCCAAGATATAACAATGAAAATAGTTTAAAAATGCGAAAGGTGTTGAGATGGAAGAGTAAAACTTTCCCTGCACCAAGCAGAGAGCCTGAAACAACCTCCAGCTCTTGCTGTAAGGGTGTACCTAAGGGTGTTCAGGAAGATGTGACTTGTTTGCATGCTTTGGCCCATCACCTGCTTTTCTAGGCCATGGCTCTGTGTGGAAGGATGTCTCCTAATTTTCTCTTGCTACCTGCACTTAACTTTAAAAGGACACATCCTGTAGACACATTTCAAAACCGTTTATGCCAATGGTTCTGAATTTTAAATTCTTTGTTTATGCTCCAGGTAGGGCTTTATCTCCTTCAGTATACAGATTACTTTATTGACAATTCTTATCCTCTAAATGTCTATGGCTGCATTATAGGTAAAACCATCCATGCAAATGCAAATCCAAATGAATATAACACATATTTGTGCGTGTGCTGTTAGCTAGTGATATGAAATGTTGAGCTAATAAATTCTTTAATCAGACCTTCAAACACAGGCACTGTATTTCCTATCACCTAAAAGTAAATGAAGAATTCATACTGGCAAGGCTGTCCCTCTATCCATCTTCTAAATGGTGAATTGTGTATTAACCTAATACAGGTTTTATGGAACATCATAGCCTGCTGTGGATCCCCAAGGATATCTGATGTGCCATCGAGCATTCAAAAATCATGAGCCAGGCTTCAAACATAATTGGATTGCCATAGGATCAGGAGGCTTTCTAAATAACAACAGAAAAAAGCCAGTATGTAACTTGTGGCTCTTTTAATTTGCTTCTCTGGTTGTGAGCCTCTTCTTTGCAGCAAACTTAACTTTGCAAACACAAGGGCTAGGAAGTGTCTCTGTGAGAGAGAGAGAGGGAGGGAGGGAGGGAGGGAGATGAGAGTTCATCATCACAAGAGTCCTGAGCTCCATACTTTCAGAAAAAAAGTAATATCATCATATTGGACCCTGCAGCAATTTCAAGGCAAAATGGGGATTTCCTGGTGTTGCAGCAAAGGGTAACTCCTCCTACAGTGGAGCAATTTTGAAAAACATGCAAAGAACCATGACTATTTCTGCCAAAAGGAAGATGATCAGACCTCCAGTAGCTTTTTTTTTTTTTTCTCTGGCTCAGTGGCTCCAGGCCATAGAGCAAGTTTCTACTGTGAAAGTCTGGAATAAATCTAAACCCCTTTTGCTTCAGATAGCAAAACTCCCCAAACTGCTTAATATTAAATACCTGGCATCAGACAGAGTGCAATTTGAACGTGTCTTCAATCAAACTTTATTACTATTAAGCGTGGAAGGCAGAATATCTTTAATACAAGCATTACTACTTAGAAGCTGACTTGCTGCCAAGCTTCCTCAGACCTGCCTTTGATATGGTTGGCTTTCCTGGGGTCTCAGCTTTCTTATACAGCCTCAAGCTGACATCCCCACCAGCGACTGTGTGCCCTCGATGGCTGGTAATATGGGAAAGATCGTAAGGCTGGCTTGGAGCCCAGCCATAATACCGAATCTGCCATAACTCAGCTGCCATGAATATGTCCCCCTGAATTCCTCATTTGAAAATTAATGCTGTTTGCTTGGCTCGGTACCTGCATATCTAATACACATTTATATACTAGGGGCCAAATTACTGATATTATATTAATAATTACCACTGAGTGATCCTAGAGGCTTAGGAGGAGGAGAGAGAGAGGGAGAGAAATTATATCAACTGAAAATAAAGGAAATTCTGGTAAACTGATAATACATTTAATAAGTCTGTGACTGCTTCTGAATAACATAGCATTAATGAGAAAATGTTCTATATGTGCTGGAATGGTCTAGCTCATCTTCCCATATTGTATTCTTTTAATGATCTGCATAACACATACAGACCTGCTGAGTTTTCTTGCATGTTAGAGGTCTTGTTCTTTTCAGTAAAAATCATTGAAGTAGCAATTAATTCTTCTGTGTCAAACAAGCTCCTATTGCAACAATTACTGATGGAGAAAATGATGGAGAAAGGTTGTGATTTCTAGCTGAATTGTACTGTAGTCCCATATTTGCATTACATTGGAATACATCTTACTGCATTTTCTATGTAGATAAAGCTACATACACTGTAATGAAAACATTTAGCTGTAACAAACAGTAGAAGAAATTAATGCTAACAATGAATATAATCTGAGTGCTTTTTAACATTTCAGAAAGAATATTTTACAGAAGAATATCTCAGTTAAAATGCATAATCGTGGGTATATAGTAATTTTCTGTGTTCTCACCCATAGTGTGGTGTATAACAGATATAATGGTGTCTGTGCTGGTAAACATAGCAACTGCAGGAAATTCTGTTAAAGTTATGAGGAATCTCGATCTCTCAACATCACTTATGTATATAAACATTGCAAGTATTCATTCATTCATTTTCAAAAAAACCTTTGTGCCCCTCTTGGGATTTTTAGTAGCTCATATAGGAAAGATCTTCGTATTCTACACACAAAAAGATCTTTATCTTGGTTTAAATCCTACCAAATTGCTGCTGGCTCCTGATTCATACAAAATGTAAATAGTACTTCAGCCTGGAATTTAGAAAGGAATATTACCCAATGTGTTGGGTTTTTGACTATTGAAAATATGTTTCCTCTAAAGTGATGTGGCTTTCAGCGTATGGGTACAGTTTTTTCTTTACTCCTGCTCCCTGGCCAATGGAGAACAAAAAACATCAGCTTCCTTCCCCCTAACTTGATGGAGTCCACCCACTGTGGAGTCCAAGAACATCTGATTTGCACATTTACCGCAGTGTCTTCCGTGGATTTATGGTTCCTTGTGCTGCCACCGTGAACCTATACCAGGAAATGCTCAGAAACACAGTCCAAGGGTTAAGTGCATTTTTTACTATATCAACCACTTTTGTAAATGGTGTTTTTAAGGAAACATTAAATCTTACATTGTGCGTAAATATTTTAACAAAGTTTTCACCCTGCTTTATTTATATGCTGCAACAATTATATACCACATTTTGAATGACAGTTCTTCAAACCATTTCTTTTTGTACCATAAGTGTACTTATGAAAAGACAGGGTACCTTTTTTGCTCACTTAAATGTGCTAAGGGCATCAAGGGGTAATTTTTCAGATGCTGTTAGTATTTTGTTGCTTCTACAGATGCAATTAATTACAAAAATCTTTTCAAACACTGAAATTCTAGTTCAATTACAGTTATGAAAATGTATGGTGAGACTGCCTTAATGTTTTTGTTTAATTAATGGCTGCATTAAACTATCTGATTTCCTAACTGCCGTCACATGCAATCTTTTGCATTGACATTTAGAGGAGTGTTGATGGAGGCTAATCTCTCTGCACTTCCTCTACAGGCACTGGAAAGAAAGGGGCTCCTTCAGAGGTACGATTTAGAGTGTCTGAAATTCAGCTCCTTCTCTAAATCACCCCCCAAAACTCCCTATCGTTGACACGCCTCCCCATTGAAGCGAACTTTTGTGAATTCCTCCTTTGTCATTGAAATACAAAATGCATGAACACTCTACAGGAAAATGAATAGCCAGACAAAATGCTGCCACTGAGATTTCTCAAAAAATGATGCTTTCTGTTTTATTTGGTCTTTGCAGGTTTTTAGGAGTCTATGGAGAATGTTGGAGTCAAACATGCCTTGTAATATCTGGATTTTTAGGTCTTTCTGGTGACATTTTGGGTCTAGCACAGTTTCTACACATGTGCTAGTGATCATCAGCTAGTGATTTGCTTCTCAAAAGAGAAGAGCAGGGCTAGGAACCAACAGCCTGCAGAAGCCTTGGTGAAGAAGGAGAAAGGCAAAGTGTATAGGCGAAGATGGCTTGAAGTAATTTTCCCCTTTGAAATTTTAGCCTGCTTCCAAAGGATAAACCTAACAAAGTAATCTGGCAGGAACTGGTGATGTTCCCCACGGTCCCTACTGGGTCCAACACTGTTCAAGATCTTCATTAATGACCTGGATGATGGGGCAGACTGCACCCTCAGCAAGTTTGCTGATGATACAAAACTGGAAGGAGTGCAAACTGGAAAGAGCTATAGGCAAGAAATCCCTTAGGATTCAAGCTGCTGCAGGTACCTCTAAAGGAGAACTAGGACAGGTGACTGACATCAGGGATAATCCAACTTTGCATCTTGTGTTTGTGCTCTTTTGTAGCTGTGTTTTGGGATCAAGAGTTTAATCCACTGCTCCTCTGTGGTCTTCTTTAAGATGGTTTTCTGATAAATGGTTTCTCAACAACTCTGGAAAACACAGAGCACTTCTCCAGGAAACAAAATGCATTCGAATGAAGCCACCTGGCTTTAGAAACCCTCTGCTCGAAAATGAAGGCAAACCAGGATGGTTAGTGTTGGGCCTGTGTTTGCCAATAGCAGCATCTTCTTGGTTTGGGAAAAGGTGATGTGCAGTCCCAGGATACAGGCAGAGAAATCATTGCTGAGAGTCATTAACCAACACAGCCTGGGCAGAGGGCAGAAGACAGCCCACAACTGTGGACACAACCCCACTGTGTCCTGTCCCCACATTCAGCAAGAAACTTGGAGGCTCAAGACATTTCCTCACTAGGACTGTTCTCTTGCTCAAAATTAAAACAAGATCTCGGTCCCCAGTTGAAAAAGTATTTAATAAGGAGATCCACACTAGTTTCTTTAAATTCTTTATTGCATCTCCAGCCAAATTATCACAGAACTAACAATGGAAATACAAGTATCAACATAATCCATGTTCCTTACTAATTTGAACTATATTCTTAAGGTTCCTGTGATATTTTTCTTCTTAAATATGACCTCTTTGTGGCCCTTGTTAAATTTACTGTTAATTGAATTACAGTTCTAACTGTAAGTAATTTCTTTACCACAGTACAGGTAACTTTTCTGGGTAGCTGGAGAACACCAGCAGAGGTGCTTGGACATTGGATGTTGGGAAAAGTGCTAATAGCTCACAGCGCTGGGTTTTGCCATACTTTGTTTCAGAAACTGGAAACTTGCCAGTTAGTGAGAACACTCTAATTTTGGAATATAGCTATGAAAGCTGAGAGTCTAAGGCCTCTTATGGTCATACTAAGGAGCTGGCAAATTGCTCCACTAAATGTCTTTAAATATGAAAGGCAAGCTCCCAAAGGGGGCTGGCAACGCATGGAGATTTGTATCACAACTGATAGCTGCTTTGATCTCTTTAGTGACCTCTTCTAAAATCACCAAAATATATATAAGGATGTGATCGGGATGAGTTCAAGTTTGTCAGAGTGGAAGAAAACACACCTATTTTCTTAAATAGCACCTCAAAGTGGTTCTTCTTCTTCTGAATATTCTTCCAGAACTCCGTCTTGCTACAATATGCTTTAAATTGTCTGTAGTTGCTTCTTGGTTATAATGAGAAAATTAAAACCTGTTAAAAAAGAAAGTTGATTTGACTCCATTCCACTTACACACAAAATGGTTAAGAAGAAAAGAGCCAGAGCACACACTGATCCTATAGCTAAAGCCAAGAATAATGTTGTCTGTCACCTTCAGGATCCAGTTCAGAGAGGCATAAAAATGGTGCCCCGGGAGGGCACAAACATCCTATGGATTTGTAAGTGCTTTGGGTTGAATTTAGTCTGTACCTACATTTTTTATTGTGCAAATTGAAATAATCTCTTTTGAGAAAAGGTCCATAACTTTCTGTGCTGCCCTGCTCTTGCAGGCTTCCCATGTGTCTCTGGTCCCCCTTTTGCCCCCTCTGCCCTCCACCCACACATCCTTCATCTCCTATTTAATTTGCCACCTAGAGAAAGCGCAGCTCTTGGCTGAAGGCTGTTCAGTTCCTTGCCTCTGGGAAGTCACAGAAATGCCTTCTGAGTATTTTTTTTGATGACAGATCCTGTCCAACAGGAAAGATTTTTTAAGCAGGTCATTGCACAGAGTGCATTGAGCAGCTGCCCTGCGTTGCCACAAGCCGTCACTCCTTGGCAAGGGGGTGCTCCTGCCCCTGCTCCTGCCCTAGGAGAGCATCACACCACAGCGCGAGGAGAGGAGCAACCAGCGCGCATAAACATGCATGTTCTACTGTGGTTCAAGCATCTCCGGCCTCGCTGCTCCCAGGGCAGCCTGCAGGTTGCTCCATATCTCTATTACAGTTGTCCCTGAGGGTCTCCACAGTCACATCAGTGATTCTTTGAAGGGCCGTGGATTTAATGTGGGTCAGCAGCTGGAGGATTAGTTGAACTATTTAGCCTGCCTGAATGTCCCCTATTGCTGCACACTTTAGAGTGAAACACCACTAAGCCTTCCTGGAGTTTAATCTACCACAGCGAGTGTAAACCATGTATTTTAAAGTTGGTTTTGTGGGTTTTTTCCCTGGTTTGTGTCTGGAGATATACAGCAGGTAGAACAAAAACGCTAGGCACAATAAGCTCCTCTTTTGAAAACAAGGTCTTAGGAATCCTTCAGGTTTGCTCCTGTATTTTCTTTCTGTGTATACACCCTCCCCCATTTCTGCCTAGTTTTGTGACAGCTGTTGCTCTTGGAGTACTTAGCAGCCTGGAAGGTGGGTCCAATTTAAACCAGAATAACCAATTGCAGGTACGTGAAAAGACATGCAAAATTAGTTTACTGAAAGCCTTATCAGAAACTACTGGCAAATTACAGCGTGCAATTAATTCTTTCCATAAAATAAAGCACATAATCATAAATAATTATAATACCATCTAGCTGGCTCTATCGTCATTACATTTTTCTGGTGAAAAGCTTGTCCAGAAAGATGCGGTAGGATTTTCCCTGGTGCCTGTCACAAAGCCAAGCACAGAATACCCAGGTCTTAGAAGTCTAAGCCTCGTGATTTATCCCGTAGACCACACTGCCTCTACACATATGTTGAAAAGAGATTCTAACATTTCATAACATGCAGAAAGGGGGAAAAAAAAGACTTACATGTGTTTGTGATAAGTAAGAAGTGTTTAATTCTGTATGCAGGCCTTTGCATTTTTATATAGGTGATTTAAAAATTTTGGCAGAGATCCTGTCTTCTCACTGTTCAAAAATCAAATACGATTGTTGAGCAGTAACAAAAAAGCATTCTCCATGAAGCTTGGATCTGTAGAGACTTTACAAATGGTAAGCGTGTGGTAATGGAAAATTGGGCTGTAATTGCTGTAGACTTTCATTTTAGCATTAGTTACATAAAACAGAAGCGTATGCTCATGTTGACCAAAATGAAAACTTTTTCTGCCAAACCCTTTGGCTCTTAACTTTAAAACAAACTACAGTATGATAGATGCTTACTGTCTATGCTCAGTGTGTTAAAGAGAAGGGAGAAAATATTATCTTTAAAAAAAAGCCATAAAATTAGGAGCAAAGAAACATGAGTCCAAGGTAACTGGGTACAGTTAACTTTTGATCTTCAATGCAGTGCAAGCTCCTTATTCAAATAAACCAAAGCTAGCATATTACCAACTTAAGCTGGATTGAGAGTCAAATTTAACACAGTTAAGTGTAGGTACGCTTTTGGAGTTTGCACAATTAGCTGACCTGCTTTACGATATATTTTACCCGGTACAATCTTCTCGTATAGATGCGGCCAAGGAAAGGAGAACATGAAGATTTAAGGATATGCTGCAACTGCATGTCTTAAGTTGCTAGTACTGTCAATGATATGAATCTTAGCACATCTGATGAGTTAGAATCATAGAATCATATAATCATTTAGGTTGGAAAAGACCTTTAAGATCATCGAGTCCAACCGTAAACCTAACACTGCCAAGTCCACCACTAAATCATGTCCCTAAGTGCCACATATACATGACTTTTAAATACCTCCAGGGATGGTGACTCAACCACTTCCCTGGGCAGCCTGTTCCAGTGCTTGACAACGCTTTCGGTGAAAACCCTGTCGGTTCATACATCAACTGACATTATAGGAACTGGGTAAAACTAAAGGTCTATCTAGCCCAATGTCCTGCCTCTGACACTGGCCAAAAACACATTCCCAGGGCAGACTATGGGAGCTGAGCAAGGGCTGTCCCAGCCTGCAGCCGTTGATCACTCGGGGACTGTCTGAATCAAATGTGATGTCTATGCAATCCCTGCATAGTCTCCCTTTGACTCCCTATGAGTTTCCAGTATTCACAGTACTGTAAGAAAAAGAGATTCATAGCCTGCCTATGAGTTAGATGAAGAATCTCCTCCTTTTTTTTAAAACTTTGCCTACTATTAGCTGTATTAGATCTGTAGTGCTTGCCCTGAAGACAGTGAACAACAAAGTGCTATCCACCCTTTTCATGCCTCTCATTATTTACTAGATGCATATCTTATTTCAACTGTCCTCTTTCAGACTGGTTTGCTCAGCCATTCCTTATGTGGATGCTGCTCCATTCCCCTCATTGCTCTTCCTGCCCTTCTCTGCACCTCTCCCAGTTCTACTTTAACCCTTTTGAGTGGAGAAGGGAGCGGGGGGCAGGGGGTGGTGTAGAAAGATAACCTCATGCAATATTCAACCTTTGTGGGAATGCATGACAGAGGTGGGAAATAGTTGCAGAGTTGTCACATGCTGATGCCTTCGTAAAATAAGAAAAAACCCGCATAAAATGATTACACATTGCAAGGATGGACATACTGGAATGTCAAAGCGTTTGAGATAAAGTCACATTAAAGCATATTTTAGTAATAGGCTGCTACACTTGTACATTGAAAATGGGATTTTGATTAACCTTCCAAGTGCTCGTTTATTAAACCAAACTAGAACAGGTCTAGATATATTGGCCTGGCAGCAAACCAAAACCAAAAATTCCCCAAACAAATCCAAATCCCTTTGCCTAGAGAGTTTAGTTTAATTTCAATGAAGCAAATGTGATATTTATCGAACCTTAATACTCGCAGCATAATTTTTAAAGCCTAAATGTTACTGTATGTAATGACCTCAGAGGAGGTAGTACAGAATTTTAACCAAAGCAATTGAATAAATAAAAGCAAATGCTTAGGAACTTTCTAAGCAAGATCTTTTAAAGACAAAATATAGAGGTAGCAAACCAACAAATTCTAATCAAGTATTTCTGCTTTTCCCCATTGCATTACATCATATTAGTCAATCTGCAAACTGCTAAATAGATTTGGGATAATTATTGCTGGAGCAGCTCTTTCTCAGGAAGAAAACCTTGATTTTTATTGTGGTCATTGTTAAATTAAAAATGCAGATGCCTGCTCTGCAAAGCATGGAACTGGATTTACATTTGCTGTTTAGGCACAGCTCTTCGAAAAGAAAATTTGGTAGACAGTTTGGGTATAACACGTAGGCAGCATAGGCCCTCTGAGTATTTGATACCAGTTCTTGGTAGATACATGTGTGTGCAAACCCAACAGATGGATGTGTACACATTTTGTCACCATTAGATTCTCCTTTTTTTCCCCAAATATAACCCTCAGCATATGTTACTTCCGCAATTCCACTATCAAAAAACTCAATCATGTGTACCACAGGCTGAGTTCAGAGAAGCTTATCTACACTAGGATTTTGTTTGGGTAGTCAAATACAATAGAAATTAACCCATCTTCTGCATTCTCAAAATAGCAGTGATTTTTAAATTAGGGAACAATTCCGTGAATAAGGAAGTGGCAGAACAGTAGCTAATCGTTGCCAACGATATCACCTTTTAAATTTAGACTTTAAAATATCTTTGGTGGCTGTCCATTCTGTCAAAATCTGTGTTTTATTTTTTATTGTGACCCTCCTTATTTTCACAGCCTTTGTAATCCTAACGTGTTAAATAAACACTTCTTGTCCAGCCACTGAAAAAACTAACATGCCAAATGATTTGTAACTTTCCACCTGAACTGTTGCTCGAGAAATTGGGATTATATGCCTGCAGGTCCACACATGGTAACTGAGTCTTGTCTTGGATTGCCTACTGTGCTTCCAGGACTTCTATAGCAGCAGCTGAGGCTTCCAAGAGCAGCCTGAGTAACACAAATGCCTGCATCGTTAACACTTTGAAGTGCAAATCAGTACTGTAACTTTTATCTTTATAAAATGAAAATATAAAAATTACATTTTTTTGCTGTCCATTTCTTGCTCCTTCTTTCACCCTGTGAAGTGGATATGAACATCTCACTTCAGCAACTTACACAGATGCAACTTAATCCATTAGGTTACTCACATGTACCAAGAAAAATAGGACAGTCCTTCTTGTGCAGTCTCTAGTTGAGGTAAACGTGCAAGCAAATATGTAGCAAATGTTGAAAATTTCCTGAAAAGAGACAGGACTAATTATCCTCCCACCATACTGTCATACTGTATGGAAGTGACCTGCTATAAGTCATTTAGATTGGACTGCAAATTAAGTCCAAGGACCTGCCTTGGACTCCAAATAAATACCTACACCTGTAGATCCGTAGCACAAGAAAAGCGCAGTCTTAACTAGGTGTTTCATAGGCTTTACTGTAAAATAATATTTTATGATTAAATGATCCAGTTCTGAATGATATTCACATGAAAAAGTAGGAGTGACCCCAATCTAGTTCATCAATGGGGCCTTCTTCATAGAACAAGCAAGCAACTCCTCACCTCCCCCTCCAAGATTGTTATTGCATTTATTTAAAGGTGATGGTTTTAACTAACTTTAGAAAAGTTTTTGGTGACCTCAGTTTTATTTTGAAATTCCAAATTCCCCCGGTTAATTGCTGAAACACCAGGGACTCCTCTGTCTTGGAACAAGACTGTGAGTGGTGCGGCTGACACAACCACTACATACAACAGAAGCGTAGCCACAATGAAGAGCCTATGTAGCGTGTTCAAAACATGGCATGCGCTGCCATTACTATGCGCAGAATGAAGAACTGCTGCATTCATTTTGGCTGGTGAGGGTCAAACTGGACAGGCACAAGCCACTGGTGTGGGGAAAATAGCTGAGAAGACACCTTCATTTGTGCTGGTGGAGGAAAAAAGAGGCTTTTAATAGCACAATTTTCTTTTTCACAGTAATAAGCAGCAGCAAATAAAAAGGGTCTTTATATTGCCTAGTGTTCACAGCTGACACAAAATAGATATTGCCTTTGCAAGCATTGACTACGAGTCAGTGGTGACTTCCCTGGGGTGTGCTGTGGAGAGAGGAGTGAATCTGTCTTGCACACTCCTCCTTAGGGAGAGCAGGATCCTCTTCCATTGCATTAACTCTTGCAAAAGTAAAGGAGTAAGGGACAATAAACAGTTCTTTTCCAGTGCTGATGTAGGGAGCCAACAAAGGAAACACACTTGTTTGGTTCATAAAAAATTTGATTTATTTTAAACTGTACAATTGGTTTAGATTTTACAACGATGTTTGACTGTTCAGGATGCTGTTTCATCTTTTCCTGTTGGGTATGTGAGTTAGTTCACATTAAATTCTCATTATCTTTATTACTCCCAAGCCATTGTAGAAGGTTCAGGATATAGTCTTAAAAGAAAAGCAACTAATTGCTGTAGTTATATTCAGTTTAAAGTTTATATTGAAGAAAACTTGAACATGTCTCTGAAATGTTTCATACAGCTTTATCTAAAAATACAAAGTTTTCATAGTTTCAGTATGCAAATAATGTTTAATATCTGCACAAAATCTGGTTGCGAAAACCTTAACATATGAGTTATGGGATGTTGATATTTATTAATTCAGTACTCCAGTTTGGTTTTCTATAGCTACTGGGAACTGCAGATGAGACCATAAGCCAAGACACCCATTCCACTCATTCAAAGCTATTCCAAAATCAATCTGAGGCTCCTGGATCTCCACCCACCCCACAGCTCTTGGTTGTCTTTCACTTCACACTGAGCCTCTCCATTTCCTGCAGCTGCCAGCCATCTGCGTGAGGAGTGAAGCTGTCTCTTATCAGAGTTTGCTCTCCAGTTTTCTCTATGCAAGGCAGGTTGCCCTTTGAGTTTTGGAGCAGAGCTCGCTGCTTCCACAGCACATCCCAGGCGGGGAACAATAATTCCACATCAGGAATCCAGCTGCTCTCCCAAATGATATTGCACTATATTACCACAAAGCCACAGGGCTGTTCAAAACACCCACTATCAGCCAACTCCATTCCCCTGCCAGAGATCTGAAAACAAGAACACACTCGGCCTTCTCCGCTCAGTGCTTCCAGCAGTTCACCCGCCCAATTATGCTGGGGTCTGTCCACATCTGTTTCACAGTACTCCTCTCACTGGCTTAATTGTACATGCTTACCGATATCCTAGACAAACCACAAGGAACCACTTGTATAAAGCTAGCTAATGAAGAAAGGAGAAAAGACAGACAAAGAAATATCAGCATTTTAACAAAAATAAATGTAAAATCCTCTTTATTTCTGCATCACAGGAATAAATATAATATAAATTTGCTCTTTGCAGATGTTGCTAATTACACGCACAAGTTTAATTATTTTTTTTTACTTAAAAAAATCTGCAGTCTTCACTCTGAATTTCTGACTTGCCTTTAGCAATGACTTTTTTTTGAAGAAAAGGAAGTATGTCAGTGCCAGCTTGTTTTTGGTGAGACCCAGGACAAACGTACTGCCCCTTTAACAATCCATTAATTCTCTAATAATATCCTTTAGGGAGACTGGCTGCTTCCACTGATTGTTTTAGTACTTATTCTAAACAATAGGCTTACCCATTTAACAAATCTAAAGTTAAACTTTAGAAGCCATCACTTGCAGGATATTGACTTTGTTGATCATCTAAGATGTGGGACAATGCTGCCCTGTGTTGGAAAAGTCCAGTGCAGAGAAACACTCTCCCTCCAGCTCTTTCATGTGCAGCGCTGTAGAAGTGCCCCGAGGACTGTCCAAAGCCTTCCTGACAGCAAGGCACCGGAGACAGTTGTTAGGATTCAGTGCATAGCTGAGCACAGTAAATAACAGTAGTATTTATGTCCATAATGATCTTGGCTTCTCTGCAGGAGGTATGTTTTGAAGACCTGACCACTCTTCACTAGAGCAGCGTTGATCACAACTATTAGAAAGGTTCAGCCGGGAGATAATAGTTGTCAGAAGTATTGGGGGGAAGGAAGGGATAGAGAAATGGATGTGAAAAAGGTACCTGGAGGCACTTATTTCAGCTACTGGAAAAGGCAGGTTACAGCAAAAAAAGCCTCAGTTTCCTTTTAAATTGTGTTATTTATAAAAGACCAAAAGGCTGCTTAAAGAAAACGGAAGGTAAATACAAGCCCAAAAGAAACATTGCCCTGCACAGCATGTCACTGGCCTGTGGGATGCACCATGGCACCAGGTCAGTCAGCTGCTGCAGCCTCCTTCAAAGAGAGTCCGACAATACTAAACCCATTGTCTGTCCTTGCACATGGTAAACCTGACACGTGGTGAAAGCAACAATTTCTATCCGCAGTTCCCTCTGCCTGACATATGTATGGTTTGCGGCATGCAAGGGAGCATGCAATCTCTCCTGCAAGTTTTAATACAACTAAAACCAGAGACCAGACTATTTTAGTCAGGATTATTTTAATTGGGACTGTACATAACAGGAGTACAACCACTGAGACACACCACAATGATGTCATGCAACCAACTTGACGTTTGTCGGTCTTATTTACATTCCTGACTGTCCCCAATCATAGAATCATAGAATCATTTAGGTTGGAAAAGACCTTTAAGATCATCGAGTCCAACCGTAAACCTAACACTGCCAAGTCCACCACTAAACCATGTCCCTAAGTGCCACATCTACACATCTTTTAAATACCTCCAGGGATGGTGACTCTACCACTTCCCCAGGCAGCCTGTTCCAGTGCTTGACAACCCTTTCGGTGAAGAAATTTTTCCTAATGTCCAATCTAAACCTCCACTGGCGCAACTTGAGGCCGTTTCCTCTCGTCCTATCACTTGTTACTTGGGAGAAGAGACCAACACTCACCTCGCTACAACCTCCTTTCAGGTAGTTGTAGAGAGCGGTAAGTTCTCCCCTCAGCCTCCTTTTCTCCAGGCTAAACAATCCTAGTTCCCTCAGCTGCTCCTCATAAGACTTGTGCTCTAGACCCTTCACCAGCTTCGTTGCCCTTCTCTGGACATGCTCCAGCACCTCAATGTCTTTCTTGTAGTGAGGAGTCCAAAACTGAACGCAGCATTCGAGGTGCAGCCTCACCAGTGCCCAGTACAGGGGGACGATCTCTTCCCTACTCCTGCTGGCCACACTATTTCTGACACAATCACACAGGGTAGCTACACCCTACGGCCAGTGCCCTTCTTACCAGCAACACAGAGGTCAAAGAGGAAGCTTGGGTACCAGCCAATGTAATCGGGGACACCGCATCCCACCGCTACCCTCGCTGCTCATGAGGGTGCCAACTGCAGCCGAAGCACGCAGGCTCTGCTGGGGGACCCTCTCCTGGCGGTCCTTTGCAGCAGAGCCTGGAGCAGGGGGGCTGCAGATGTTTACCCGTCTGACTGAGCCAGCTATTGTCTTGTGCCTCAAGTTCCTGCAGGCCGACAATTAAGGCAGAAATCTGGAAATCCACAGCACAGTTAGCAGCTTCTGGTCATGGTGGTGATTGGATTATGGGAGAGAGGGCTGTCTGGAAGGATACAGCACTGGCTGCTCTGGGGATTTAAACTGATCCCCTAGCCAAAGGAAAATGAGTGTGGTGGCTGTGGTTTTCTTTCCGTTAACATTATCTTACAGTTTATGTCCTAACAAATTTGGCATAGCTGGCAAATCCTGGGAGTGAGGCCCATAACTGATTTAACATGAAGCCTGAACTTTCTCTCACCCTTTGAAGTCCAGGTTTTCCTACTCAGTGTCAAGGTGAAGGGAAAGAGTAACGCAGTAATGTTTCTCCTCCTGCATTTTCTTCTTGTTTCATGTGAGTGTCAGAAATCCTGGAACCTAGAGATTTTTTAATACATCTACTAATCTTCCCATGGGAATAATTACACGTTTTAAACATGTCTCCAGAAAAAAGAATCTCATACCTTAGAAAGTCAAATACAGAAATTTTCTTGGAATTTAATTAAATAGGTAAAGTGAGTTGGATAGAAGTAATTTTTTTTTAAAGGTGAGCTTTATGAGTTGAAAGTAATACTCTGGATTAGAGTCTTTTGTGCCAAAATACAACAAAACATAAATGATATGGGGTTTAACATACATGCTGTTGGACAAGAACATAGCAGAGAGGTTAAAGAAAAGCTGTCATTCTGTAATGTAAATCAGATTTTCCCTTATCATACTTTAGTGGGTTTTACTTTTTTAAAAAAAATAAAGATTAGCTAATAGACCTCCTTGCTCATGTTTATATACAGTTGGAAGAATCACTCAGATGTCATTTGATACTGGATGTATCTAGCTGTGCTGAAGCTGTATGCAATATAATATGCACTGAGTTAACTGTACTCATTTTTTCACATTATTAATCCATTAAATTTTTTTTAGCAGAGCAAATAGTATAGGAATAATTAATTTGCAAATGTCTACTTGGTAAAGTGTAGGTTTTTTAAAAAAATGTATCTTAACAATATGAGGAAAAATTTTCAAAAGCCGCTAACATCCTATCTCACAAGCAAGTTGGATGCATAGCATAAATCACTCATGGAAAAAAAAAGAGAATTTCAGTCTTTATATTGTTTAAAGGCATTTGAAACCATTTTCCTAACTGCCATGTCAAAATCCTCTACTAGCCAACCAAAAAAATTCAGAAACTTCAACTCATACCCTTTTTGTGCTGTATGGTGTTTTGGAGGTAAGCAAAATTTGCTCTGTACTTCAGTAGGCTGCAAAAGACACATTCAGTACTACACATTAAAAAGCAGCTCAGCAGGAAGAAGTACCTATTGAATCAGAAGGATTCTGCCCCTGATTAACACTGCAGGAGTGCCTCTGCGTGATGTGAGGAGGCACTGAGTTACTAACACCTCCCAGACACAGTGAAGGATTTGTGACTACTCTCCTGAGCAAAGAGGTTGTAGGAGAGGACTGGATTTCAGCCCAGGATGGATGGAAGAGTTTGGGTTACTAAAGATGGGGCCATCGAGGTGTGTTTAGAGTTGCTACAGCCAGCTGACTGCACTTAATTGCAGCATTCGTAAGAGATTTTAGGCTGAAAAATAAATTTCAGAGAGGGTATGGCACTAGAATTTGGGCTGATAAAAACTGGTGAGCCGCAATCCCTGCAGCTGGAGAGAGGCAACTTAATTTGGGGTGGGTGGACAGTTGTTGTTTGCAGATTCTCTTACTGTAGTCCTGGGTACGCAGGGGATACTGGCTTGCAAACCCAAGTTGCTGCAGATCCTGGAAAAGTTGTCAAGCTCTGCTTGGAGTAGTGATTAACAGCGACACTAATCCACTGTCCTCTGAATACGGCAGAGTTTTTGGAAGACTTTAGGGTTAATGAGAGGATCAGGGTTGCCCGATTAACTTGATTTCTTGCTGAGTCTACAAAAAGCTGCAGAGAACCAGGGCAATGTAGCTGTAAGTACTTCTGGACTTGATAGGAGTTGTTGCTTTTAACTTAGGATTGCAGTCAGCACTGCTTTCAAATCCTAACAGGATCCATGAGCTAAATTCAAGAGTTTTAGAAATTACCTAACCATGCCTCAGCTGTAAGGCTTGAGAGAAGCAGCAGTCTCTTCCTGAGCTTCAGCCCGAAAGGTTAATACAAGGGTTAGCTGTTACGAGCAGCAACAAACCCTTTGCACGCAATTTTTAACCAGGAACACTTCTCCCTACTTACATCTTCACGTGGCAGGGGTCTCCCATGGAGTCCTGTCACTGAGCTGCCCTCAGATGAAATGGGCCAGAAAGCACGAGGTTACAGCTCGGACGAGCAGGGCTCTCGCCTTTGTTACAGGGCTGAGCATAAGGAAAGGGCCTTTTGCTATATTTAGGGCCAGTGTTTGCATCCTACCATCAAAAACACAAATTCAACCTCACGGACCTGATTAGACCAAGAAGCTGCAGAGTCTTCCCTGCTCATGCCAGGCTGAACCCTAACATTAACACTAATCCTGAAATTAAAGTTACACCTAGATTAGCAACCCCTGTCAAACTCCGAACTAAGCACAGCTCTGTGGCTCCTGCTGGTGATGACATTAAGACACGTTGATAACACCTAGATCTGGGCAGCAACACTGACTCAGTGATTGACGTCACCCGATCCTTCACCTTGTCCCTCACGAGGCCTTTCTGTGCGTCAGCTCCTTACGCTTGACCAGCAACCCCTGCCACACCAAAAACTAAGCATGGCTTATTAGCTTTCATTTAAAACACATTCAAAACGCTCTAATATTCCCTTTTAAATCCCACAGTAATGTGGACTCAATCACCATGCCAGCTTGACTTCTAGCCCTTAAAAATATTTCACCCTTTAAACTAAATCTGCCCAGCTGAAATGAAAACACTATCTACAGGAAGCCAACTGGCACGAGGTCCAGCTCTAGCTCAAAAAGCTCTTTTCAAACCCAAGATTAATGCCAACATCATAACCTTCCCTAGCCTGACATGGTAACCTAACCTGAAGTCTAACCCTTGTCCTTATTGTGATGCATCAAAGACTGCCAGTTGCAATTTTTCATTTTTCGATCCTAATGTTACACGACTGTAATAAAACTGGGTGTGTTTGCAAATTATTGACTCTGAGTCCCTATTAAGCATCAAATCATCAAACTATCCAAAATTTATATTCTTAAAACTGGTAATTTGCTTTGAAAAGGTACCTTTTGATGCTAAAGAATTAGTGTTAATCCATCCCCCACCATCTCAAAGGTACGTGTTCAAGATGGAGCACATGCATTACCCTGGTCAGCCTGAAAGAACACTGGATATGATGGACAGATTTGGCCTGGAAGAAGATAATGCAATGAAGATTAAAAAGACAGTATTAATCAGCTGCCCTTCCAAGTGTTTCAGAGAAATTATGACTGAACTTTAGAGAGAACACCATCACATGGAAATATCATTAAAATGAGAATGACAACAATTAAGTGGATGGAAGCGTCCTTTTTTCTTTCTTTATTCTTTGATGAAAGTTATACCTTGATAAAATGCCAGGGAGAACAATGTCTCCATCTCACTTTCTGAAGTTGCCTAGACTTATGATGAAAATGCTTAAATCTGAAAAAAGTGAATCTATCAAAAGATACAAAATAATTTACAAAAACTACTTAACATTACACATACGCACAGGAGCCCTAATTCCTGCAGTTGTATGGTATCAAGCATGGATAATTTTTGAAGGCAATGTAGTTCGTTCTAGAGTTAGGACTTTGGCTCTTAGTCTGAGTCTGTAAGCTGAAGTTTGCAATAAACTGGCTTGTTATGACTCACTATTTAATATATTCATATAAATGCTTTAAGAAAAATTTCTTATTCTGTCCACAGAGCAGCAAATTTTCAGGCTATGTATCTTGACTGAAGTTTATGTATCTCGAGTTAGAGAGACTGGCAAAGTTCCTGAGTGAATTCACACACTCCCCAAGATCCTCATAGGCTGAAGTAATTCATGTGATGAGGGGAGAGGCAGCATATCTCACCAGAAACTACTTTATTTGGTCTGTCATTGTGGAATGAGGTCCATTCTGCACTGCCTTCCAGATTCTTTGCATTTCTCAAGTGGAAAGCAGCCTGGTATATTCAACTAAAATGCTTCCTACATTGACTGGAGCTCCCAGCTGAGAGAGAATCAGTGCAGTTGGTTCCCATTCAGCTACTCCTTAGGATATTTGACAATTTTGGCAGGCTGATTTAGAACAGTGTTTTTACAAAATGAAATTTTCATAGATTAGTGATATACGTATAAAGAGCTAAATCTCTTCAATTTTAAGCTTTCTTTTCCTCCAAGTGTCCAAGCTGCTAACAAGTCAGTCTGATATAATATAGTCATGAAGAAAAAAGACCTTTTATTATTTAAATATACTGTTAATATCAAAAAAGCAGAGGGGAGAACAGGAACTACAAAGATGAAAAGATATTGGAAATCTCACTGTCTTCTTATATGTTCTTCACAATCTAGAAACATGGCATCACGGTCTAGTTAACAGCAGCTGGGTGCCAGGACAGAGCATGTGTGTTCTTTCCCTATCAGTTTAACAGAATCAGTTTAATGAAAGTAGAGAGGATCAAAGAACTTCAGATGAGACAAAAAAGAACCAAGAAACACTCACTGTCAGCCAAGTCACACAGATCCATTACACGGAATATAGAGCAACCGAAAAAGAGAGAAAAGATGTCTGCATTAACTCAACAGCAGTCAGTTCAGAAAGTCAATTAAGAAAGCTTAATTGATTGGTTTATTATGGTTTATTGTGTAAGTAATAATTCATATTAAAACTCTTTGATTTGTATAATTAAGTTTGAAACAACTGTATAAATGTTAAGTAGCTTTAAGACTAAGTTAATTTGTAGTAAAATGAAGATTATCTTAATTTAGTATTTTCTTAATATTCTCTTAATTTACCAAACAATCCAAATTCCTACAAGGGAACACTGTAGATACAAATGTTTGCAGTTGTTAGACGGTGAAATACTGGCCATCAACTTAATTGCTTACCTTGTTGGAGACTACACCATAAAAATTAAAGTGTCATAGGTCACTCCATGATGAACCTTTTTCTCTCTTCACTGAAAAAAGACTGCAGAGAAGATAACCTAAATCAAGGGTTGAATCCTTGAGACAGAAGATTCATAAAAGGTATTGCAACAATACCTCCTTGGACATGGTATCAGCTATCAATTCCAGTGAGTCCATGCAAAGCATCTGTGCAGGACATGAAATTCAGCCTGTGGTTTAAGTAATTGAACTAAATGTGAGTTTGTCCCAAATGCAAATTTTCTCCAACTCTATGTTCTCAAAATAGTATATATTTTTCTCTCTGGAAACAACTTCAAGACTGTGCTCATCCCACCTTACTAGAAATAAACTGAACAGAATGAACATTCATGCTGAATGAAGAAATCATACAACTGTAATAACCACTTATTCATTGTTATTAGTACATTAGGACCATGAAAGTGAATAATTAAAGAGATGTTTCTGCTTCAGAAAAAGATTATCAGACTGAAGGGCCAATTACTTTGTCCTAGAATGTAACTTAGTTCACATAACTGGTAACAAAAAATGAATTAGGTGTCTTTACCTTGCAAGTATCTGTAGAAACAAGATTGGTGAGAAGTCCAACCTAAATCAGTCCTCCTAGCTGTCTAGATAAAAATCACAGTTTACACAGAACACTAAATAGCCCCTCCTGCAGCAATCTATTGATGGATTGCCAAATTAGTCCATCTTCTTTAGTTACTAAAGTAAAAGAAAACAGAGAGAAATATAGGCTTGACTAAGCTTCTAAATCCACAGTTAGCTTTTTAAGTTAGTTCAGTAATGGATTTCCATATACCCAACAATTTTTTTTTTTTTGCTAAATAGTTTACATTGTTATTGTGGAATAGCATGAAACAGACTCTGCACCCCATTTATTTACAGGAAACAAAAGCTGATTCTGAATGAACCCGACAAAGCAACATGTGTGGCCAAGATCAGAGTTGAGACCAAGCATCAAGGCTTCTTTGGATAGAATACGCATTAACAGGACATCATTTGCAGATGTTCTTTATCCAGTTGGATTCCCTGGCTTGTCACTATCTCTGCTCACATGAGCCATGGCCAAAACAAACAAGTTGTCCTTTCCTCAGCAAAGTGCATTTGATGGTGCTGCGTGGATGGGAGGCCTCCAAAGCAATGGTTCTCAGCATTCCAGCTGATTAGCTCTTCTAATTGGCTCTGTCTCCTCCCATTCCAGGATCTTGTCACAATAAATCTAGTTAGGAAAAGTTGCATAAAAAGCAGTATCAAGGAAGTACCAGGGAGATGATGTGAAAGTAACATTGCTTTTCAAGCTACATTCCTAGCATAGAAGACCAAGAGTTTATTTCCTCTTGGCAGATGTAGAATGTAAACAATCCTTGGTCATTTTGCAGCTTGATCATCTGTTTTTATGCGTTTTATATCCTGTCTCATCATTAGCAAGTATTAGGATGGACAGCATAAGAAGAAATAAACGAGTTGGGCTGTGCTGGTGTTCCTCAAAGTATTAAAACCTCTCAAGGACAGCCTGTTTCACCTCCCTCACATGACCACTTAAACAAGTCCCTTGAATTAGCATCAGAAAGACACGTTCGGTTGGGGATTTTTTGCCTGTAGCATGTATATATACACTATACATATACTTCTAAAGATCATGCAGAAACTATTTATCAAAGATTGTGTTACTACAGGATCCCAAGACATTTGCAATGCTTCATCTTTCTTCTCATGGCACTTTATAACTCTCAGCCTTTTTTACAGGCTTTTGTAGAGTGTGTGGTGGTAAGAGGTACAGATGGTCTAGATCCTTTCAGATTAAACATCTATTGCACAGTTATCTACAATCACTAAGACCTGGAGTTGTTGACCAATGCAATTACCTCTACTCCTCTGTCCTTATAAAGGGCCAATGCAAATTGTAGACTCTTCTTTTAGAGGGCTGCAGCTAGAAGAAAAAGTCAATGCTTTAGATAAACTGCAGAGTCTCCAGTATTTGGAGTGAAATTATCTGAGATTATTACAAGGTGGCCCAAGTGTAGGATAATGTTTAATATAGCTCTGGAACCGTGATCCACAACAGCTGCCTCCTAGATTAAAGCTTCTCTAGATATCTGAGGTTTCTTGCCTTTTTCAATGAGACACAAAAGCCTTCCACTTCAGAATGGGCTCAGTTAAAGCAAACATACTTGTCTGATACAGCAGAAGAAAAGGAAATTACAATTAACCAACTGTGAAAAGGCTGAGCCAGTTTATTTGATTCTCTGAAGTCCTTCATGCAAAATAAATGCATGTTCTCAATAAAAGTTTGCAGCCAGGAAAGCTCAATTTCAAATAAGAACTGCAATGAATTACAGTAAGCATTTATACATGAAATATCTTCAATGGTAAATCACACATTTTTGAACCTGAGAAAAGCAAGATACATGTTAGATGCAATATTACACAAGTCATACAGGTGGTTCCTGTGAAACCTAGAACGAACTTACCTATAGGAATCTCCAAAGCGCAATATTGTCTGAGATGGAATTTCCATGTTTCTTCCTCTTTAAACCAATTCCCTTTAAACACATTACGTTTTCCAATGTGATTCACCCGTGAATGTAGCTCTCAATTACAGCGAACCTATTAAAACTACTGTTTATTTTGGATAGCAGTTATTTCACAGAACTACGTCTTTGTTACATACATTCCTAACAAGGCATAATGATTGCATACGACCTTGGTATAAGGAGTGAAGAGTTTGCATTTTTAATTTCTGGTACCTCTCTTGCATTTTTCACTTGGTTATTTGGAAAGCTGATACACATAAATATTGAATGACTTGGCATGAAAAGTGAATCAAATTCAGTAATATCTAACTTTCAGAAAGACTGAACAGACTCATGGATTTTTTAAAAATTACTTCTGTTTAGGGTATTTGAAATATGTTTGCCGTTCTGTTTAAGTACGAAGAATGCAACGACTACTCTACAAAATCCCTCCCCCACTTCACTGATCTCTTTTTAATTTTCCTCATTTTCAGCATGCAGGCAAGCAGCAAGGATTAAGGAAGGGCTGGAAAAAATATTCATGAAGCAGAAATGGATATTTAGAAATTTAAGTGTCAGACCAAAGTCACAGAGCTGTTTGCCATACTTATACATTCAGTTCATGCAGCTTGGTAGCTGTGAAGTGAGTACTTGACCAGAAAAAAAGGGAGAAAAAAGATAAATCCTCTCTCTACTTGAGTTTCCAAGCTTGGGAGTTGGCATGACAACAGTAAGCAAATAGTCAAGTCAGGCACTGACTGAGAGTAAGAAGCCGAAAGAAACCAACAGAAACATATAAAAAACAGGAATACAGAGAAGTGCTAGGAAAAGAAATGATAAAGTGTGGACATCACAGAGCTTTAGAGGTGTGGGCACTAGCACGAACAGTGAGTAACTACGTCCCTGCATAGCAGTAGGCAGAGTATCACATAGCTGAGGTGGTGACTAGCTGTTTCTTCAGCGAATAAAAAGATTGTGCTACTCTAGGCAAAACTCCAGCTCTGTTGTGTGCCAACAGAAATAGCTGACCAGGCTGCAGGAGAGCAGTTTCATAGTGAACTGCCAGTAGCGATACATAAAGAGCTTATTAATCTTCCTTTACTGCTGAAGAAAGTTTAATTTCCAGAAAATAGATATTTATAGGGATATATAGATATATCGGGAAAAAGGGAAACAGGGAAACAGGGAAAAAGAAAAAGAGGTAGGTTTGTGAATAAGAGGAGACATTAATGGATATGGTAGGACAGGTTATTCTACATCTTTCTCTGCTATGTTTTTAGTTTGTTATTGTTACCTCAGTATTTTGACACAATAAATTCTCTTCTGTCTCCCAGCTGCCAGGAGAGTAGAGCAACAACCCTACTCCACAACACTGTGCTCATAGCCTTGGACTGGCCTCAGAAACCATTCTCTTCTTATACACTGGCATCACTGTCATGCGTGACGACAATTAAGGCCAGATTAGCCCACAGCAGAAGTCTTCAGTCCCATATTTCCTTATCCAAGTACAGTTTTTAAAATGTCATAATTTTAATAACCTGTTTCAATTGAAATTATGACCTAAAGTTGTTTGTGCACAATTACAATCTTATTCCTTGCATTTTTTTTTTCTTTCAGAAACTTGGCCATTATTGTCACGTTTGTCAATTGACTAAAGTCTGTATATTTTTATTCCACTTTTTAAAATACCTCTATTTTAAACACAGACATAGCAGTGGGCTTAACGTGTATTTTATTCTCTAGCCTATCAAGGCGCTTT